>JARJLF010000150.1:0-348513 GCA_029378395.1 Mycena leptocephala
AGTTGTGCTGCGAGGAGAACCACGCTGGTCGTTCCATCGCCCACTTCTGCATCTTGGGCACGAGCGATGTCGACCAAAGTTCTAGCAGCTGGATGGACGATGTCCAATAATTTGAGGATTGTCGCGCCATCGTTGGTGATCTGAGCATCTCCCCGATCAGAAACAATCAGCTTGTCCATTCCCCTCGGACCGAGGGTGCTGGACAAAGTTTCTGCAATCGCAAGACATGCTGCGATGTTGGAAAGCAGCTGGGGGTTTCCCTGCGAGGTGTCCGTGCCCTCCCGGAGGAGGACAACAGTGGGTTGCTGCAAAATATTTTAGTGATACTCAGGGGAAACCGGGGAGTAATCCGCACCATTGGAAGACCGCGCTGCATTTTTGAAGAAAGTAAAGGACCCTAGACTTTGCTGGTGTTTGGCAAAAGCTTCAGAGGGTGATGCGTGAGTGTGACGTCACGCGACTTGCGCCCAATTTGACGCGTTCACCATGTCTGACTCTGAAATGACTGCCCAGGATCGCCCTCCATTATTTTTTGCGGGCTCAGACGATGAAGAAGAGGATGTGTTCATGGAGCCACTGGACGGGCCCTCCAGCTCTCGAGCTTCATCAAGAGCTTCGTCGCGTCTGTTCTCCGAGTCTGTGGATGGCAGTGATGGCGAAAAGGATCCAGGGGATGCGGAGGGAACCGCTGGTCCTCAAAAGCGACCCATTCATGTGGACGACGATTCTGATTCCGATATCCAGAGCGTGCCACCACCACGAACCGCGGCCACGGTAGAGAACGCCTCTGCGACCGGGTCTAAAGCTGGGCCATCTCGCAAAGGCCACCAACAAACGTCCGCTCCGCCGACCAAAAAACGCCGCATATCCTCTCCCACTCCGTCAAAATTTCCTCCAACCTTCATAGGTGATATGGTCTTTGCGCATGCGTGGAGCAATGTCTCTGGAAAGGGTTATATTAAGATCAACGAGGAAGTTAAAATCATGCGGGAGCCTCAGGAGTCGAAGAGAAGTGGAGCTGAGACGAAGAGCAAGAAAACAGGAGATGGCAACAAACAGATGTCGCTTACCGCTATGCTTAAGCAACCCGCCAAGACCTCAAAGAATAAAAAGACTGACAACATTGTGCGCCTATATAACTCACGCGGCTTTGGTACGTTGATTCAACTTGCAAAGATGAATTGTTCGCTCATAATTGTGAAGAATTCGGACGCCTTCCTCAAGATGTGTCATCCTGGATGGCCAAACTTCTGGATCTCGGTAAGTCTAATGAGAGTTGCGAAATAAACATCTGAAATCGTGTAGGTATCGTCGAATTTCGAGGGAAAATGTTGGACTGTCCAGAGAAGCTGTCGACGGGGGCAACTCTGATTATAACGGCGGATGTCTACATGCTATCGACCGCATTCAAAGCTTCAAAGCTCGATGCGGACAATCAACCAACTGTAATGTTCTCCGAAGGCGCAGAAACACTCGACGAACAAATGTTGCGCGAAAGAAAGGCCTCCATTCTAAAGCTGTTTGATGTTCTCAACCTGCGGCCTCAGGCCGGCGCCAACTTCACCGGTCGCAAGTCCGACGAACAGATTCACGAAGAAGCAATGAAGAAAATAGCGCAACGGAAGTCGAAGAAGGTGACAGAGATTGTAGGCGACGGCGAGGAGATTGAGGTGGAAGATGGAGAAGAGCTGACTGAGAACGATCTCGATATGATCTACCAGAAAGCCCAGAAGAGTGATCGAACCATGGGGGAGATGGAGCCTCCGAGCACTTTCACTTTCACACTTCGCGGGTACCAGAAGCAAGCACTCTTGTCCGTCGCATTGCCGCTGGTTCTCCGTGTCGCTAAGGTCTAACCGAGTGACAGATGGATGCATTCGCTTGAATTGGGGAAGATGGATGCGCGTGAGGCCGCGTCCATGCACCCACTGTGGAGCCAGTGAGTGTCGACCATTAATGGGATTCCATGGTTTCACATCGCTCCAGATACTCGTTCCCACACCCTCGTGACGGAGGAGTCATCGATTTAACTGCCGATGAAAACCCATTTTATTTCAATCCGTACTCCGGTGAACTCAGCTTAGACTTTCCGAAGGCAGAGAGAAAGGGCAGGGGCGGGATTCTCGCGTTCGTCGTTTTATTATTGTGTTTTGCCGCGGCGCTAATTCTTTCCGTAGTGACGGTAAAGTCCTGTTTATACTCCGCCATTTGTTCTGAAATCCATAATCTTTTAATTATGACAGAGAGTAAGGAAATCACTCACCTTATTGTTTTCCGCACTAACATGTTTTTCCAGTGGGAAGTAAGGACGTTTCTACATTACTCTTTTTTCTTTTAGAAACTGAGGTATTCGTCAGTGGGAAAAACCATTGAACTAGCAGCACTCATCCATACCAACTGCGCACCTGATACTGAACGTCCGGTGGAGGAACCAGCGCCCGGGCCTAAGCAACGCCAATTAAAACTGAATAATGCCTTCAAGAAGGTGGCCCGTCGTAAATCCCAACCCGCCCCGTCCGCGACATTGATCGTTGCCCCTACATCGCTGCTATCTCAATGGGAGGGAGAATTGCAGCGTTGCAGTAAACCCGGGACCCTCAAAGTTATTTTATGGCATGGGCAGAACCGGCTCGACTTGGAGGACATCGTAGAGGACGACGAAGACGAAAAGGCGATCAAGGTTGTCATCACGTCGTATGGCGTTCTAGCCTCCGAACATGCGAAGTCCGAAAAGTCGAGCTCAAAGTCCCCTGTCTTCGAGAGCAAGTACTGTCATCGGTTCAGGGGTTGATACTAAACTGATTCTAGTCGAATGGCTTCGCGTCGTGCTCGATGAGGCGCATTCGTGCAAGTCACGTTCCAGCAAGACAGCTAAAGCTGTTTATGCGCTTCAAGCCAGGAGGCGATGGGCTGTAACAGGTATTTTGTTCGTGAGATTGAGAGCGCCGAAGGCTGAGATTCATTAGGGACGCCGATTGTCAACAAACTAGAAGATTTATACTCGCTGTTGTTAGTAGTGCATCATAAGGCCCGAACCCTTTCTGACAAAACCTTAGGAAATTCCTCGACTTCCAGCCATGGTCCGACTTTTCATTCTTCCGCTCGTATGCCCTTAAATTTTTTCTTCATTTACACCCACTTACTGAATACGCAGCTTTATCACCTTGCCGTTCTTGGCCCGGGATCCCAAGGCGATAGAAATAGTCCAGATCATCCTCGAGTCGATCCTATTAAGACGAGAGAAAACTATGCTGGACACGAACGGTAAACGGATAGTCGAGCTGCCCCAGAAAGAGGTACGCAGGACTGTTCTAGCACACAGGTGGTTGACGCTAACATTCCTGCAGGTTACCGTGGAGTATCTCGAGTTCTCCTCCTTGGAGAGAAAGATATACAATAGCTTATTCAATTCTGCCAAGCGTGACTTTCAGCAATTAGATGCGAAAGGCTTAATCGGCAAGAACTACACTCATATATTGGCGATGCTCATGCGGTGCGTCGCTTCCTGTCGATGCTGCGTACCAGGATTCTAAGAACTGGGCAGGCTGCGGCGCGCTGTGCTTCATCCTAATCTCGTGCTCTCCTCTGACGACGAGCGTTTGCTGCCAAAAGACGGCGAAGGGACTATGGACGTGAATGAACTCATCAAGCGTTTTGCAAACGACGAACAAGCGGGGGAGAGTGGTGTCAACCTGTTTGCTCAGAACGCTCTCAAGGACCTTCAGCTGGATGAGGCTGATGCGGAGTGCCCCATGTGCATGGACGTCATGCAATTTCCTATGATTATCCCCGAGTGCATGCATCGCTGGTACGCCCACTGGCGCCCCGATAAACTGGCAACTAACCATGTCCACTGTAGCTGCAAGGACTGTATTGTCACGTATTGCGCCAGCACCGAAGAGCGTGGGGAGGAACCCCGGTGTCCCACTTGTTTGCGTGGGCCGTTCAAGGTCAGTTTCTTGCTATGCACATTCCTCGACCCTTTTAACATCCGGTGCGGCAGGAAAACGACCTCATTGAGGTTTTCCGGCCGCCGAAGAGCTCTCAGGATCCGCAGCCCGATGTGATTCTAAGGAAGAACGATTTCCACTCCTCAACCAAGCTCGATGCCCTCGTCCAGAATCTCCGTGAGTATTGTCTGGCACCGACGACGACTGGCCCTTATGCCATGTTTAGGCAAATTGCGCGAACAAGACCCCTGTTTCCGCGCCGTCGTGTTCTCCCAGTTTACGTCCTTTTTGGATCTGATACAGGTCGTACTGAAGCGGGAGCGCTTTGAGCAGTATCGATTCGATGGCTCTATGGATGTGAAGAAGAGGGCTCTGGCCCTCGACGAGTTCAGAGCTCCGACCCGAAAACCAAAGGTCTTGGTTGTGAGCTTGAAGGCCGGTGGAGTGGGCTTGAACGTGAGTCTTGCCAGTCAAGGGATTCACTTCGACTCACAATGCATTAGTTGACTACCGCCAACCATGTATTCATGGTGAGTCTCTTCCATTCCGCCTAGCATAAGCCTGACCAAGCGTTCCAAGATGGACTGCTGGTGGAACGCTGCGACAGAGAATCAAGGCAAGTTGTTTTCCAAGTCTCCTGAGCCGGCTTGACATCAATCCAAGCCATCGACCGCGTTCACCGGATTGGCCAAGAGAAGACGGTCTATGTGAAACACTTTATTGTGAGTTCCGTGTACTTTTGTCTCCGTAGCCTTTGTTTGACCAACAGCAGGTGTCGAACACGATCGAGGGTCGGATTGTGAAGATCCAGAAGCGGAAGACGGCGATCGTGAAGGAGGCGTTCCGCGGTGGCGGCGGTAGTGGGGGGACGGACCCGGAGAGCATCGAGAACCTGAAGATCATGTTTGGAGAGGAGGCCGACGATGCCTAGTTAGAAGTACATGTACTAAATTCGTGAACAAAGACGCTGCTGGTGGATCTGGGAGGCCAAGGGACGTTCTGTGATTTTGTGGTACCGTTGGTGAGGGGCGTAGGTGATTCAAGGAGTTGCAGGACATGTCAAGGTGTTAAGGCGTCCCAGATATATAAAGCTGGCAGTAATTATAAGAGATATTGTGTACTTTTCGGGTACTGACTGCGAGGGCGTAAGGTGACTGAACAAGTAGCAGCATGTTCAAAGCGGTGAGATGGCCGAGCGGTCTAAGGCGCCAGACTAAGGATCAGCTTCATCTGAAGCCGAATTTGCAGAGCAATCTGTAATCTGGTCCTCCGGGGCGTGGGTTCGAATCCCACTCTCATCAGCTTTTTTGCTCTCTGGGACAGCATTTACTTTTTTATTTATTTTGGCTCTTGGGGAATCCGTTTTACATTCCCTTTATTCGAATTCATATGCACCCTTGGTACTACCTGTATCAGTTTCCTGGATAACCATACCTAGGATAGTATTGATACAGTGTAAACATTTACTGCTCTCAGGCTCAAGTTCACCCGCACACTGGATTTATTTTTAAAGGCTAGTAGGAGCGCTGAGCACCCAATTATAGTCGAGATTTAATGGCCACAGGCTCACCCTCGCCGGACCTTCGGTCGGCTCGAGTGAGCCGGCGGGAACTGGATAAAGCTCAGAGAATACCGGAACAAGGCCTTGATTGTAAATTTGGGTACATTTATTGAACGGCCAAGTTATAATGGATACCCAAACTATACCTAGTCGGTAGTCTATACCCCTATAGCAGTGTCGGGTCACGGACCGACGGACCGACACCATCGAGTTTTTGCATAATCGAGGTGAGACTTGTCACCTAAGTCGGTACCGGGAATTAATCTTCAGTGCACAAGAGGGACTGGTTGCACGCTACCGAAATGCTTCAAAAACACTGAATTCCCATATATGAACGAAGGCGTAGTGCTGTTGTTGACTGTTTGTCTCCTGTCAATTTGTGTTGCACAAACTGTTGCGAGTTGTCGCGCGTTCGTCTCAGATCCTTCTGACTACTCCGGACGAATTTATGTGTGCTACCGCTTGGACATCCCCTGAGTGATAGTGTTCATGAGTTATCTCGGTCCGACACATCGTCATCGTCATGGATACCGTGGACCATGGAATCAAATAACCTGATCAAAAATCGTCTAAACCTACTTGGCTACTTTCATTGTTGGGATTCAAGTTGCGGAGACAACAGTCGGATTTAATCCAAGAAAGGATGGTGACAGTCGTCGACGATCAATCGACGATGGAGGAATTTGAACATCGGCTGAGTAGCTGGTCATGCCTATAGGGCCTAAAGGGCTTGGGAAGATGATTATTGGACCGAACGAGGGGGAGTTCTAATTTCTTTTGATAAATTTGGAAGCCTCAGTTAATCAATTTCTCTTGGAGAAATTTTGGAAGTCTCTCTGGCAGTTTATAATTTGATTGTGGCGTTTTTATGAACTTCTCTCCAAGTTGAATTCGCTTATCGGAAGGGGGCCTTCATTTTGCCAAAGATTGAGGAGGCAGCATGGCATTAATTTCTGGCACGAAGTCGGCGCTCGCCGAAACAAGACGCCATCCAAATCCGGACCGGACGGATCGGGTCTTGGTTGACGGCGGACGCCCACTCGAGGATCTGCGCACCGTTTCTCGTTGATCGTCGCAGTATCGTCGCGTGGTCGTGCGTACCTACCCCGACGACCGACCGGTCCGACCCCATGCAATGGCAACGTGGGGGTGCACAGCAAGAATCTGCAGAAGGAGAACGCGAGGTACCGGTCAGAGAGACGACCGAAGCGATAGCTTTGTGGCTCTAGCGCTAGCTTATCAATATTGAATTAGCGTGAACGGCCGGCCGGCCGGGGAAGCATACTAAGTAGGACTACAGCACGGATGTGGGTTGGGACTCGGGTCGGGCGGAGTAGACTGTACTAGAATAAATAATATGTACTACATAATGCGAAATGAAACCAAGAATAGATACAGCGTGTGGATGGATTCAGTCCGTCATGGTACACCCTAAGACAAAACCAATTGAGCGTGGGCGTCAGGCGGGAAGATTCAATTACCTCGTAGTTCCCGACATTGAAACTGCGAGAAATCAAAGTAAGAACCAATGAAACGCGCGCGAGAACGATCTGCTCACTGCACGTGGTCGCCCTCGCCGAGGGTGAGGCGCACAGGGAGGCGGGGGTCGATGCGCACCGGTGCACTGTTGCCCACAAAAAAGTCGCCGCGGCTGAAGTTGCGGGTGATCGCGGCTGTCTCCTCTTCTGTGAGAGTGCGCGGGCGCTTCGCAGGACGAAAGGTTGACGATGACGCGCCAGTGAAGGTGCCATTGTAGTCGTAGTACTGCTGGTGGTTAAGCGTGAGGCCACCCCCCTGCGACGCGGCATAGACCGGCGGCGGGACAAATGTCGCGCCTGTTGCAGAAGCAGAAGCGGAATCTGGGGAGGTTGGTAAATAATACTTTAATCGGTGTAATGTGCAGACATGCCTGGGGCTGCGGCACGGTCATGCTGCTGCTCCGTCTCTGGATCAGGGTACGCGCAGACGTTGCCGAGTCCGCGTTTGAGACAGTTCTTTACCAGAATTATTTCTGAATGCATAAAATAACCATTGTGGACCTGCCTGGCAAGGAAGAACCTCGCTGCATCGTGTTTTTCCAGCGTGACAAGCAGTGCAAGCGCGACGGACTGAAGGAGCTTTCGCTGCAATTTTATTGAATCCGCAGCAAGAAAGATTGGGAGATTTTGCACGCACGCTTGCGAGTAGGCGCTTCGCCTGGTGACTGGGAGGGCGCCTGCTGGACCTGCTGGATCTGATGCTGGTGTTGAGGGTGCTGAGGATGCTGAGGGTGCTGAGGATGTTGAGGATGTTGGGGCTGGCCACCACCGTCGGCTATTATTTGGGGGTCTTCGGCATGAGCGGACATCTCGACCGGGCGGGCGGGGAGACGGAGAGATGCGTGACTGTGCCGGGTGACAGTCACAGGGCTTCCCATCTTTTGATGGGATCGAAGTGATGTGATGGGGGCGATCACCGGCTCATTGGCCCTGAGCCGGTGATTGCTATGTTGGGAGCAACCTCCGTATATATCTTCCATGCTGCTCGAACAGGTGCACACCTTGCCCCATGCCTAGTATGTCTCCCTCATCTCCCTTCCCCGACTTTGACTTCAATTTCGATCCTGCCCTCTTCCCAAATCCACCCCCGCTTCCGTCCTCCGCAGACCTCTTTTCTGCTGCAGAGACCACAGATCTCCTCGGATTCCTCGACAACTTTAACGATTTTGGCTGGGAAAATGAACAGCAATCATACACCTCTCCCCGTGCACCGTACTCGAACCCTCATCTGAATACTGCGCCCGAACCATCCACGTCCGGACGCCCCAGACGATCCACGCGCTCTGCAGCTAGCACCCGTGTACCCATACAGCAGCAGCAGCAGCAGCAGCAACAAAAACAAAAACAAAAACAGCAGCAACAACAACAGGAGCAGCATTCGCAGCAGCAAAGACGCGAGTTTTCACAGGTGTCGCAGAGAAGTGACAGCCAGACACCGAGTAACGCGTCCGAGTCGTCCTCGCATAATGCCAACGACCAGTCCACCCCGAGCTCCGGTACCTCCGTGTCCGCACCCCCCTCTGCCCCCGCGCCGGTACCGCGCAGCTCGAAACCCCTCCTTTCGACGCCGCAGAAGCGCCTGAACCACATCATGTCCGAACAGAAACGCCGGAACGCCATCCGAGATGGGTACGCGCAGCTGATCGCGTTGCTGGCGCCGGCCGGATCTGTGCCGGGTCTTGGGATGCCCCAGCGTGGCCGGCCAAAGGGGAGTGGCAGCAGAGACAAGGGTCAGAGCAAAGGGAAGAGCGGCGTACTCTTTCGGGCGGTGGAATACGTCCGATGGCTCGAGGAGGGACGCGATGCACTGAGGGACGAGGTCCTGCGCGTGGAGGCGGCCGCGGGCATTCGCGACGGCGCGAGCAATCACTGAGCAGGTACTTATGTTTGTCTTGTGGTTTGGTGCGTTCTTTTCCCCGTATTCTTCACCTCCAAACGCGTCGCTGACTTTTTTCCTCTCAGATAGCCGAAATATCATTATTCGTAAAATAGTATGACGCCCATTATAATCGCTGTAGACCCTGTATCACCTTGTCTCTACATTGTATGTATCACGCAACGCCCTCAACGCCTACCTATCTTCCACGCGACTCGATACCCTACTTATCCTTCTTTTGGCTGCGTCGGGCGGAGACGTGTCGAGTCTGCCGCCTATGATCCAGGGTTTTTCCATGACTTCTCTTATCGACTTATTCCTGTAGCCCATTAAGAATTCTCGCGTTGGAACAGTTAAACAGTTTCCTTCTCACAGAAGAATAATTAGATCTAAAACATCACACCGACCGGAATCCAAACGGCATCTGGACTGAGGTTTGAGGACGCGTAGGCCGCCGTACATGTGTCTGCCAAGATTGAAACTTATAAATAGAGCCGTGGCCATGGAGGTAAAGGAAAGAAAATTTACACATAGCATTGACGTTTGATCAACGTGCAAGCGTAGGCTTTAGTCTCGCCAGGTCTCGCCCGGTTTCCGGTACTAGCACCTGCTAGTGTATTCGTGCGGTCAGGTAGGATCGATGAAGAAACGGATCAGGAATGAGAATAAATTTTTGTTCCTGTTGGTATAGAAGTTAGAACGCTGGCTTCGGAAAAGTCTGGACTCTGGAATCCCAGTCTTCTTCGTGACATGGGCGCCGTGCAGTAAGTTCGCTCGTCCATGTAAGTGTGTGCACAACTGTCAGTCTTTCAATACTTTTTTATAGCAGGATTGTTGTCGATGGCTCTACCAGCGGCGAGAAGAGAGTTCTGAGATAGGGGCTTGCATGAAATCACATGCGAAAATTGGGTTTCCTAAAGCGGAAAGCCGATCTGCTACTCGATGCCGCCTACTCCTCCGCCAACCGACTCGAAGTGGCCGCTGCCCAAGCTCAACATCCGAGTCGAGGACCTAGCTCACCCTGGAGCCGTTCTCTTCTTCGACAATGTAAACCCCCTGGTCGCTCTCCGTGCTGCCGTCCTCGCCAGCTTCGAATGGCTGTATGCAAAGCCTGCGGCTGCACCGACCAAGTCAGTCCCATTTACTCTACCTTTCATTAAATCTACTTATCTGTGTACCTGATCCTTTTTTATAGCGTAAAATCAATCCTACTGGTGCTACGACCCATGGAGGGCGTTGCATACACCTTCGGCTCACATACGGAGAAGGAAATCCACTTCTCGCTTGACCACATCGTGAACAGCGCTTCTCGCGCGCGCGATGAGATTAACGGGGTCCTCGTGCATGAGGTGGCTCCTATGCCTTATATATTTATTCAAATTAGGATTGACTCTCGACCGCAGGTCGTCCATTGCTACCAGTACAATGCCAACGGCACCGCACCGGGCGGGCTCATCGAGGGCGTCGCCGGTGCGCTATTCTATCTATTCAGCTCTGTACGCACATATGCTTAAGCCACACAGATTTCGTGCGCCTGCACGCCAACCTCGCGCCGCCACACTGGAAGCGCGCGCCGGCGCCTAATGACAAGTGGGACGCGGGCTACCAGACGACGGCGTTCTTCCTCGATTGGATTGAGGAGCGCCGCGGAGCGGGGGCGATACGTGCGCTCAACGGCGCGCTGCGGGACACAGACTACACGGACGAGATGTTTGTGGTTCTCGCTGGGGAACCAGTGCGCGATCTTTGGCGACGCTACAAAACGGAGCTCGGCGTTGGGGACGAGGAGGGCGGGGATAAGGAAGCGGAAGGGGACGGCGACGAGTGCTTCGTTTTAGTGTGAGTCCGGCGGCATGTATGGCTCGTTTGAGTCCATCTAGAATTTATTTTATTTATTTAGACGGAGCTACAACCCGGTGTACATATGAGCGGACGCGGTGCGGACTTGATTCCTGTAGGTTTTGACGTTTTTCAATGTTGTATTTCCAGACGTGAATGGAACGGATGTAACGTGAGGATCTCCAGTCTCCGACGCTGCTGTAACTTGGGTCCATTCTACGTGGGAAGAGCCACCTCACCAATTTCGTCGCAGTGAGCAAATTCCACATTTATCGCCAATTACTCCAGGGACGCCTTAGACCGCTCGGCCATCTCACCTCCGTGAACATCCTGCAACTTGTTCAGTCACAACGCACTCAGAAGCATGCACAATGTCCCGCAATGTCCGCATTATTTTTGATACTCCTTAGACCGCTCGGCCATCTCACCCCTTGAACATCCTGCAACTTGTTCAGTCACCTTACGCCCTCGCAGTCAGTACCCGAAAAGCACACAATATCTCTTATAATTACTGCCAGCTTTATATATCTGGGACGCCTTAACACCTTGACATGTCCTGTAACCTCTTGAATCACCTACGCCCTTCACCGACGGTACCACAAAATCACAGAACGTCCCTTGGCCTCCCAGATCCACCAGTAGCGTCTTTGTTCACGAACTTATTACTTCTAACTCGGCATCGTCGGCCCCAAACATGATCTTCAGGTTCTCGATGCTCTTCGGGTCCGTCCCCCCACTACCGCGGAACGCCTCCTTCACGATCGCAGTCTTCCGCTTCTGGATCTTTACAATCCGGCCCTCGCTCATCGAGGTAGCTGAAAAATGACTCTAGGACTCAATGCACTCCGAGTAAAGCAACAAGTTCGACGATCACGATCGTAAACAAACAACCGAAATACCACCAGTGTGCAGCGAATCTCATTTGGCCTCACCTCATTGAATTCATACGCGGACAATACAAGCGTGGTCGGTATCATACTCTCCCTGCGCTGTGTCGCCTCCCGTTGCTCTTGCTTCTGCTGGACTGCCTGCCGGCTGTGCTTTACTTCCGTAGGAAATTCAATGCTGCACCATTGCCTCCTTGCCCGAAAGGTCTGCCAATACTGGGCAATATTGCTGATTTCCCTCAACTCAAGTGTGGGTGACGTTCTCGAGGCGGGCTAGAGAATATGGTGAGATTTTTCCTCCATCTGGGCAGCCCGGTTTCATTCAACCTTCGTCAAACCCCGTTGTACATCTCAGAATTCTGGGCAACTCGATCACAGTACTCAACGATGTCACGTATGCAATCGATATGCTTGATGAGAAGAGTCAAATTTACAGCAACCGACCCAAACTTGTAATGGGCAGCGAGCCTGTAGGCTGGGACCAGGGCCCTGCTCTCATTCAGTTTGGCAAACAATGGATGGAGTACTGGCGTCACGGTCTCACGGGCTCGACGCCGTGCTGGCCACAGCACCGCACGGCTGGCCGATCGACCGCGCCTACCCTATACCGAGGCTTCCATCTCAGAAATCTTCCGCAATTATACTATCGGCCTGTTGGTAAGTCAATCCCCTTTTTTTACGAATGACAATGGTTATTCTCTTCCAGGCCTTCCGCACGTTCCAACTGAAGATGAGGGAAGGGTTTTGTCATTATCACGAACAACCGGCGAGTTCCTTCCTTGTATTTCAGAATAGCCTGCAAATTCTGACGATTTTTTAGGCACTTGTACCACGACAGTAATACGTACTCTAATCCCGAATATTTTGGGCCTGGCGCTCTATTGAAACCGCGGCTCATGCCAAGGAGAAATTTGAAGACCCCCGCGACATGACGTTCCTGAAGAGTTTGAAAGTATAATCAACCCGCGAAGCGGGGCAGAGGTAGGCCTTCGGTAGCTGGAGACTTGAATCTGAGTTTCAGTACTGTTCTATTAACTTGAATGTAATCTTTTCGTCGTATTCGCCCAAATTCAAGATCGGCACATAGGTTGTCGGGGCCATAATGGTACTAGTAGGTCGGTTAACTTAAAACGTTCATCGAAATCAAATTGATGATATGTGGACTTGGGGCCAGGGATCGGGGTAATTGCTCCAAGTTACGAGGATCCACCATCGCTTGGGGGTTATTCGTACCACCCATGTTGTCCCCTGCACTCCTGCATCCTCTCAACGCAAACTCTGTCCAATTCTCTTATTGCTTTGATCGTCCACTGCAATGTATTGCAACGCGTTATACCGACAGCAACAGCTTGGCAGCTCACTCGGGCACCAGTACCGCGACTTGCTTTGTTTTTGCCTGCGGAATATCTTTATGTCAGTATGCGTTTGGAACATTGAGTTTGTGTTCATTGTGCCGCAGCACAGGAGACTTGGATACCTATTATTAAAGAGTTGTTCCGTCTTTCCTCGGCGACCTCCCATCTCCAAGCCCATTCGGCCTGGGTAATTGAACGCCCAAATCATGGTGAATCAGCCCTCATCAATGCTGAGCTCTTGAAAACGCACTATTCTGTCCAATGTGAGTTCCTCTTTTCTTCGGAGAGAAAATAAGGTACACAACTCTTTTCTAGTTCCAAGTCTTCAATATTCCACTGCAATTCACACTTTTCTCACTTCGGGCTTTCTTTCTGCTTCCGAGCGGAATAACCTTGTGGGAATAGGCCATTCGGGGGGTGGTGGTTCATTGTAAGTTGCACGCCAATTTGGTTTACACGGTTAACATTCTTAGGATTCAAGCAATAAACTATGGTATGCGCGATGGACACCCGATCCCTCTGAAGTCACTTTTTCTCCTCGAAACACCTCTCACAGGGCCCGAGGCATGGCCATTATTCCAGGAATTATACGAAGGAATTAAGAAGTCAAATGCACGCCGCACGACTAGTTGGCCGTCCAAGAATGCTGCAATGAAGTGGTTCACAACTCATCTACCCTGGAAATATTTCTCTGCCGATGTTTTACAAATCATCGAGGTGAGTCTAATCCAAGTAGGCCGTCTCGAACTGCGCCGATGCTATGAAGTAGGATACGTATTTTATTTCAGATCTCGAACGTCCCGGATATGTCACTACCAAGACAAAGGTCGAGCAGGAAACGGCGAGCTTCGTCGATAATGGGACACAGCTCCAAGCGGTCCCCTTCTTGTTCACGATTCTTGATGTTCTGCCTACGCATCTCATCCTAGGCGCTGTTAACGACCTGATGTTTGTTCATAATTCGAAACTCTCATCTACTTATTGTCTCATTCATCTCTAGGACACCTGCCCTGTATGACCTGATGATTTTCCGCAATATCCAGCAAGTTCATGCGCACCTCGCATCCCTGACTGTCATAGAAGACGTCGGTCACTACGTGAACTCCCTCACTTTTGTATTTGAACGAGTTTGATCTTTACATTTTCTGTTCACAGCTTCCTACAGTTGAACCGCGCGCTATAGCTACCCAAATCTTCCAAAGTCTGCAAAATCACCCAACTAGTCTATCAAAATTATAATGAGATTTTGTTCTGAGTATATCGAAATTACGCCAATATACGCCTTTGCGAGAGAAACCAACAATTGGTTTCAATCTTCGTCATCTCCCTCGTCCAGGAAAAACTCCGACAACTCAAGTCCTTCCGACTGATACCGCTTCATCTTGTCAATAAACCTTTGTGTGAAGACTTTAGGGTACCCGCTGTTATCCGAGTAATCCATGGATTTCAATCGGACCACCGCGGGGGTGGGCATCGACAACAGTGCCTCGTCTGTCCACCAGCGTGAGTCTATCACTGCTTCGAGACTCTCTTCGTTAAAGTCGTCCATGCAGGACTCCAGTAACAATTTTTCGAGTTTTGGGGCTAAATGGACGGTATCGGATTGACGATACTGCAGGGCGGATAGGAGATTATTGTCGACACTATTCTCGCAGCAAATTAACTGGAGATCTTTTAGATCAACAGCTTGGAGCAGGACAGCTCGAAACTCCTGCGAAGTGATGCGGCAGCCGTCGAGAACAAGACACTCGATATGTGGAGATTGCATCTGGAATTGATGGAAGGCCGGACTAGACAACTGGAAGAACAACGAATCGTCGTAGAGACGCAGGCGAAGGGCCTTCAGGGCGGGAAGATGGAGGCGGCGGAAGAAAGGCTCAAAATTTACACCTGCGGACCAAATTTCGAGATATATTTCGAGATCTTCCAAACGGAGGAGGGTAGTCGAGGTTGTGTCTGACGGAATGAACTCCAAGCAGTCGTGCGCATGCAACTTGGCCGTGACAAGGTTCGTACAGAGGACGATGGTGTTCAAACACGTTTGGGGCGAAACGGACATTGTCTTCAACGTTAGATGGGTGAGTTGGATCCACGGCATCGGCAGAAAGTGTAGGTCCTTCACGTGGGACAGGGTCACGGTATGAAGGCGGGGGGCGGACAAGAATAGATTCAGCTTTGAATCCAAAAGGGTGTCCCAGCCTGTCCCATTCAGCTCTACAGTCTCCAGTTCTTTGAACACACCTGCCGGAAATCGGGCAAGCGATGTGAGCGACGGTATCCGTAATCTCAAAGTCCGCCATCTGTGAGCTACGCCCAAAAGTTCATTCATGAACTGCTCCCATCCGGGTTGGGGGCCTGTCGGCAGAGGGGACCAAAGCTGAACAGGGAAAGACAATGGAGCGGATCGCTCCAGGAAGACCTTCGTCGCGTCTAAAGACATCAGCCTGTTCCACCCAATCCGAACTGGAAATGTCCGCAACCATAGTCGGGGCGTAGTATGTGCAACCTTGCGCCAATATGGGCATACTTGCGTTATTGAGAGGACGTCCTTGACCGGGACTTCCGAATTAGGTTCGACCTGCCTGACGACGAGCTGGAATATTTCCACCAAGAGCTCGCAGGGAAGGGTTCGAATGGGGGACAACACGAATCGGAGTGCGGCGATTGTTTCGCGGTCGCGTTCACGGAGACGGAGAAGATCCTTTACTTGCGAATCGATGTGTGTGATATTGGCCTCGCATTCTTCGATATGCTGGCGAGCTTGACTCTCCAGACTCATTAGAAGATCTGGGGCGGAGCAGAAATTTTTCGGATTGGCCTAGGAATGGAAAAAATTGGCACCCACCTGTATGGACTTCAAGTTCACGTCGAGGACTTGGTGACCATCGATCACTGCAGTGTCGATCATCCCAAAACGGACGAGATATTTCACTCCTAATTTACACCTACAACGCAGCATCTACGCTCATGTCTGTACCATGGGATCAACCTGTGGGCTCTATTCCCGACCCTATAGTTGATGAAGAGGCCGGTCTCCACTGGCATTGGTACTATGACCCAAATGCGGGTGGGATGGCTGTCCCTTTCCGCAAATACAGAGGGACCCCGATACATGCTCTCGATATGGCTTACCTGCTTTGGTGTCGCAGAGAATGCACGAAGGTACTCCCCGTTCTTGTATTTGCCTCACCGACGCTTCATTTCATGAACAGGCAGTGTCTTTTGCGGCGGCATTTGACAACTACCATGCTGGGCTTTGTGAGCACGTCGACTCCGAGATTGAATACTACTATCTGGATTTCCTGGTTCCATTCGGGAAATGTTACCGAGGTATGTATAATGTATGTTTGTACGTGGAAGATGGCGAATCACAGCCCAGGAAAGCGTTTGGGAGATTGCCGCGACCAGCCATATTTCTTGTTCTGTCGAAAGAAGAAGAAGCTGACCCAGAAGGTATCTCTGTTTCTGTCAAAAGAAGCTGGGATCTGACTGTTCTTGTTTGTGCAGCATCCCCTCTTCTTCCACGCCCTGCAAAGGCTCTTGGACAACCCTAGGAAGTACGAAGTCTGGCGGGATGTCGGCGAACTCTTGGACGTGACGAAATACGCCGACGATCTAAATTTACAAGATACATCGGATGCAGATGAGCCCACAGAGTCAGACAGGGAATTTATCGACGATTCAGACGAACCCACTCAGTCGGACAAGGACTTCATTGCTAGCGATTCAGAGCAAATACCTGTTAACAATGCAGATGACGAGAACTCCAGCTGGGAATTCGAACAAGATGTATGAACCGTTTTCTTGGTGTCCATACTTGTCACTGACTTGTATGCCCAAAAGGAGAAAAGGACCTCAAAGAAGAAATCAAAACGGTTCAAGGCCAAGGACTCACCGCGCAAGTGAGCAGTATTTTATCACCCATTTAACTGATACCACATTCAAAAGAGGCAGGCGCTCTCGGAATACCGTCGTTGACGAATATTCCGAAGGGATCGTTCACGAAGATTCTGACGGAGCTGAAACTTATGTTGGTTCTGGCTCCTCCCGCAGCCCCTCCGCCGGTATTGACTGCTGCTGCGTTCTCCCTGATATATATCTTTCTCACATGCATCGTTTGGTAGAACGTCGAGAAACCAGATCCATGAAACAACAGCAAGAAGCAAACAGGAAGACTTCAGAGCGACCCAAACAGCTCAGCTGTTACTTCTGTTCTAAAGATGATGGGTCTTACGACGACATCGCAATAGAGATTATAGTCAGGAAGAGCTGCGAGAAATGTCTTAACAAGACAGGTTCAGATCGAGGTAAGTGTTGCTGTAAGTCCAATTAGATTTGGCTTCGCTTTTCAGGTTCCAATCCGACCGCACCGATCCATCCATCCGAACTGCATCTGGCTGACTCGAAATTCAACAGCAAAAAGCTCTCGCGATGGGATTATTGTGGCTTCCGGTGTAGACCTTGTCGTAAAAACGCCAGTACTTGTGTTTGACTGTGAATACTTGTAGCAGGCCCATCCCAGCCACTTCGATCCCGTAACAAGCGCACCAGGATACACGATGCGGAAGATCTTCAATGTGTGTTCTCAACTAGAAAGGTCGACTTTTGCTGACTTGACCTGACCCTAGCATCCGACCCTGTTACAGTTCAAGCTACGAACCGGAAAATGAGAAATACCTTGACGACGACGGATCCTAGTGCAAGTAGGTGTCAAAACCGTCGTCATTATGGTTCACCCATCTAACGATATTTAAAACCTAGAGTTCCCCTTTAAAATCTCGAAGAAGATGAAGGGGAAGACGAAGGTATCGCACAAGTACTTAGTGTAGGGTGAAAGTTACTTTCATTTGGACATTTTGGTTGCTGAATTATAATCGTTCCAGCAAGAAGATGGAGTTATGAACTACCGCTTGCTTTCCCTGCGCATGGCATAGGCTATTGAGGGAGTATCGTCGAAAAGTTTTCGTTCTTGCGTGCTTTGCATTGTTGTTGTATTTTGTGAGGATCGGAGGCCATTGCTATGACGTCACAAATACCGCCGCATCTCTTCTGCATTCATGTTGCACCTTCCGGTTGAACTTGTAATTTCGATTTTGAACTATCTGCCCTTGTCAACGATTTCCAGCCTTTTATCTACGTCTCGGGAATGGAACAATTTTTGTCAAGCCAATCAGTCGATTTTGTATCGCAATGCTGCCGTTTTACACGGGTTCACACCTTCGAGCTCAATTGTATACTCTGACCTTGGAGCGGCGCTTTCCAGGCGCTCTTTGACTGGCGTGAGTGACTGGAAGTCTTTCTGTGCGTCTTTTTCGTCTGTTGCCTCCAATCCATTCATTTCCCTAGGTTACACGCAGACCTGTATTCAGAAGTCCTGGCGAGGGGAGGCGGCATCGTTCGTGACCTCACACAGATGCGCTGGGGACAACGTACATCGGATCAAGGTCGACGAACAGCGAGGGTTCATCGTTACTACATCATGGAACGGCGGATTAGTCGTTGCCGACCTCAGCGATGATAAAGTTTTATGGTCATTGCCGGAGGTGAGCGCACAAAAATATACACAACATGTTCTCATTGTAGTTAGAATTATGTCCATGCACACGCCCACTGCGAGTATGGTGCTGGATATCTTATTTTCGACCGAGGAGGTCTCGCAGGAGAAAAAGAGGTCTGGAGACTTGCCGACGACATTCAAATGAATCAAGACTCTCCGTCTTTCGCATTTCCCGATGAGAAACAGCAGAGCATCTCAGCTTGGGCAGCAGAATTACATGGTTTCCCATTGGCCTCGCGGGGGCATTTCCGACCGTGGGCAGTGTTAAAGCCTCCTGCGTTAACTCGAGCCTTTCGCTTCGTTTATCCGACGTTGGTTGCTCCAACATCTAATTCCCTTTTCGTATGGGATATTCCTACCGGCGAGCTGACACAAATAATTCGGGAGACTCAAATTTCGCCAGAAGGCGTGGGTTCAGATGAACTCGGGGACATCAACTACGTCGAAGTCAGTGCTCAGGCCGATGGCCATGCCTTCATTTGTGGCTCTAATACTCTTCGGGTCTTTTCCCGCACCTCCGGCCGTTGTGTCCTGGATGTGCCCTCCTCGCAGATCTTGTATGGGAAAAACACCTATTCATTTATATCCGATAGCAGCCACGAACAAGTTGGCTTGCCAAGCTCTGTTTTAAAACCGCAACCCTTGAGTCATCGTGTCATCCTTCCAGCGACCGATAACAGACGGCTGATCGACGAGTTCATTGCAGGTTCGTTGTAACTGCTGCCCGGGTGGTCTCTTTCTTACGTCAACTCCAATAGTCCATGTCTCTGCTTGTGGTTTGCACCTAGCGGCATTGTTGGCCAGCTCCCGCCTCATAATCATCCCATTTTTCGAGCGGATTATCAGTGGCGCTGTGGATATCCGGGACATTGCTCTCGATATCCAGCTGGGTTCTCCTGTCAGCGTCGCCAGATATCTCGCGTTTGAAAACGGTCGTGTCGCTGTCGCCACCGTATGTATATTGACTAACTACCCATTTCTATACACTGACAAATCATCTCGCCGCCAGGGGACAGGGTTGTTCGTTGTTACCCTCGACTGGGACTCCGCTCGCGATTCGATTGATCCCCCTCAAATTTCTATATCTCGGGCGGCATGGTTTAATGCTCCGGTGGCCCTCAGCTGCATTACGTGTCTGCAGATGACCCCGACGGGCATATTCTTGAACTGGGATGCTGGGATTCAGAATAGCGGAAATCGAGAATACATGGGCGATGATTTGTTCCCAGAGCCGGGATTCGAAAGATTATTCTTCCGAAGCTTGAGCGAAGAACAGAGACTTATACGTGTGTGACCGATGCATGGACTTTCGATGTCTCCGTATATTTACTTCATTTTTCAGATCTTCCGAATGGCGATGACGTTGTGCAGCTATTCGAACCAGGCAAGCTTTGTTTCCACCACTATTTCGTTACTCGAATCGTAACTTTCCCAGCAGCTGGTCGAGAAGCCTCTTCCTCAGTGTTCAGCATTGACTTCATCCCGCAAACTGCATAAATGCAAAGTTCTTGAGTCGGATTGTGTTTTACACCTTCTTCAAACCCTCTTCCTTCGTCCACTGTTCAAATCACACAAATATAATTACATTTTCGGAACGACCATGTGATAAAAAAAAACTACAGTATTCAGAGAATACATCACAGCAGTAATGCGACATCGGAAGAGGTCTTACTCGACAATTGCTCGTGTGAGCAAAACAAGGCAAAACACGCATGTCGTGTGGCTGCCCAAATCGGGCAAATTGATTCACGCGGATAATACGCTTAGACCGTTCGTTGGTTTTTATGTTCCAACACTCTTGCCTTGAAATATGATGTGGTCCCTGAGACATACCTTCCTCCTGTTTCAGTACGACGTACGACGGGCGCTCAATCAACGAAAAAGCACATCAGATGCCATTCCAATACAATGGTAGTTCACGTGGTGTCATGAGGGACAGAATTAGTTTGACTGTTGCGGGGTAATGCGGGGTAAACAAAGGTGAGAATATATAGAGTTGTAACTTGTTGTGGGGTAATGCGGGGTAAACAAAAGGTGGGAATATCCCACGTCGTCTCCAGCACTCACTGCGACTGCACATCGACGCCCCGTAGACCTTGCCCAAAGCATTTTCACCCACTGAATTGTAGACAGCAACCATGGTGTAAGTCGTCTCGCTTGTTTTGTCGTCCGATGCTCAATGCCGTCGTCCTTTTGCAGTAACTTCACCGTAGAGTAATCCAGACCATCGATGAGTTGTCCGCTCGTACTAACGCCTGCAAATAGTCAGATTCGAGAATTAATGGATAGGTAAACTCATTCCTCCTGAATATCGGTTGCGATTAATGGACTATCGATAAGGCCGACCAATATTCGGAACATGAGTGTCATTGCCCATGGTGAGTGTCGGATGACGGGGAAAGAATAAGGGATAGGATAATTTTAATCGAGGACGCAGTGGACCACGGCAAATCGACCCTCACAGATTCGTTGGTGTCGAAAGCAGGCATTATCGCCAGTTCCAAGGCCGGCGACATGCGATTCACAGATACAAGAGATGACGAAAAGGAGCGTGGCATCACTATAAAGTCTACTGCAATTTCGATGTTAGTACCATTGGTTGTGATCGAAACCCCACTCACTGACTTAATCGGGACAGGTACTTCGAGGTGGATAAGGAGGAGCTTCCTTCCATTAAGCAGAAGACTATTGGAGCAGAATTCCTTATCAACTTGATTGACGTTGGTTCATTCACCAACAAAAACTTACCGCACTCTCCTGACCTCGTTTGTACAGAGTCCGGGTCACGTCGATTTCTCATCGGAAGTCACTGCCGCATTACGTGTAACCGACGGCGCCTTGGTCGTCGTAGATTGTGTCGAAGGTGTATGCGTGCAGACCGAGACCGTCCTCCGGCAGGCTCTCGGTGAGCGTATCAAGCCCGTTGTTATCATCAACAAGGTCGACCGTGCACTGCTGGAGCTCCAGGTCTCGAAGGAAGATTTGTTCCAGTCTTTCTTGCGTACGATTGAGAGTGTGAATGTTATCGTGTCCACATACCACGACGCTGCACTCGGTGATGTCCAGGTATACCCCGACAAGGGACTGTCGCCTTCGGATCTGGTCTGCACGGCTGGGGTTTCACTCTCCGCCAGTTCGCCAGCCGCTACGCCAAGAAGTTTGGCGTGGACAAAGAGAAGATGATGCAAGTCCTGTGATTCTTCATTCCGACCCCAGACTGACATGATCTGCAGGGCAAAACTGTGGGGCGACAACTTTTCAACCCTGCTACGCGCAAATGGTCTAACAAGGCCACCGACACGGACGGAAAGCCGCTGGAGCGGGCTTTCAACCAGTTCGTTCTCGACCCAATCTTCAAGATTTTCGACGCGGTCATGAATTTCAAAAAAGACAGCATTGGTCCTATGCTCGAGAAGCTCGACGTCAAGCTGGCGCAAGATGAGCGCGACCTCGAGGGAAAGGCCCTCTTGAAAGTTGTCATGCGCAAGTTCCTTCCTGCCGGCGAGGCTCTCCTAGAGATGATAGTAAGTATTTTTACCGCGTACCGCAAAACAAACTAACCGTAGTGGCCAGTCATCAACCTTCCCAGTCCAGCGACTGCCCAGCGATACCGCGTGGAGACCCTGTACGAGGGACCCATGGACGATGAAAGCGCCATCGGAATTCGCGATTGCGACCCGAAGGGCCCTCTCGTCCTCTACGTCTCGAAGATGGTGCCGACCTCCGACAAAGGTCGTTTCTACGCCTTCGGCCGTATCTTCTCCGGAACTGTCCGCTCCGGTCCCAAGATTAGAATCCAAGGGCCTAATTACATCCCTGGCAAGAAGGATGACTTGTTCGTCAAGTCCATCCAGCGCACAGTATTGATGATGGGTCGTTACATCGGTGGGTGATATGTGTTCCCTCTCGAAATGATGATTGAACTGTCAATAGAACCACTCGAGGACTGCCCCGCCGGCAACATCGTTGGTCTCGTCGGTATCGACCAGTTCCTACTCAAGAGCGGCACTCTGACAACATCGGAGACGGCACACAACATGAAGGTTATGAGGTTCTCCGTCTCGCCTGTCGTGCAGGTTGCCGTCGAGGTCAAGAACGCGGCTGATTTGCCCAAGCTCGTCGAAGGGCTGAAGCGGTTGTCAAAGTCGGATCCGTGCGTACAGACATGGATAAACGAGAATGGAGAGCACATCGTGGCCGGTGCAGGTGAATTGCATCTGGAGATCTGTCTCAAGGTTAGCTTTTACTCTGATAGAAGAATTGAGCACTAACGGACGCATCACAGGATCTTGAAGAAGACCACGCTGGAGTTCCCTTGAAGAAATCGGATCCGGTTGTGCCGTATCGCGAGACTGTGAAGACAGAATCTTCCATTGTCGCTCTTTCAAAATCGCAGAACAAGCACAATCGTCTCTACATGAAGGCGCTCCCGCTCGAGGAGGAGCTGACCCAGGCAATAGAAGCCGGTAAGATAAGCTCACGAGACGACTTTAAAGTTCGTGCGCGAATCCTCGCCGACGAACATGGTTGGGACGTCACGGAGGCCCGGAAGATTTGGGCGTTCGGACCCGACACGACCGGCCCCAACCTGATGGTCGATGTTACGAAGGGTGTACAATACCTCAACGAAATTAAGGACTCGTGTATCGCTGCCTTGCAGTGGGCAACAAAGGAGGGTGTCTGCGCCGAAGAAAACATGCGTGGTGTCCGCTTCAATCTTTTGGATGTCACTGTAGGTCGCTTTCCTTGACGAAGAAATTAGCTCTGACGGTGGTACAGCTCCACACAGATGCCATTCATCGCGGTGGAGGGCAGATTATCCCGACTTGTCGTCGTGTCTGCTATGCAGCCTGCTTGATGGCCACGCCTAGCCTTCAAGAGCCGATTTATCTCGGTGCGTATAATTTCCGATGAAAGCGTCTCCTGAACCAATATTCCTCCAGTCGAGATCCAATGTCCTGAGAACGCCATCGGAGGCATCTACAGCTGCCTGAACAAGCGTCGCGGACAAGTCTTCAGCGAGGAACAGAGGGTGGGAACTCCGATGTTCACGGTCAAGGCGTACTTGCCCGTCAACGAGTCGTTCGGCTTCAACGGAGACCTGAGGCAGGCTACTGGTGGGCAGGCGTTCCCCCAGAGTGTGTTCGATCATTGGGAGATCATGGCCGGATGTGAGTGCATCCATGCATTTTGTGGGACGTTATTAAACGGTTCGGATAGCGCCTCTCGAAAAGGGAAGCAAGCTCGAGGAACTTGTAACAAAGATGCGCATTCGCAAGGGCCTCAAGGTACGGCATTGCTGTCTTATCGTTTGCGCGCGAGCTTATCGGATGTCCAGCCGGAAATCCCCTCGCTCGACACGTACTATGACAAGCTTTGAGTGTGCCCCCAAATAAAGTGGAATGTTGAGTTGTCTGTTGTACCGTCGAGTCCCTGTATCTTGAATGTATGTCGATATCGCCATGGTACACGTATAATTGCTAGGTTAGTAGCAGTCTCTTGGCGTCCTCCCTGCTGGCTGACATTTTTTTTTCTAGTCGAGACGTGGATTCTGGTGAGTAAACATGTTAGAATACTGCGCAGAGGATGGACCAGAACATACCACAAAAATCGCGATCGGGGTAAGAGGCTCAAAACAGGTAGTTAACACGTGACCCATCAGTTACCAATCTCGGTGACAGTCGGATCCGAACTTTTTTCTTCACTTCCACTTTGTCACTGCAGCCCGTCTGCATTGGCCCATTCTTCGCAGTCTTAACGTGCGAGTATCGAGACATAATCCTTTCTAGCTCGCTCCCCCCGCAAAATCAGGAACAATGGTGTACGTCTTGTCCCTAATTGCCAGCATTCAAAGCTCATCGATATCCTAGCAACTTCACCGTCGATGAGGTCTGTGTTCAATGATTCCGGCGAGACCAAAGCACTCATTCATATAATAGATCCGCGGTCTCATGGACCGTCCGACTAATATCCGGAATATGAGTGTTATCGCCCATGGTTGGTGGTTTAGTGCGTCGACTGGAGAGTTTGGCTGAACGTCATGCAGTCGACCACGGCAAATCCACCCTCACCGACTCCCTCGTTTCCAAAGCTGGTATTATTGCCCACGCAAACGCCGGTAACGCCCGGTACATGGACACAAGGCAGGATGAAAAAGATCGAGGCATCACCATCAAGTCGACCGCAATTTCGATGTGCGCTCCAACTCTCCAAGTGTGCTCTCTTTTGTGCTGATGTGTAATCAAGGTATTTCGAAATTCCCAAGGACGACCTGGACGCCGTCGCGGCCAGGCAGAAGACCGACGGCAACCAGTTCTTGATCAATCTCATCGATGTGAGTGCAAGTCTAATCTTCTTTGAAATTGATTTATCATCGTCGTGCAGAGCCCTGGTCACGTGGATTTCTCTTCTGAGGTGACGGCTGCCCTCCGTGTCACCGATGGTGCCCTCGTCGTCGTCGACACTATCGACGGTGTCTGTGTGCAGACCGAGACTGTACTCCGTCAGGCTCTCGGCGAGCGTATCAAGCCCGTCGTTATCATCAACAAGGTCGACCGTGCACTGCTGGAGCTCCAGGTCTCGAAAGAGGACCTTTATCAGAACTTCATGCGTGTTGTTGAGAGCGTCAACGTCATCATCTCCACGTACCACGATGCTGCCCTCGGTGACGTCCAGGTTTTCCCCGAGAAGGGTACCGTCGCTTTCGGCTCTGGCCTCCACGGCTGGGCTTTCACCCTGCGCCAGTTTGCCGCCCGCTACGCAAAGAAGTTCGGTGTCGACAAAGATAAAATGATGAACCGTCTGTGGGGTGACAACTTCTTCAATCCTGCGACGAAGAAGTGGACAACAAAGGGCACGGATGCCGAAGGCAAAACCCTCGAGCGGTGCTTCAACATGTTCGTTCTCGACCCCATCTTCAAGATTTTCGACGTTGTCATGGACTTCAAAAAGGATCAGATCGGTCCTATGCTCGAGAAACTCGACATCAAGCTCGACCAGACCGAGCGCGATCTCGAGGGCAAGAAGCTGCTCAAGGCGATCATGCAAAAATTCCTTCCTGCTGGAGACTCGCTGCTGGACATGATTGTGAGTTTTTTCTTTTAGCTCCGTCCGCAAAGAAACTAACTGTAGTGGATAGGTCGTCCACCTCCCCTCCGCCGCAACTGCTCAACGGTATCGCGTGGAGACCCTGTACGAGGGACCCATGGATGATGAAAGCGCCATCGGAATTCGCGATTGCGACCCGAAGGGCCCTCTCGTCCTCTACGTCTCGAAGATGGTGCCGACCTCCGACAAAGGTCGTTTCTACGCCTTCGGCCGTATCTTCTCCGGAACTGTGCGTTCTGGCCCGAAGGTCCGTATCCAAGGGCCAAACTACATCCCCGGCAAGAAGGACGACTTGTTCGTCAAGTCCATCCAGCGCACGGTATTGATGATGGGTCGTTACATCGGTGGGTGATATGTGTTCTTCTTGAAACGTGGACTGAACTATAGACAGAACCGCTCGAGGACTGCCCCGCCGGCAACATCGTCGGTCTCGTCGGTATCGACCAGTTCTTGCTGAAGAGCGGAACCCTGACGACGTCGGAGACGGCACACAACATGCGTGTGATGAGGTTCTCCGTGTCCCCCGTCGTCCAGGTCGCCGTCGAGGTCAAGAACGCCGCTGACCTTCCCAAGCTTGTCGAAGGTCTCAAGCGTCTGTCAAAATCCGACCCCTGTGTACAGACATGGATAAACGAGACCGGAGAGCACATCGTAGCCGGAGCAGGAGAGCTGCATCTCGAGATCTGTCTCAAGGTTAGCCGTTCACTCACGCCAAGGATCAAGTGCTGACGGAGTTTCGATAGGATCTCGAAGAAGACCACGCTGGAGTTCCGTTGAAGAAGTCCGACCCCGTCGTCCCGTACCGCGAGACTGTCAGCGCAGAATCTTCGATTGTTGCTCTGTCGAAGTCGCAGAACAAGCACAATCGGCTGTACGTCAAGGCGATGCCTCTTGGCGAGGAGCTCACCAAGGCTATCGAGGACGGGAAAGTCAACCCCCGTGACGATTTTAAAATCCGGGCCCGCGTCCTTGCTGACGAGTTTGGCTGGGACGTCACCGACGCCCGTAAGATTTGGGCTTTCGGTCCCGATGGCACTGGCCCCAATATTATCGTCGATGTCACCAAGGGTGTCCAGTACCTAGCTGAAATCAAGGATTCGTGTATCGCGGGTCTTCAGTGGGCGGCCAAGGAGGGTGTCTGTGCCGAGGAGAACATGCGTGGTATCCGATTCAACCTGATGGACGTGACGGTAAGTGTTCCGTAACAGAGCTTTGTCCATCGACTTACCCTTCATGTTAGCTGCATGCCGATGCCATCCATCGTGGAGGAGGACAGCTCATCCCGACCACCCGTCGTGTTCTGTACGCGTCGTGTCTCCTGGCCCAGCCTACACTCCAGGAGCCCGTCTACCTTGGTACGGCTTGTCCCTGATATGTCGTTACGTTTATTGATTGACCTTGCTTCCATGCAGTCGAGATCCAGTGCCCTGAAAGCGCCATCGGTGGTGTATACAGCTGCCTGAACACGCGGCGCGGACAGGTGTTCAGCGAGGAGCAGAGGGTAGGGACGCCGATGTTCACGATCAAGGCGTACCTGCCCGTCGCGGAGTCCTTCGGCTTCAACGGTACCCTGAGGCAAGCGACCAGCGGACAGGCCTTCCCCCAAAGTGTGTTCGACCATTGGGAGCTCATGGCCGGATGTAAGCGCCTTGATTGCGAACCATTCTGAGGTTGCGCTGACGATGACTTTCTCTCTACAGCGCCCCTGGACAAAGGCGGCAAGCTCGAGGAGCTTGTTACCACCATCCGTAAACGCAAGGGTCTTAATGTTAGTGCTTTTCTCGTTCTTTCGTCAGTTCTCACTGACCTTGTCTCTCTTCTTCAGCCTATCATCCCTGCTCTGGATACCTACTACGACAAGCTTTAATGGAGGAATTCCGTTAGACATTATGAACGAATCTATTTTTTCCTGTGCGCGTGTAAGCTTCATCGAATACGAGTCGTTGTATGTTTGGGTCACAATCATTTGTATTTCGATCGCTGTATTGGCTATAAGTAATGTTGCCGCGACTCCAGACTTGAGCCGACGAAGTCGACTTGGAGTCGCCGATTTAGACCAAGTCGAGTCGAGCCACTTTATCGACTCAAGTTGACTTGAGTCGACTTCGAGTCGGTCACAACCTAGTTGTACTGTTTGTCAAAAAAACGCGTTTGGGGACATGGTCGAATTTTGTGACCGGAGTGACAGAGTCACGCTTGGTGACATTGTGTGACATTGCCGTGACAGCCGAAAAAACAAAAAAATCCCTTTTGCGTTTTTTCAACCTGCAGAGTACTTAGAATGAGTTTCTGAAAATTCGTTCAAGAAAAGTCGACTCAAGTCGACTTACTCGACTCGACTCAATTCGAAATCGACTTAGGCCGACTTGACTTGGAGCGACTCGACTTTCTGAGTCGTGGCAACATTAGGCTATAAGAGCAGGAACCAAGCAGACATCCACGTGAAGCTTGACCTTACCTCGGCGTTTTAAGAGTGCTCTAAATGGCGGGCATGCTTAGGTCAATACATTGTCCGGTATCTTCAAGAGCTTGAAAAATTGGTGCCATATCTGAATACATCGAACAGATCAGATCTACAAATGCTTTCAAGAATGTCCCGACAAGCCTCCGCACCCTCAGCACTCCGCGAAGTCTCCCCAAACCGCTACATCCACCCCGTCGGAATCGAGATCCATTCGTCGGTCGACAGGCGGTGACGACTCTAGTGGCGCTGATCATATGCCAGTCCAGCCCCCCATGCTCAACATCCACTTGGGGTCCCTGGACAGTTCCAAACGGCGTCTTCGACGCGAAGTCCACCACGGTTTCCCGGACTTGGAAATCGCGCCTCGGCCTAGGGAGCATTGTGCTATTGCGTGAAGCACGAAAGCCGGGCTACAGCGATAACTCGCATGTACCGCGCGATCGCCAACGCTCTCCCTCCAGGTAAACCGTCCAATCCAGCCTCATGAGATGCCAGAAGAGCAGTCGTCACCGCAAAATAATCAGCGAGGAAGTGAATGGAGAAGAGGAAACACTTACCTTGTCGCGAACCATGAAGAGCGATGAGTATTGGGAAGACGGCGAGGAATGTAAACGCACCTTTACGCCGTTGGGAGGCCCAAATCACACATTCACCCTCCAGCTTCCGCCCATCGTCTCAATGGTTGAAGGGGCCTCGATGTCGACGCCGTTCTGCGAACTCGCTCGGTGCCAGAAGAGAAGAGACACTCACTGAAGGGCGAGGCGATGCAAGTGAGACTGAGGCGCTGGTAGGCGGTATGGTGGACGATGGAGGCCGTGAAATAGAGAGAAGATGGAGGTAAGAGACAAGCCAGGACAAGCCAAAGCGCCTGACTTTGCGTCCGTTTATAGTTTTCGATCGTTTACTTTGACCAAACAACCACACACCAGCGCGTCGCGTCAAGTCCCGTGACTGGGCTGGGCGTGTTGCTGTCGATTTTCTTCGACTTGAAATTGCGAAGGTTGCAGTTAAAATCCGTTTCCTGCCTATTTCAGCAAGTAACCTAATGTGGACGCTAAGAGTGATAGGCGCCGTAGATTGATGGCGAGAAGACTGATCCCGAGGTTCAGCGCTTCGACGTAATGCAGATCCTCGACATGCATATATATTCACGGAAGTTACAGCCATTGTTTATTCCCGTAATGAGAAACGAATGCACCAGTGTCTTCCACAGTCCACCGGTCGAAAACCTCCAATTGCATCTTGACCGATTCCTCAGGTGAAATAGGTCCCTTGAAGTCTGGTGGCGCGACCTTGGCGACTGCCTTGCTCAACATCTCGAACTCTTGGCCCGAGGCTAAGGGGAAGTGATTTAGGATACGATGTTGAGCAGAAAGAGAAAAGACGAACTTGGAAGTATTGAGGTATTCACCATCCCCGGGCTAATCGTCAGGAACGTGAAGCCCTCGGACTTGAACTGGGCCGCATACTTGGCCACGACCATGTTTACCGCGGCCTTGGAGATTGCGTAGGACGGCTCCCCGATTATCTCCCCCAAGAGTGTGACATGAGTCTCTGAGAGAGGGGTGCTCAAGGTGAGCACTTTCTTGGCCGTTCCGCTCCTGAGAAGAGCGAGGAACGCATTCGTGCTGTGCACTACGCCGATGGTGTTGGTTTTGAACTGAACGGAAATAAATAAATAAAGTATTTCAGCAACACGTTCAACTTACATTGTCGAGCAAATCATGTTCAAGGGCCTCCGTACTTGGACTGGAGAAGGTTGAATAGGTTTGTCTTTCTATGACCGCCGGGGACTTACAATTGGTCGAGAGTGAAACCGGGATGGTTGGCTTTGCCCGCGTTATTGATCAAATAGTCTAATGTACCGCCCGTGGCCTTTGAAACCTCGGACGCCGCAAGCTGAACACCAATCAGGCTACACCCTTCGAAGGGCCAGAAATGTACCGACATTGAGAGCCTTCGCATCAGTAACATCCGCCTCGAGGACTGTGATGTTCTTTCTCGACAAACTATTGAGCAGTATTGCGGTAGCTTTGTTGCGAACGATAGCAAAGACGGTATTCCTGCTGTCGGCACTGAGCTGCGTAACGAATTCAAGCTAAAACCGCGGTGTCAGTTTATGAAACAAGGAAACGGTTCGATAGCTCGAACCCCAATTCCTTTGGCGGCGCCGGTGACAACGTAGGAGGGCATCTTGGTGGTGTTTCAAGTAGTACGGTGGGGATAGCTTTGCTATTGCTCTTCAACGACCTGGAAATGCCTCTTATTTATACAAGAGATAGTCCAACTTCCCGTCGAATTGACCGAGATTGACCGCGTTTCGACGGCACAGGCCATCTTCAGACGGCCCGATCCTGTCAGGCTTTGTGAGTACCATAAATCCGTAATACGGTACCGTCAGATACTCTCTCGTCACCATTGACATATCCCGCAATCGGGCCATGGTGGTGTCGCTGCCATTGAACTATAAGTAATAAAGCGGCAAGCTTGTCCTTGACAGTATGTAGCCGGTAAATATTGTGTCATTGGTTTTCGTTTTTTCTCGTTGCTTCTCTGTGGATAGCTGCTCAAGTATGCCTTCTTGGATATTGCATTACTGGGAGGAAATCCGAGCGAAGGGTGTTCGGACATGAAATGAACTTTGGAATCAATTGACCTAATCCCGAATACTTAGCCTGGTACCTGGCCCCAAATGAACGTCTATTGAGAAAGACAGGGTGCTGCGTGGTCGCAGCCGCGGTATCAGCACATTCGTCGCATGGTGCGCACTGCGCAAAACGAGTCAATGAAGGAGGACCATTCCAAATGGGCTTACAACCAGTGATCGCGGAAAATGCCGAAGCTGCCCAACCTTTGACCTGAACGCAAAGTATTCCCCAAATCACCAAATGCGCCCCAAGGCCAAACGGGTCTATGAGTGAGTATTGCCAAGTCGCGTATACAGTCTATATTCATGGACTTGGAGCTCGGCATCTCGTTTCCTGGAAAAGCTATGGCCATATTCGCGAGAGCGCGTGCGCGACTGTGCTGCTCACAAAAAGGCGGAAAGACCGCCCATCTATATTGATTTGTTACCTTCCGAACTTCTTATGGGGAGATCTTTCCTCTTATCATCGACTCGGAGGGGCAAACATCTTGGCTTGAAAACATCTTGGTTCTAACCCGGGTGTGTAGATATTGGAGGAATCTCGCGCATACCCCGGTGCTATGGAACAAACAGTGCATTCCCATCAATCCTGGCCAGTTCTTCTTGCGTCGCCGCCCTCGCCGCCGCAGAAAGAAGCCGGTCAATATATATTTCAAGTACATTGAGACATGGCTGGCGCGATCCGCACCGCTTCCCGTGCCCGTCTCGCTAGACTGGTGGAACTTCCGGACCCTCGATGAATTTGAGCGCGGGGTGGACATACTTTTCCGTGTCGTCGCGCGGTGGAAGACATTGAGCATCTCCACGTGGGCCAGTGTCGACGCTACGACGCGTGTGTTGCGTGCCTTGGCGCACCTCCCCGACGGAACGCTGCAAGCACTGACCGAGGTGACTCTGCATCTTTCTTCTTCTGTGCGGATGCCCAAGGTTCTCTCGGTCTTCATGAGCGCCGCACGACTGCGGCGCGTCGAGTTGCTTGTAGGACCGGAGTCCGCCGATCTCATGTCCATGCCCTGGGCTCAATTGACGCATATTACCCTCGCCCGTACTACTCCTCGCGCATGTTTTTCGGTGCTCGCGGAATGCACCAACATCGTCTCGGCCGTCTTGAGATGTGACCACATCGAGACGGTCCAAGATGACGTGCTGTCCATGTCCATGGCCACTTCTAACCTCCCCCACCTGGCCACCCTGCGCGTCTGGGTGTCCCCGGCTCTCATACACGGCCTCGGGCACCTTGTCCTCCCCTCCCTGAAGACGCTCGAGCTATTATACGACGTCCACATGGTGTGGCCTCCTCCAGATACATTCCGGCCCTTCCTCAGCGCACCGACCCTTCGGCACCTCGCACTCAACCTCAACTGGCACTGCACAAGAATCTTCTCGGCGGACCTATGCGCGCTCCTCCGCTGCACGCCCGCCCTCACCACGCTCGAGCTCGTCGGCTGCATCGCTGCCGACAACACCTTCCTCGACGCCCTGTGTGCAGACCTCCCCTGCACCGCAGTCCTGCTCCCGCAGCTCGAGACTCTCTCACTCGACTGCGGCACCACGGTTGGGGTGGACTTTGACGAGGAGAGTCTATTGGCGCTGATCGCGTCGCGGTGGAAGACAAACAACACTATGCGGCTGAAGCGCATAGTATACAAAGGATGGGGTACATTTGGCCAGGCATTCAGGGAGACCATCGACACGTATCGTGCAGAAGGTCTAGACGTCGAGATTTCCAGCTTGTGACTTACATCGATTATTTCATTATTCTCCCTGAGTCGCTCGTACCACATGCAAGGATTGTCTAATAATACATGCTGTACAGTTCCTTGGGGAGGCGGTTCACTCTCAATCCATTCCCCGCACCAGCAGCACGTAGCTATTTTGCGACCTCTACTCAATTGCAATTGGCACCACTCACATTCAACAAATCCCTCGTTATTGCAAACGAAACCAGAGATCGTATACCACATATGTAAGTATGGAGGGATTATTTTCTCACTTAAAGGTTTTTCTCGTCAAGACGTCCGATCAATCCAATTAACGACTGGGAAGCATAGCCCGATACTCAACTCCGACGGCCCGCCCTCACCACGCTCGAGCTCGTCGGCTGCATCACTGCTGCATCGCTGTCGACAACACATGCTCTGCACGCAGACCTCCCGTGCACCGCAGTCCTGCTCCCGCAGCTCGAAACTCTCTCACTCGACTGCGACACCGAGATCGGCGCCGAGGGGAGTCTATCGGCGCCGGTCGCGTCAGGGCGAACCGACCAGGAAAATCGCGTTTGAATCTGGAGGTTGTAAAATATGTGGCTGTGCTTCGTGAGTATCCGGCGCCAGCCCCTATAGTTGATTTGTCAATCTCCCTTCTTCCTCCAATGTCTACCGTCAGTTTGAATCTATGCGTGAGAGGGAGGCGGGCCTAACCCACATCACAGACCAATGACTTAGCGGCATTGGATTTGCGGATCCACGGACTGGCGTGCCTCCACGGCGAAAAGATTCACCTCGATGCGTCCAGTGCGTCCAGTCGAGACCCCGACACCCGAGCAGGACTCCAGACATTCTTCCCAAACACCAGCTTCATGCGCAAATACATTGATGTTTCGCAAGCATTGGTCGCCGTTACAACCGCAAAACCTGGGGAGGACAATCTTTCTCTGATCATGGGCGAGCGTGGAACCGACGAGTGGATCATTTTCTATTCGCAGAATGGGGGGTACCGCGAAGAACGAGTCGAAGAGCATCTCCGTTCCATCTGGAAGATTTTACAACAACTCGCAGAAATGGCCGACAAGAATACGCGCGAACAAGTCAATTCGGCCCAAGAGTCTTCACAACCCCAAGCCACCGAACTTCGGACCAAGTTACTGCTTCGTCTCTTCGAAATAAGCTATGCATATGTAGAGCTGAAGGCTGTGCAGAGGGTAAGCAAGGGAAGATCATCCATTCAAGCCCTCCTGCGGGCGGAGAGTTCCCCATCTCATGCGAAATCAACGGCTGAATTGCAACTTGAAAGGTTGCTCGGTGTGATCGTTTCTACCGACCTCTCATTGCAAATGCTCAACTACTCCTCGCGCCGTTTGTGGAATTTCATACAAGACAGCAGTACAGAGCCCGCCGTGGACATCTTGCATCAAAGAGCTCAAGGTCTTGCCGGGAACCTCCGTAAGCGGGCGACATTCCTCATCCCCCTATCTTTACTCAGGATAATTCTGGTCCCAGGCTTCGATCTGCGACACTGGATTGACAAGGTCTTGAAGATCCCCTCTGCCATCATGACATTATGTACGTTGTCGCTGTCGACGCGTCGCAATGCGATAGTGGGGCGCAATCTCCACATCTATTTTGTGCCCACTCTAGAATCACAGCCCATTAGCATAACTATGGCTGATGTTCCTTTGGACTGGTGTCACGAGACGGAGCGTCCTGCGTTGCTCATGAAGATGAAAAATGTTGCAGGCCCAGAATCTACAAATACCACTCTGAAGATTCGCGGGAAGATTCACTCCGAATGCGCCCTCATGGCGTGGGTCTGCCAAAACGCTCTCAAGATTGTGCCAGGGATAAGTCTCATCCCTTACCTGACTTGCTCGAAGCTGCACTGCTTCGCATGCTCATTGTGGATGACGGCCTTCAACACTTTGGAAGACCCAGTACTGCCAAGGATAGTGTTTGATGGGTCGCATGGCGGTCTCAAAACTGGGTGGCGACCACCTTCGATGAACTCGGAAGATCAGGGAACCATTATCCAGCAGCTTATCACGGCCTTGGATACCGAATTCGGGAAACAAAAATACCTGAAGAATCTTCTGCATCGACAACCTCATCGGAGCCACCGAAACTTTACATCCCGTCACTCCGCTGGAGCCTTCTGAAGTGGCAATAGCCCGGCGTATAAGGGACGCCATAGATCTACTTATAGGTATCCCTACTCTCTCTGACATGGATAATAGTAGAGTCCTCAACTCGACCTGCAGACCAGCGCAAGCGTGATGACGGTGTTCTCAGGGAGACCCATACCACGGAACACGGTCGCGGCCAAGGCAAGCTTCATATCCACATGCTTAGCAAAGTACTAACGCGAGACATAGCGGCAACACACGCTGGCGCTCACGGGGAGGATCGCGGTAGGGGCCGCCGTGGACGCGCAAGTGGACGCGGCCAGGGTACGCCTCCGTATCCGACTTGGCGGAGTACTAACTCGAGATATAGCGGCAACACACGCTGGCGCTCACGGGGAGGATCGCGGTAGGGGCCGCGGTGGACCCGCAAGTGGACGCGGTCAAGGTACGCCTCCATATCCGACTTGGGGAGTACTAACTCGAGATATAGCGGCAACACATGCCGGCAGTGGCGGGGAGGGTCGCGGAGGTGGTCGCGGAGGTGGTCGCGGAGGTGGTCGCAGGAGTGGTCGAGGAAGTGGTCGCGGGAGTGGTCGCGGAGGTGGTCGCAGGTCGTAAAGTGCAACTTGCATCAAACGCGTCGGGAAGATCGAGCGCGAGCCAGAGCTCGCGCGGGCATGCGTGCGGCTTTAACTTTGGGGTCATCGGCGGATGGGAGCACATACCCACATTCAGCAAACGCTTCGTTATTGCAAACGAAACTACAGATCATATACTACATGTGTAAGTATGGAGGGATTATTTTAATACAGTACGTCCGTCTCCCTCCTTTGTTTTCGCCTCGCCTCGCAGGCAGGCCGTTCACGCTCGTGTTTCACCTGCGGATCCTTCCTCGTTCGCGGTTGCCTGTCTCACTTGCGGTTATTGTTCATGGAGAGGATCTGAACAATGCGGATGCTACGCAGTATGTGTGAGCACGCGAGAAACTAAGGATGTAATCAAGCACACTCACAAGATATTGATCATGTCGAGCTGGAGGCCAATCGCCTCGTTGATGGGGTCGCGCTTCATGAGTCCTTGCTCAGCCATGCGCGCGTGCATGAGGATCTTCTGGGTGCTGCACGAGTCAGTTAGAAATGCCCTCGAAATAATTAATTAAGGAAAAAACATACTCATAGAGCACAAAGCCGCCGAAGACAGCGAGACCGCCGTAGAGGTAGATGGACTCGGTGACGGCGAGTGCGCGGACGGCGGTCGCGGGGAGGGCGAGCGGCGCGAGGGCGCTGAGGGCCACGACGGAGACACCGGCAAGGAGGGGCCCGCCGAGCATGAGGTACTTGTCGTTCGCGGCAGTCGCGCCGACGTAGGACAGTGCGCCGACGACGCCCAACGTGTACAGACCGGCCCGCGCGAGGACAGCGGGGTTAAGGAAGAACAAGGGAGAGAGCGTGGCGGCCTGGAATCCATTGAAGGCCTGGTTGCGATAAATGAATTAGTTTACAACAAGAGGGGAAAAAAGGAAAGGCGCACCATCCAGAAAAAGTGCTTCTGGACGGTGTTCTCCGGGGGCGTGTAGAATACGCCGAGCATAGAGCCAATGCCGCCCGCCAGACTGGCGCCGACAACGACCCACGGGTTGGCGGCCATGATGCGGTACGCGACGCCCGAGGTGAACATAGCGCGGGCAGCAGCGGCGGTAATGGCGAGCCCCGCACCAGTGTATGCGAAGCTAGAGTTGAGCAGCGAGCGTTCGGCTTCAGAGAGACCAGACCGAGTCTCGCGATTTAACGCGCTCTCGAGTATTACGACCGTGCCAGCGACACCACCGGCAATGAGAGCAATGCGTTGCCACGAGATTGGCTTGCTAGTCTCGATAATTGGGACATCCGTCGAATAGCGAGGAAATTTCAACTTGGACAGAGGCAGGAGAGACTGGCGCTGTTTCTGCAGTGCTTGCAGCACGTTTGGCCTGAAGTTGGAGAAACTGCGGATATTAGAGCGCGCTGCACGACCGACTGCAGGCCCAGCGAGGGGACGCAGCGACGACAGACCCAGACGCAGCATGGAGGACGGAAAGTGAAGAGTTTGCAAGAAAGAGGCAATTCTTGCCGGCGCTTATATCATGCATTACTCTCGGCAAGCTCACGTCATTCCGGCGGCTCTTTCCGCCTTTCCGCTTGTACACCGAATCGTACTAGAAAGTTCTCCAGGATCCTCTAGATTTGTTTATTTTTCAGCGAGAATTCTCGCTGAATAAATATCATTGAGAACTCAATCGAGTGGTCATAAGTTGGAGTAACGAGACTACGAATAGATCTAATAGGCCGTATGGGATATGTAGGGATACAACGTCGTATTCATTCATCTCGATCAACAACAGTTCACCCTCAAGATCGCCCTGAAAGCGTCGTTCTCTGCAGTGGGTTGGGCCGGCCCCGGAGCGTGCGTCGGGAATCGAGGAATGTGTAGCGGACCTCTGCCAGTGTGTTAGCGAGTTTCTCGAGAACGAGCAGGCGAGCGAGGCCCTCGATGCGCGTAAGGGAGATATCTTTTCGCCTGAGGCTGGGATAATAAACCTCGAAGCCGCGAACAGCGTACTTGGACAATCGGACTTCGTATGACGAGGAACGTCGGGTTTCGTCGGTGTTGCACTGCCGCATCATCGCAACGATACCCTATCCGAACATGTTGACGCGCATTCAAAGACAGTACATAAAGTGCAACTGACCGTCATAGAGACAACAGCCTGCATCGATGTCAAACCCCGTCAGCACTTCGGCTGGGCTACTCTGGCGCAGGATGATCTGAACTGAACGATAAGGATATTGTGCTGCGGCAGATTCATTCTTGTTCGTAATTTCGAGTGAAAAAAATGGAACGCACAATGTATCGACATGGTGTTCTTCGTGCGCACGCAGGTAACATCCCATGGAACGGCCTCTCGAACGGCCTCGTAAATCTGCTTGACTTTTGCCTCGGTCTGTGGTCATTCAATAACTAAATAAATACTCGAGGGTCGGGCGCACCTCTTCGAGCGAAAAACCCCACAGAAAAAGGTCAATGTCCGACGTTGGATATGCAGCCGCATGATAATGCTTCCTTATATTGCGCCTCGAGCCCTTGGCCGCCTGGCAGCCTCGGGAAGCGGTGCTAGACACGCGAGAACCGCGCCACCGGCAGCGACGACGTTGTTCCAATCTAGTTGCGAAAGCGACCCCTCAGTGAAAACATCCCGGCTCCAGTCGAACGAGCAACTCTGGCATGGATGAAACCCAAAACGCTTCAGACAGACACCTGTAATTTTATAAAGAGGGTAATAATTCACTATTTTCCCATACCCACAAGTGATACTGCACAACATCCATAAATGTAAATGAAGGGGTATCAAACCGCAGTGCGATCCTACACATCCTGAAAATCGACGTTCTTTGCGCCATACGACTCGATCTCCGCTAGATCCTGCTTCATTGCCTCGCCGTAGTTCACCGTCTAGACAACAAATTCATTAGCCTGGAAGACTCGTCGATAATTATGATACATGGCAGCGTACCTCGATCCTGCGGGGCGCGTTCTGGGGCGGATCCATAGTAACGAGGGCGGAGCGGTGCACGTCTGTCATGAAAAATAATTCAGCAAGAATTTACGCAGTAGAGACATCAACCACTCACGGATCCCGTCCATGCATATGTTGTCCCTGCCCCTGCTGTCGGTCGAGCGTCCGCCAGAGCGCGTGCCGCTGAGGCCGTCCTGCTTCCGGAGGTTCAAGTTGTACAAGAGCGTTAGCACATAAAGCGGCGAGAGGAAGTTGTGGAACGTCGCGGGCACTGCAGTTCAAATGCGATGAGCACGATGCGTGGTGGCTGGGAAATTTTCCTCACGGTTGCTGGCGGCGTTGCCCGAGTAGAACATAATGAGCACCAGGAGCGCCGCAATGCTGGTGGCGGAGCCTGTCTGCATTGTGCCGATAACTAGCCGCTGAATCAAACTGCCGCAGGATACAGCGTCAGTCGTGGTATATCCATACGAAAATAAAAATTGCGCTGACGATTTGGTGGCCTTAAAACTCGATTTTGATTTTAGTGTCATCAGTCTCCAGATGAGTGCAGCGGCGATAAGGACGTCTGGTGTTGAAGATGATAATTTCATCAGCTAGCATCAAGGGTGATGGGGATGACTCGCCTGCACTGGCTGTGCCTGCAGTCCAAATCAATGTTGCAACCGCCGCCTCGTGTCTCTGGAGCATCTCGGACTAAGGAGACAAGGAAGCCATTAAAAAATGGTCACATACCGCAGAGTAACTGTTGGAGAGCTCTACAGTGACGGCAAGCATGACGCTGCCCGCAAACTACCACGCGAAGGTTAAAAATCAAGTAGTAGTCTGGGCGACCGGGGACGTACTCCAAGTGCCACACAGGCACCCAGGAAGAGCGAGATCCACAGATTTTTGGACCTACACGACCGTTAAAAATGAGATAAAGATCATAGGGGGATTTGCGAAAGACTCACAGTCCATAGAAACGGTTGATGAGGAAGGTATCGACGATACATCCAATAGCGCTGGTGCTGATCACACCGAGTGGGACTGGCCAGTACTAGATCGGCGGCGTCAGACAGAATTTCGGCCGTGTATTTGAATTTTACCTCTTTCAGTGCGGCAGCCGGATTCCCTGGTGCGCACGTCTCAGATCACCTACGAGAGAAGAACAAACGGGTGCACTCACCCCAAAAAGTGACCGTCCCCTGGCGGAGAATCAGTTCGGGAGTTACGAAGCAAGTAGGTGGTTATTTACCAAATACACGTTTGCGAACTGGGCGACCATATCAACGCTTAAAAGGAGCAGGCAGGTGTAAACGAGGCCTCTCCGCAACTTGCTGTCCTCGGGATACAACCGGAAGTACTCGAAAATCTGGCAGATCACGATCCCATAAAGAGACGCGGCCATCCACGTGGAGATGAGGATACAACTATCGATAATTCAGCTGTCGCGTTAATTAGAGAGGAAATGGAAGTAGGGCGCACCCAAAAATGTTGTCGAACTGGCCCATATTAGCACTTCCTAGAAACGAAGAGGGCATGGTTATTTTATAGCATTCTGACGGTGAAGCCCCTGAATGTCGTGCTCATTAAATTGACTCAGGGGGTGTACCTTGTCGTCTGATAGCGTTGCCAGTGGAATTCAGACTGCATCCCATTGGCAATGGCATAAATTTTCTCCTGATCAAGTTTTGTATTGAGGAGGGTACCCCTATTTGTTCTCCAGGAAATGTTGTCGAGCATACACGGCCCATCCAACCGTCTCCTTTCATCGGTCGATGGTATAATGCAACGGGCCGAAAGATCGTCTTTAAATATTCGGGCACGAGTGGCGCGGATGGTGTCCGGTGCGTCAAAGACGTCGACGAGCCCAACGTGCACGTCGGCCAGGCGTTCATGAGACTTTTCAGTAGTAAACAGGTTGCGCAATTCAGCTTCGATTTGGAGGGCTGGTTTCAACAGAACCGTCGAGAGGAATGCCCGGGTCATTGAGCAATGCAGAGACGTGTTCAAGAAACTGTTCAACTTCAGAATTCTGACGTCGAGACATGTCATAGTTTGCGGGAAAAGCTCTTGCGAGACATGGAGTCTTATATGATTTCGGAAGCCTTGACCATGAGGCGAACCCTAGACTGGTGATGACTTGGATCGATTGCGTGGGTAGAGAGGGGGCATTGGCGCCCAAGGTGCTAACTGACTCCTAAACCTACTTCAACTGACACAAGGGGAAGAAAAGAGAGCTTTGGACTTGGCTTCAATCATCTTTCTTCGCGCTCGCGACATCGACCTCGTCCCGGTCGGCCTCGTCTTTTCAACGGGATAAGTAGAGTCGATTGTGTGGGTAGAAGGAGAATTTGGCGCCCAAAGGCGTGTAATATAAGGTAGACGCTCAGATGGATGTGTGGGTCAAAAGATAGAAATTGGCGCCTAAGGCGCTAACGTGATACTACTACTCTACTGTATCCATCTATGCGGAAAACCGAAAACCTGGTCAGCTGTGGGGATCCTATTCCCTTTCGACTCCACCTGCACATTCTACGCGCGTTTCGGTGACACGCTCGTTGTCACCTCGTATTTCCTCGTCCTCGCATCGCAGTACAAAAAATCTGCTGGTTCTGTGAATCTGTGTAATCATTTGGTAGTATCCATCTTCACGGACAGGATCGTGGGTTACTCGATCGACTCAGGAAGAACGACGCCGGTACTCCAAGCGAGAATCTCATCGATTTCGGCTTAGATTAATATTAACCCGTGGGTAGTCGAGTGGGCTTGCAATTGGGTTGCGCGTTTCATATCCAGACCAGACTCTCCGTTATACCGCCACCGTCGGGTCCTCTCTTCTTCGCCACTGCATGCTGCCTTGAATTCCTCTAATGGTTCTGACAAAAAGCCGGAGGAGATAGAGGAAAAAACATTCCTCTCCGTACCACCACGAGATACGCATGTGCCCAGAGCGAAAACCAACAACTCTTGTTCTAAACTTCTTTCTCGGGTCGGGATGCGTGCGTGAGCGCCTCTTCAAGTGATATAATTGCCCACGCAAACATGTACATTTGTATGCTGTTTTTTTTTTTTTTTTTTTTTTTTTTTTTTTTTTTTTTTTTTTTTTTTTTTTTTGCGGAACGTTTGGGTAGTGGGAGCAAGGAGCATTTCTGCTCTCCGTTTCCGGACCGACCTGGTCGTCTTGCCCCACCCGTTGATAAATTGGCCTTGGACTAAAGAGACCCGGCCTGACAGAGAAGTTCATCCGCCCGAGGAGATGTGCTTATTAACACACTGACGTGCTATCAACGCCGCGTGTGGGGATCTGGCTCGGCTTCCTCGACTCAGGTCGCAAACGACCTTCATTGTCTCAGCTCAACCAACACCCACTAAAACCCCGGTCTCCCTCGTCCAGTCATCAGGGAGTCTGTCTTCGTCGCGCAGAACTTTACACCAGGTCTTGCGGACGACCGATCTGCGGATACTTTTCTTTCCATATTTTGTTGCGTCTGTCAGCGCACAGTCTAGGGCTATCCGGTTGTTTATACCTTTAATCCAACGGTTTTTGATCTCTCTCGTTGACGCTGGCCCCTTTTCTCCGATTACCCTCTCATTTCGCAACTTCCAAATCAAATGAGCCGATTCGGAGACTACGATCCGGAAGAGTCTGGATATTCCCGTGCTTACTTTCCCAATTGTTCCGCACGCCATTATTTCGCCGAAAGTGGGTCTTAGGTCAGACCCTGTCTTGAGTTGCCATAGCTCGCTGGCAAGGTCCCAGGTCTGGCTTTGTCCGGGTGCAGTGCACTGGGTTAATATGTGGTTCATTGACTCTGTTACTCCACATGTTTGGCATTTTCCCCAGTCCTCATATCCCGGAATTTTTTCCCAGTGGGATCCGACTTTATATGCTCCATGGATCAACATCCAAAGGAAAAACCTGATGTTTCTCGGGAAGTCTTTGTGTTTGACAGAGCGCCATATCTTGCTCGATGGAGGTGCATTCCCTTTTGCATCAGTTGTGGCGCCCTTCGCATAAGCCATGTTTTGTCTGGTGGCTTTTCGGTCAAGGGCCTCCTGGTAGGCATCAGTTCTCATTTTCCGTTGGCGGATTATTTTGTATGCTAGGGATTGGGTCATTGCCTTTAGTTTTGCACCCGGGAGGATTAAGTTCGTAGGCAGTTGCATATTGATTAAGTCAGGTTGATCTTTTCTGCATCCTTCTCCGGCGAGCTTGTCGGCTCCTTCATTCCCGATATCCCCGGAGTGTCCTTTAACCCAAATAAGGCTCGTTCTCGCTCTGCGTGTCCGGATGCTTGCCACAGTTGCCTGGATTATGGGACCATTTGATATTGTGAGGAAACCTTCGTCCTCCCACTTTGTGATGTCTTTGGTCAACCCGTTTATTGCGTACTTCGAGTCGCTGTAAATTGTCATGGGTATATCGGCAGGGCATCTCTCGATGGCCTCTTTTATTGCGATGATCTCGCCTACTTGGTTGGAGGGTTCAAGCTCATCAGGTATTTTTATTGCGGTATTTCTACTATCCTCGGGCCCAAAGAAGATTCCGGAGCCGGCACGTGCAGATTCTGTGTCATTTTCTAGGGCCGAGCCATCTGTGAACACTGCAATGGGTTCTTCATCTGGTTCTGGTTCCATTTTTGTATTGGGAGCCAGCTTTGACCCCCTGATCTTGTCGTTGAAAATGCGGAATGTGTCTGCCAGTGAGTCTTGAGTTATTTTTGTGTCGAAAGTTGCCAGATCTTTGCGCATAATTTCTGGTATGGCTTCCTCATTTATTCTGATATTATCGTCTTCGTAATCTTCGGGTTGTGGAAGGAGCGGGTTCCACTTTGGTTCCAGAGACATCAGCATCTGCCTTGCTTTGGAAATGCAAAGGTTCGGGCTGGTGCATTTAGCCTGTGTCCTTAAGTCTTGGCAAGCCGTGCACCTACAATCACGTCTGTTTGTATGCCGTGTAGTCCCTGATTTCCTCGCCAGTGTTTCGGCATCGCCTACGGTTACCATTCCGTGGTTGTCTCTTAGACAGACGTTTGTCTGGTTCCGAACACAGCTGAAGAGTGTTTTCGAAGCGCTCGACTTTTCATGATTCCAGATTATTGATTCTCTTTGGGATTTCCGGGACACCGCCAAGGCTTCCATCTGGACGTCATATTTATCTCCAACCTGGATCATTTTCTTTAGGTCCGTGCCTATATCCGCGAGTACTGGTCTCCAGGTCTGTAGGTACATGTTGCGTCTCAATGCTTCATTGATGTTTAGGTCCCCTGCGAGCGCTTTTTTAGCTAGGATTTCGTCCGCAACGAATGCCCACAGGGGCCTGTCGTCGCCGAAACTAAGGTATGATTTAAGCCATGTCACTGCAATCGCTTCATTCCTTGTTACGATGTCTAGAAGGTTTTTTCCTCCTAGATCAGCGGGTGCGTAAATTGTCTCCTTATTCACTGTTACACTTGTCTTTTCAGCCCACAGGAATTTCCGGATACGCTTCTCAAGGCGTGCTTCGATGTCTGCTGGCATGCCTTGTACTTTAGCAAGGTACTGGGTCATGCCTCCGACTACCATTAAAATGATCAGACGTCGTCCTTCCATGGTTGGGTGTCCCATCTCCCATTGATCTAAGGCTTTGTCTATTTTTTCCAGGGTTCTTGCCCATGTGTCTACCTGGTTCACGTCGTTCCCAACCCAGGCGCCAAGGGTTCGGATTGGCTCTCCCTCAGCTGCAATCTTGATGTGTTCCGGGATGGGTGTGCCGTTTAACCCATTCACGAACCTGTTCGCGCGAACACGGTCTCTATGTTCAATTTGTCCTATCGGTATCATCTCTGTTTTGCTTATGTTAAATTTTGCTCCTGAGGCAATGCACCATTCTTCCAGAATTTCCACTAGGGACCCGAAGTCGTCGTCTGCATCAAGGTATACCATTGTGTCGTCCGCAAAGAGGGTGGCGATCAGCTTCTCATCTTTACCTTTCACTGTAAAACCTTTCAGGTTCGATAGTCTCAGGGATTCAGCTAGGGGTTCGATTGCAAGGTCAAAAAGTAGGCATGAAAGTGGGTCCCCTTGCCGTACTCCTCGTCTTACTCTGAATGGGTGTTTGCTTTTCTCACCGTTCACAATTACAACGGTGAAGGCGTCACTGTACAGTGCCTTGACTGTGTTTATGAATTCTTCTGGGATGCCAAAGCTCTTCAGGGCTTTCCACAAGTAGTCATGCTCAATTTTGTCGTAGGCTTTTTCCTGATCAAGTGCGACAATCACGCCGTTTCTATCTTCGGAGGCTTCAGCGAGCTCTATGACTCGTTTCGTGAGCCATATCTGGTCGTATATATGTCGGCCAGGTACAAATCCAGCCTGATTTGGGTGAATCAGGTCTCCTGCAACCTTTGCAAGTTTTATGGTAAGTGCCTTCGTGAATATCTTGTAATCTGTGTTCAGTAGCGAGATTGGCCTATAGTTCGCTATCTCTGCCCTGTCGTTCTTTTTGTAGAGTGGACACATCCAGCTCTCGGCGAATTTCGTGCCCGGTTCCATCCCATTTGTTTCTATGTCGTTGTATACATATAAGAGTGTACCCAGGATGTCGAAGGCGGGTTTTTCGAGAGACATCGCTGTTTCATATCGTGCATCAAGAACTTTCCATACTTCGTATGTAATACCATCTAGTCCTGGGGCTTGTATGCTGTTTTTGCTCTTCCTTGTGGTGGGATCAGACGTTCATTTCGTGGCATTTTAGCACTTGTTCTACCAACAGATTTAGTTAGATGTTTTCACCGTCGGGGTCCACCGCCCCGGAGGTGTCTATGGAATCAGCTAATATACTTGCATTCTGCATTTTACACCTCGTCGCCGCTGAAAAATCACCTCAAGTCGAAGTTCCAGAAGTCGCACCAGCAATCGCAAGATTGTGCAGGACAATGAGTCGAGGAGACGGCATCTACGCTGATGCCGAGGTCTCGCTTGTAGTCACTCATCCTCACCAACTACACGAACACTTTTTTTTTGGGAGGGCCTTTGGGGTAATGACATCTCACGAAGACGTTGACCGCGCTCGCGATACATGCTGGTGGGGTCACTGCGGCGGACAGGCGGGTTCTAATGCTCGTGCAGCGCGGGAAGTTCGATCTCGCTAGCGTCAGCTCGCACTGACAACGTCGTGGAATACTAGTAAGTTAGGATATATCTCAATGCTGTACAGACGGATTCAGAGGGGTCACCAAGATCTTGTCCTTTTCAAACAGCAGATATGTGTTACCATGTTAAGCCCAAACCAGAGGACTGATAGCATCGAATGAGCATCTCGTATTCAGAATGCCCTATGAGCTCACCTCGTATCTACAGCTTCCCTGCGTGGCACATCGGAGATGAAAAGCTTTTCATACTTCAGTAGACTCGCCCATACTGTCGCCATCTCATTCTTTCTCCCACCGCTTCTTGCGGCACACCAAAGTGGTGCATTATGTTTCGCGCCATAATTACATGGCATACTGCTACGTGGCTGTCGGCGTCGTCGTTGTCGGGGCCCGGGGTTTGGTGGTCTTTATAATCAGCCAGGGCGGCGCTGAGTCCTGGTTCAGGGAAGGCCGTTTGCCAAATGAACATGTCGGATACTCTGGTTGGGATCCAAGTCAGAGAAGCAGGATATTCAGCACACTTGTGGTGTTATAGACGAGGCAGCCGTATTGCAAATTCAAGTTGAAGCAGGATAAATAGGGGCTCGAAACGGTCACGCTAGCTTTTGATGCCACGAGTTTTCGGGATCTTCGCCGCGATGATCAACCTCCATGTGAACGAGCGACGTCGGTTCTTATCTTGCTCTTCTCCTCGTCCCTCCGACTCACCTGGATATGTATCCTCCTTCATTTTAATCGTGAATTGGGTCGCGACGAATGGCAGAAACTCTCTCTACGGCACTCCTTCTCGCGCAGTCGGCAGCTACAGGCGTCAAGGAACGAGCCCAAGAGCTCATCTTAGAAAGCCAAGCCACTATAGCGCGCATCGAGTCCCAAATTGCTGATCTCGAGCGCCTCCGTACCCGAGAGTACACTATTATTGCGGCCTTGAAATTGATCATAGCTCCGGTGCGCACTCTCCCGAGTGCATTGCTAGGCCGTATTTTCATACAAACCCTTGATGCGGGGAGTCTTCGCGATGGGACAGGTGCCTCGATCAAGGATGTATTGGTCCTGACGCAGGTCTGTTCTCATTGGCGCCACGCAGCCCACAATACACCGCAGCTATGGATTAGGCTCCTCCCCATATTTCACGAGAAAAAGCTCGGGGAACCGTTGTTAGCAGCAACTAAAATCTTTTTGGAACGGTCTGCGCCTCTGCCCTTTCCCGTCTCCCTTGGCTCGGGCTACGACGTCGGTGCCGGGGCCAATCTCATGCCTCTGATGGATACATTATTTGCGGTACCTCAGAGATGGCTCTCTTTAACGCTATCCACCAAACTACTTGCGACTCTCGCTCAAATTCCTGCGGGTGCGCTGACGGCCCTTGAGGCATTGGATCTACGAAGCACTTCTGCTGGCGGCGAGTCAGAGCTTCACCCTAACGTGAATGCATTCCTGCAAGCCCCTCGCCTTCGCCGTGTAACTCTTTGGCATGTTAAGAACACTGAGGCGTTCCCCATGCCTTGGTCCACACTCACGACTCTCGCACTCGCCGAGGAATCGCCTAGAGTGTGTCTCGATATCATCGTGCGCTGCACCAATCTGGTCTCAGCCACGCTGCACATGTCGGGATGGCCCGAGTCCGTATCCTTCGCTGAGACGGACACCGTCACCCTCCAGCATTTAAAAAGCCTTGAGATCCACATCTCGAACACCTCGTCCGACGAGCACTTCACGCCGTTCCTCCAGCGCCTGAATCTCCCCTCTCTGACCGCGCTCAAAATGTACGGCGAATATCATTCCGGCGTCATCACCTGGTCCACACTAGCCTTCACGCTGTTCCAAATCCGCTCCCCCCTCATCGCGCACCTCCAAATCGACCACTGCGCTCTCACCTCGGAGGACCTGCAGGCCGTCGTGCACCACGCCCCAAACATGACCCACCTGGAGATCTACAACTGCTCCAACTGCATCGACGACGCCTTCCTCGCAGGCATGCGTTATTCCCCCTTCGACCCCGCGCCTCTGGCGCCCAAGCTCGAGGTGCTGTGGCTCTCGTCGCTCCGATGCGACTTTGAGGAGTCGAGCCTCAAGGATCTGGTCGAGTCGCGGTGGTGGACGGAGGAGGAGCGCCTCGCGATGCCCGCTCCTCCGGCGGTGGCGCGGTTGAAGAACGTGCGGTACACCAGTTCCCGAAAGTTTAGCAAGAAATTCGACAAGCGGATGCAAGTGTATAAGGCGGAGGGCCTCGAGTTTAGCACGTCGGTTTCTTAATGCAAGTGCAAATTTGGGTTTCCTACCGCCGATAGCTTCTTCTGATGACATACTCTAGAGACGAGACGGGATACGCAGGAAATAGATGCTGACGGAGTATCAAAAAAATCGACTGGTAGAGAGTCAGGTAGCTACATAGCTGTCCTCCGAAGATTAAAGTAAAGGGTATTGTTCGTTGAAGGTGGAGGTGAAATAGGTCAGCGAGAGCAATGAGCGCCCAATGAAACGATGTTCCACGGTAATTTTGCAGTAATTGCAGCAATAGATAGCAGCTTGATGATAAAGAAAACAGCTCCCAGACCCATGATCCCAAGCGGCTCCGCACGCGCTTCGCACTGGCGCGCGCCATCCGCGGGGCCGGACGCTGCCGGTGGAGCGCGCGCGTACGTGGAGGCCCCGAAGGGGATTCAGACGCGCTCCACGGGAGTTTGGTGTATAGCATACACATGGAGACCGAAACGAGTCGGGGATTAGGGTTAGTTCCCGACGGCTGCATATAGCCACATATGCGGATGATTATACGATTAGAGTTGGAGTGGGACACTATAACAGCTGTTTGACAACGAGACTGTGGAACTGTAACAGCTATGAGGAATAATTGTCCAGCCGTTGTATACGCTCCACCGAATGACAGACAATCAGAATGAGAAGGATACCTCAATTCCGGTGGAAAGAGATAGGTGTCAGTTTAAAGGATATTTGTGGTTGAACGGATGCGGAAAGAGAACATCGCTGAGAATTTTGTTTCTGTTATTACCCAACTGTCCATCCATCCATGTAATGCACGCTCCACAAAATAACAAGAACGACAGATAGCCACAGAATACGTCCCAGTGGGAAGAGACGTCGGTGTTTGTGAATCAAGTCGGACACGCGATTGCCGGCGGAAAGAGAGAGATGTGTAACAGGCCATTTCGGGAAGAAAGCTGGTGTAGCAGTCCAAGAATAACTGCGCGAGGACATCCGGATTGCTGGTTCGGAGAGTGGGCTTTGTTACGCGAGTCTGTCGATGTAATAGAGGCTCCACAGAACAGTAAGGACATCGGACCAGAATACGTCCACTGAAAACAGATATGAAAAGCCAGAGTAATATCCAGGTCAAGAATAATTGCGGATATGGAGACAAGGTTGCCGTGATGTTCCTTGTACGGACAACGGAGGGCGGATACAGTGATAAACAGCGAAGAAATACGGAGACAAAGTGGAGCGGCTAGTCAACGGTTGAACTTGTGTAGCTGCGGGGAAGCCTCCAAGAATCCTGCGGTGAATCCTACGGTTAAATCCGGCGACCTAGTAGCAATCCACGCAGACGCGGGCTCTCGAGAATCGACGGCGAGGTGCTGTTCGCCCCACATTACGGCAAATCGCTCATCCTCGCCGCTATGGTCTTCGCCTGACCCTGTGGGCGCTGCGGTCGTTTGGTGATATGCCGGCACCGCACAGAGAACTTGAGCAAACTCGTCGTCGCTGAGCTACACAGAGTGGATGGGGACGTCGTTCTTGCTCCCGACGCTGAGGTCGTCTTTATTGTACTGCTTGAGACGTGAAGGAAGAGGACAAGTGGCACTTACCCTTTCTGGATCCTCGGTGCTCGGCCGGTGTATTTCTGACCGGAACACATTTCTTTTCGAGAATTGCTCCACTCCGACTCTCTGAGACAGTTACTCCAATCCAACCAACCCTCCACAGATTTCGGGTCGCAGCGCAACCCCAGCGAGGATACATTGCCCACCAGAGCGGTAACTGACGGGTATACATTAATAAACGTCCGTTGACGGGCTGAAAGAAATTGTGGTGGAGGCAAAGCAACAAACAGTTGTGGAGCATCTTATATGCGTTTATACAGCACATGGTGCTCGCTTGGGTAATTGTGGGAGCACCGGCAGGTATAAGGCTACTGCCCTTTCTCAGACTTCTCTCTTAAACACCATTCGTTCCTTTCCTGCCCTGGCCCACTCATTATGGCCGCTGCCAGTGGCAGACCACATCTGCCACACCCCGACGACGGAACCCTTGACCCGATGACCCTCTATGCCCGGGCCCTGCAAGCATATACCCTGCGTCTGTGGACCGAGTCGCTGAAAGCGGTGGAGGAACGCCGAGCAAGCGTCGCGCAGAAAGAGACCGGTGCGGACCTGGCAGTCCTGAAGGTCAAGAAGAATAAACGGAGCCCGACCACGTCGTCATGATCGTCGTGAGTCGAGGTGCGTTCCCTACCGCTCACCGCGCCACCGCCATCCTCAATCCCAGCGCTCATTTCGTTCACCGCAGCAGACTCGCTACTTTACGCCCAACCCGTTGTCACTAGGCCATAGAGCGCAGGCCAGACGCAATATTATGAAACGCCGTGGAGACCATCCTGATCGGCCTCCCGTCGCTTGTACCTGCTCCACCGCACCGCATGTATATTATTTTATTCAACGCCGCCTCCGCACCCTTTCCTCTGGCTATGGAACGAACCTTATGTATGATGTCCCCGCTGTATTCTAACTTAAGTAGCTAAATCCCGATTGACTTTTTTCTCCTCCTTGCAACCTCCTCGAATTTGATTCCGCGGCGATCATTCAATTATTTATTGCTCCTCTTCCCAATTCTTTCATCTCCTCTCCACTCGACAGCACCCACCCTGCCTACCTGCTCCTTCTTGCATTCACTCGCGTGCGATATCTGAGCTAAATTTACACCCCGTTATGCCGCGCAACTTCGACCAACGTCACGATCATCGCTGCCAGTCAACTGCGGTGACGGATTCCCTCGGATTCCACCATTCAAAGCTCCGGACTGCTTTTTCTCAGGATAAGGCTAATTCCTCGGCAACTAATTCGTCTCGACACCTAAGGCTGATTCCTGTAAACTTATGGTCAAAGTGTATAAGGCTAATTTCGCTATTGGTGGTGAAACCGGCGATGGAGGAACCTCGGACTGGACTCGAATTTGAATCGAATCGAATGAATTGCTTGACTCAATCGATATCGATGACAGAAAAAGAATGCATTCGAGTGGCTCGGGACTCGGACCTGCTTTGCTTTGAGAGCTCTGACCGGCGACCCTTTCACAAGCAGAAACTCCTCTGATTCCCCGTCCCGGTCCTTTGGCTCCAGCGCACGTTCACCCCGATTTTCTAACGGCAAGTTTACCCCAACGTCCCACTGTAGTTCCTTCCCCCCGACCAGCGTTGCCTTATTCAATTCTTTCTTTCTTTACTCGGACCGGCCCTGCCCTGCCTTCCCTTCGCGTCCATATCGGAGTCCAGCCCTGCTCGCTTCGCCGCCACCGCCCCGGGAAATGAAGTTACTGCTGCCTGCCTGCCTGCCTCGTTTTTCCGACTCACGTCGAGTCATCCTTCCGAGTCGTTCCAAGGTCTGACTCGCTTGGGATCATGGGTCAGGGTCAGGGTCGGCTTTCCTATCGAGTCGATGCTGTTGGATTCCCCCCAGTCCAAGAGCCAAAAGCTGTAGAGCTTCGTTGCCTTCTCGCTCCAACTTTTGGTGCACCCATTCAATATTATATTCAACAGCAGTTCCGGATTCGCGTGGATCCAATAGCTGTGCATGATTCAACAACTTGCTTGCGCGTCGTTTGCAAATTAAATAAATGACGTTCTGCGTATTTTTTGTCTATGAATGGATGACGCCACTCTCTGCATTCATCCCTGCCTCTTCACCTCAGCCTCTTTTCGCGGGCAGTTTGGGGCTTGCTGTGTGCGTGGATTTAACAGCCTCATGTGTGGATTCAAATAGCCCGCGGGTCGAGGTCGTTTGGAAATAATGCTCTGTATAATTTTGAACACTCTCATTGGCATTGCCGCCAGTGCGTGGTTCGATTTCACTGGTGCCACTGCCCTGGCTCCACTCTATATTTCCATCGGACGTTCGGACATTGCAGCAGAGATGGTTGCATATTTTTGGCTCTGTACTACGTACATACAGTCTTCAGTCCTCACCCTTCTTTCCCCGGAGCCGGCCTTGAAAATCGAATGGGAAGTTGGAATCTCTCGAGCCGGAAACTGTTTGTTTCGTTCTACCTTTGCGACTGTGAGAACTTGAAGGGCCGGTAGCGAAATCCATCAGCAGGTCGCCGTTCTTATGCAAAGATCCCAGAATGAGAATCCCATCCAGATCTCGAGAGTTCGGGGGACGGACAAGGAATCTGTTATTTCCCCGGCATGAGATTCAGAAATCCAAAGGAATCTGACGCCGATCTCCGCCCCGGGACTCGTCTTCCGGTAGGTTTGTGACTTCGTAATATCAATATGCACTGTAGTCTGTAGATCTTTTATTCCTATTACCTCCAGCACGTTTTGCTAGTTGTGTTTACAAAAGATTTCGAAGAAGGGTGGAGGCAACAGAGGACTCGCTTATGCTCGCTTTTTGCTGTGAATCCCTCGTCAAAGCGACTTTTTTGAGCCACTGCACTTGGGAAATATTGAATTTTACCCAGCTATTTTTCCACCCAGATCTTCCTAAATGTATATCTCCCCCTAGACATGACGAATGTTTCACCCTTCAACTTGAGTATGGCGGCACTCTGATCCCAAAACAAGTTCAAGTCGCCTCCCCGAGAACTGACCTGTTTCGCAGTGAATTTTTCTCTGCTGCAGGCCGCTCTTCTTGTACCAATATGGGCCCGTCAAGCAGTGCGCCGACCCGCAAACCTGATCTTCAGAGGCTGGCGGCGCGAGTACCGAAGGCGCAAACATTCGCGAAACGAACAGCTCTTCGCCTTGTGAAGAGGCCGTCGTAATCACGTTTACTTTGTATCCCGTATCCACCTATTTCCATGAGCGAGATTATTGAAATACCGATGGCTCACCAAAGCGGGAACGTCGACCTCGCATTTTCCGAGATTTTCCTGCTCGTCTAGCTCAACCACAAGAAAGCCCTCGAAATCCTTGCTCCCAATGCCCAGATACTTGATTTTGAGATCCCGGCCAAATGCCTTGACAAGAGCCGCTGTGATCTTTGGGCTCTCCTCCGAGGGAAGGTCCGTCAGCGTCCCGGACGGAAGGCGTATTTCTATGCCGTCCTTCCCGACCCTGCGCGCCCTCATTATACCCGCTGTTAGGGTGTGGAACTCAATAACCTCGACCGAGTCCGCAACGAGCCCGCGCTCGAATATCCCGCGCGCCGCTGCCATGGTCCCGTGCCCGCATAGCGGTATCTCGTAGAAGGAAGGCGTGAACCAGCGACGCTAAAAGCCGCGACCGAGTCGTTGGTGGAGGCTATCTGAGGTCCAACGACAGACATCGCGGGTTGGTTGAAATTAGCCGCGATCTTCATGAGCGTGTCCGTTTCGAGGGGCTCGTCGATGAAGACCACGGCGGCTGGATTTCCTTGGAACGGACCAGTTGAGAACGCAGCGACGACATAGAATGGGAAGCTGTGAGGCATCTTGATGGAAATCTAGTGACTCGGGCAGTATTTATACCATTTCCTTGCATGCTTGATTGAGAGCGACTAGAGCGTGGCTGATGATCCCAGTGTGGACGCTTCGTACTACGAGAAATGAGAAATAATCTTGATATATATCGGCTGGATTGAATACGATTGCAGCAGACCGTAGTTGAAAGAGGGAGGGAAACCGCTACGGTCAAACGGCCCGAGATCCGAAAGTTGAACAGTGGCACGTGTCCAGTTCAACTCGAACTTGAACCACAATGGTCACTGCTCTAATAAGTATGTAAGCCCCAAACGCGCTCAGAAAAGACACGAAGAGAATTTTCCCGCGCATGAAACGCCAAATCCAAGAGATATCCTTTATCCATCAAGACTGACACAAGAAAAACCACGAATTTCGCACTGTGAACAGGTTAGTCCTCGTCTCATTTGGCGGGGCGCTGCAAAGTTGGTATTAAAACAGGCGCATGATTTCTTTGCTCAACAGCCATCTCCACTTGATGAAAACTCAGCTACACTTTCGAGCTCACCCGAGATCCCCGAGGTTTGGTTCAAATTCTGCAAAAATTCAACTAGGTAGGTGGAGCCTACATTTATGGGTAAATATGAAAATAAACACGTATATTTCAAGATGTATTCAGGTCTCTCCCTCTGTGTAACCAGGAGGAAGATCATCCGAAAACCCAAGTGCCCACGATGATTCCAGTTGTGATTCCAGCTCGTGGATCCGGGCCGTTAAAATTTCGTTCCTTTCCGCCAGGCGCGAAACCACATCAGGTTGGGGCAATGCAGATCCGGTATTCAAGCCGCTGCTTCCTCCGGTCTCGACATGCACCATTTGTTCGTTGACAGTGCGCAACTCCTTCGCAGTGCGCAGCTCGTTTCGCAAGTACTGTCGGCGGAACGCATTGAAGCTGCGAGCGTCAGAATCGTTGGCCGCTTTCGAAGGTATTGAAGTAATAACATCGGAAGAAGAAATGAGGAATGGGTTGGCGCTCAAAGCCGCATGTGCACTCTCTTGTCGCTGGCGCCGGCGTCGTTTGAGCCAGAGCAATAATATAGACAGCGAAATGATCGAGCAGATTCCGATGACACTCCCAATAATGGCGCCTGAGGGTACCATACTTCTCGTGCAGGCGTCAGAGAAGAGTCCAGCAATTGCACGGAATTTCGCCTCACCGGTGTGAGAGCGGTTGCGTCGGGCCAGTCAGTGCTGGGCTGCTGCTGCTCGTACTCGAGGAGTTGGGTTGTTGTGTTTGCGTTTCTGTTGTAGTTGTCCTGAGCGTTGCGGTGACGGGGGAGCTGGTGAGAGAAGAAGACAAGGCCAAGGCTAAAACGGTAGCTGCTGCGAAGTTGAAAGAAGTAGGCTGCATCTCAGTCAGCAACTGTATCTGATGTATCTCGGGAATTACAGACCGTAGGAGTCGCAGAGGCCATCGCCAAAGCCCAAGCAGGTATGGAAACGTTTCCCGCTGGCGAAAAAAGATGAGAAACAAATCAATTGAATGCACACCATGAATCTCATCACGGACTCGGAAACGGTGTTGGATACCTGCAATGAGAATTCAGTATTTGCCGGTAACAGCAGGAACTGAACAAACTGCTGAGGAACACCACTGCAGGGATATGCTGAACCATTTTGAGCATAGCTGTGCCAACTATGTTATGGTCAGGTCAGTGGACTATGAAAATATTTTTAAAAGCACCTTAGAACTGGTGCCTTTATACAAGTGTCACATGCAGCGAACAGGAGATAGGAAATTCCCGAACAAAAACATTGCTTCGCGACGGAATCCGGAACTCCTTCGCCTGGAGTCCATATACCAGCGCAATACCCAAGGTCACATGGGCTGAAGCCTGCTTCGTTTGCAAGCAGTTTTCCCTGTGCGCAAGTGATAAGTTATCGTCTCGGAGCCAATCACGAAAGGTAACTTGCGCATTCAGTGACATTCAGTGACATGGCTAGAGAGAGAGAAAAGAAGGCAAAGCTAAGTTTTCTTTGCTTGGCTGCGCAACTAAGTAATCTCCACACTCACGACAGGTGGAAGGAAGTGTGCTGTTCAAGTGAACTGGGGAGGATTCTGGGTTAGCCCCACACCGTTGTGAACAGCGGGGCTGACTGAGGATGAATGCGAGAGGTGGAAGATGGGCACAAATAGTAACATCGTAAATAGCTTCCAACAACGGGAGAAGCTCCTCACGACTGTGACAGCCTGAGATATTGCATCAGGAAGTGAATTTCACTAAATTCGGTCCAGCACACTGATTAAAGATTTCAAAAAAACTTTCTTCCCGGTCGGACGATGAGACTAGCTGTAGGCAGAGAGAAAGCATAAGGCAATTTAGAGGGGAAGCGGCCAGGCGAAAGAGTAGGCCATATATGACAAAAAACCAGCTCTTCCCATGTCTGTTCGGGACCGGTAGTTGTTGCCTAAGAGAAGTATGGGATATTTTGGGTAAGCCAGTTGGCTATGGTTTATAGTTGGGTGTAATTTTGCGAGTCGAATGGCAATAGTCAATATTCCGATGAAATAAGAGCACACCGGTTTAGCCGGACAGCGGAGGGCAGGTGAAAGGTACTCTGGAGTGAATACGAGACTAGCGAAAGGGGAAGACGAAACATTAGATGCGGAGGCTTGGGAACGAATCCACTTAGATCCAATTGGGATCCGTGTTGGTTCCGTGAAGGTGAAGAAATGGGAACGGTTGCAAAGTCGGCCTGGTCCGTTTTCTCACGGACCACAGCCACATTATCCCCAAGTAAAAAAATAAATTCGAACACCCGCGGCTCAAAACTGGCTTCCTGAATATTATCAGACCCGCCGAGAATTTTTAACGAAACCTGAAAGTAAAAATAAAGCCCCAGTATACTTCGAGGAAGGCTGAACAGATTGCCAGTCATTTTGAATTTTATCTTTCGGTGGGACAATTAGCATTCTCACTCGTGTTCGCTGAAAAACTGGATATAATTTTCAATACGATCCATTTTCTCATCCCTCCATTGGGCACGGAAGATTCCGAAACAAGACGTTGCGATGCGATAAATCGCTTTGACCGGCACGTGATCCGAAGTCTCCGCTCAACCTCCTCTTCGATTCTGCGCTCGGCGTCGAGCACATACACGTGCCACCCAAATCCAAACCAAATTCAACGCAAACGCGTACAAATGTCAGCCACCCGCCTCTCCTACTTAAACGCCAAAAATGTCAGCCACTCGCTCGTCTCTTTCCTTCCTACCACCACCACCATCCCTCTCTTCCCTTCCCACCCTCTATATTGTGGGTGCGGGCACGATCTCATCCCACCCAAAGCGGGTGCGGGCTGCCAGCCGTCGAGGACGCGCTGAGAGACAGGATGGGGCGCCAGGAAGCCGGCGTGGGGAAAGGGACGTCGAGGGCGTTGTGAGTGCCGCCGAGGACGCGCCGAGAGAGGAGGATGGAGCGCCAGGAAGTCGGCGCGGGGAAGGACGTCGAGGGGGGTTGAGAGTGCCGCCGAGGACGTGAAGCGGGTTGAGGGTGCGCCAGGAAGCCGGCGCGGGGGCGTTGGAAGTGCCGCCAAGGATGTGAAAGAAGGTTGAGGGTGCGCCAGGAAGCCGGCGCGGGAAGGCGGGGGCGTCAAGGGCGCTGTGAGTGCCGCCAAGGACGCCGAGAAACGAGGATGACGAAGGAAACGGCGGGATCGGGGAGGGAAAGACGTCGAGGGTGTTGAGAGTGCCGCCGAGGACGTGAAAGAGGGTTGAGGGTGCGCCAGGAAGCCGGCGCGGGAAGGCGGGGCGTCAAGGGCGTGGAGTTCCGCCAAGGACGCCGAGAGACGAGCAGAAACGGCGGGATCGGGATGGAAAGACGTCGAGGGCGTTGCGAGTGCCGCCGAGGACGCGAAAAGGGACAAGGGGCGCCAGGGAGCCGGCGCGGGATGGGAAGACGTCGAGGGCGTTGAGAGTGCCGGCGGGGACGTGAAAGGGGGTTGAGGGTGCGCCAGGAAGCCGGCGCGGGATGAGGAGAGAAATGTCGAGGGCGTTGAGAGAGACAACGGGGAAGAAATGGAGGCTGGAAGGAGAGGACAGAGGTAGACGCACCGTAGGTAGTCCCCGAGCGAGGTCCCGCACACCTGGCGCCTCCTTGTCGTGGAGCTCGGGCTTGAGACCTTCCAGGGTTGACAAAGCGCGCCTTAAGATGCTTGTACTGTAGTTCATGCTTATTTCATTTGATGTCAAGCCAGATTCGTATGAGATTGGTTCAATTGCATCTTTAAGATTGAGTGGACTTGAGGATTCCGGGAGCCTGAGGGCGTCAGTCAGAGGCATAGAAGGAATCCTATGAAAGATCGGGTAAGTTAGAGTGAGCAAAGAACCGGCGGCATACATACTCAGTCGAGATCTGGAAGGCGGCAGTATATAGAGCGGTTGAAGACTCTCGAGGCAAGGTTGTCTGGCTCGCCCCAATGGCCTTTTACACGCACAGCAATACTAGAGTCCGACGACGACCAAATGCACAACCTTGCGCACAACCCACAGGGTCACATAAGACTCCCAGCACTTCATTGCAGTTTCCCAACCCGCCTGGCCTTCGTCCGGCGCCACAATCAGGCAAAAACATCCCCGAGAAGATCTCCAGGTGGATCCGACAGCGCTTGCGACTTTGAACGGCGCACGTCCTTTTCTTCTGCGCCTTCAAGCTAGACACCGCAGACTCGGCAACGTTCGTCGCTCAACCGAGCTCAACGGCCGTCAAGTACCCCTCTTCTCATGCTGTCGCGCCAGTGTCCGGAGTCTGTTTCCGTGATGGTTGGTCTTTTGGATGGATAGGGTTGAAGAAGAGAATGAAACAAAACGTCTTTTGCTCTTCGCAGCCTATTCGGCATCCTTGGTCGCTGTACGACTGTCCTAGACGTTTTCTTCCAAATCCATCGACGTCGGGAGCCGAAAGGCGATTTACAGCGATTTACGGCATCTGCAGATGGATCTGCAAACGTTCGTCAACCCAGTCAGGCGGCCCGCAACAACTGTTGGACGACTATTTAAATAATGCTACCTCGACTCGGAACCCGTTCCTTCCACCAGGCCCAAGATGTGGTTCACCGTTGCGCTATGCGCCCTCTTACCCTCTGTCTTTGCGGTGGCGAACAACCAGTCGGCATTCACCGCTCCGGGCACTCCGTCCGCGTTCACTGCTCCAGGCGCGTTCCCGACGAGCATGTTCACAAAATATTACAACGACCCGAAGCAGACTGCCTCGCAGGTCCAGCCTATTATTAAGGACCCAGTTGAGACGGTACGCGTCGTTCGCGTCTGGCTACTATGTATTATTTAACGCGATTCTAGGGCGTAACGTACAAGTTGGAATTGACCAGGTGAGTCCGGCGAATAGCACCTTGGCTTTACCTATGGAACGAACGCACGCAGCCCGGACACCATCCCGACTAACGACACCACCGACCTGCACCCTCTGCCCCCAGTCGCGTCTTCCTCTGCGCTGTTCAAAATTGCTTTTGACCAAATCGTCGCCATCTCCACGAACCCCATGTTCGGCACGAACACCTGCGCGCGCTGCCAGGCGAGTCTCGAGGTCGCCAAGTTCCTCGCCCTCGCCGCGCCGGAGCACGGCCCCGACCTCGCCGTGCAGCTCTGCTTTCATTTTGGCTTCTCCAGCAGCTGCGGGACGACCTACAGCCGCCTCGGCATCGGCGCCGTCATCACCCAGGTCGTCGCCAACGCGAACGTGGGCGGGTATGACGGCCAGCTCCTCTGCCAGAACTTCCTAAGCCTCTGCCCCCTCCCGGCCGCGTCCCCGCTCAACCTCACGTCCTGGTTCGCGAAACCAAAGCCCTCCCCGTTACCGGCGGCGAAGAAGCCGAGCGGGAAGCTCCTTAAGGTGCTGCACGTCTCGGACTTTCATCTCGACCCGCGCTATGCGACCGGAAGCGAGGCGAACTGCTCAGCGGGGCCGTGCTGCCGGAAACACGCGTTCAATACTGGGAGCCCCAATGTGACGCTGAACCCGGCGCCGCGGTTTGGGGCGTACACTTGCGACACGCCGATGGCGCTCGCAATGGCCGCCGTGCAGGCGATCCCGCCGCTCACCGGTACGGAGAAGACGGGTTTCTCGTTCAGCATCTACACCGGCGACTTGGTATCGCATGATCCAGATAACCAGCTTTCGAGGTGCGTCTCTGTATTTCTTCCCTCCTTTTTATTCCTTGCTGATAATAATTCCGCCGCGCGCAGAGCATACGTCGAATACACCGAAACACTTATCTACGACCTCTTCCGCAAGACGCTCGGGTCCGGGCCCGTCTATGCCGTGCTGGGCAACCACGACTCGTACAACCAGGCCCAGGACGCACCGCACATGCTCGGCGGCGCGCTCGCGAGTCAGTTTAGTTGGTGAGTTCTTTCCCCAATATAATTAATAATTTTTATATATAAAAAATCGATATTCGTTGCTGACGAAATGTAGGAACTACGACCACCTCGCGGCGCTGTGGGCGCACGAGGACTGGCTCCCCGAGAGCGCGGTGGCGCTCGCCAAGGCGCACTACAGCGCGTATATGGTCAAGAGGGTGGATGGGTTGAGGGTGATTTCGTTGAACACTGATATGTGTGCGTCCTTCCTTGTCCTTCCAAATCCCAAATCTGGCTCTAGGTACAAAGTGTGGTCGCTGAAATTGTTTTTATAGGGTACAAAGCGAACTACTTCAACTATATCAACCTCGACACGCCGGACAACTCGGGGATGCTGCGCTTCCTGACGGACGAGCTGCAGGCGGCGGAGGACGCGGGGGACCGGGTGTGGATTATTGGACATGTGTTGTCGGGGTGGGATGGGTCGAATCGTGCGTCTCTCTTCCTGTTTTGATTTTATTTGGCTGATGGATACCGTGGGCAGCGCTCGTGAACCCGACGGACCTGTTCTACCAGATCGTAGACCGGTACTCGCCGCACGTCATCGCTAGTGCGTCTTCGTCGCTCATAATTAAACAATGCTGATCGTGTTTGATATCCTGTGCAGACATCTTCTTCGGGCACACGCACGAAGACCAGGCGTCCATCTTCTACGCCAACAACGCGACGAATATCAGCGCGGAGACAGCGCTGACGACGTCGTGGATGGGCCCCTCGATCACGCCCGGCACGAATCTCAACTCGGGCTTCCGGATGTACGAGGTGGATTCGTCGGTGCGTCCCTCTTACCATATATGTCGACACCACTCATCATCTTCATCTTCATCATTTATAACTAATACCCGCAGACATTCGAAGTTGTGGACGCGTACACCTGGCGCAGTGACGTCTCCTCCTTCCCCGCGCTCGACCCGCAGCTCGAGTTCGGGCCGACGTACGCGTTCGAGTATTCCACGCGCGATACGTACGCGCCGAGCGTGCCTGGGTGGGGCCCAAGCGACCCGCTGAATGCGACGTTTTGGCATCGGGTTACGGAGGGTGCGTGTTTTCCCTCCTTCTCCTTCTCGCATGCATTACTTAATATGCAACGCACCACAGCGATGGAAACCGACGCGTCCCTCGTGACGACGTTCAACCGCCTGCAGGGCAAGAGCTCCGTGCTCTCCCCGCGTGCACGGGCGACTGCGTCACGGCGAAGATCTGCTATATCCGTAGTGGGTCCGCGGCGGTGGCGAAGCAGAATTGTATCCAGGGCTTTGGGAGCGTGCAGTAGGTAGGTGTTCGGGGGTTTGGGGGCGTGCAATGAGCGTATGAAACAAATTTAAAACAAAAGGGATGGGTGCTACGTAAGGTGCCGTGTCGATGGATGATACCCTATTTTTTATGGGATATGTAAGGGAGGAGCCTCGATTGAGTTGCTGTCTCGAATATTAGCTGAGAGATTTCTGTCCTCTGTTTGAATAGTTTTTAGCACCACAGTCGCCGCCGGCGCCGCCACAAAGCTAGACCTGGCCATAAGTAGCTATTCCAGGAATCCGATAATTGATTATGCTATCAACAGATTGGCCATTTCCCCAATCACCAAACCTGGCCGCGCGTTGCGTCCGAATCTTGTGGAGTTCTGAAGTCTGCTCGCCAGAGAGAGCGGCGAGCGAAAGTCGGCAAGGACTCGGACTCCACTACACGGCGGCTGATTTACCCAGCATCCACCCCAATCTTTTCGATGTGCTCATTGTTTTTGACCTGTTGGATTCAGGGTGGACCCCTTCCCGAAGGAACTGTGTGGATTAGACAATCCCTGCATGTGTGGTACGAGAAGGGAGAATGATGAAAGAATCAATCTACTCTGCCTCCTGAGTCGCAATCGGCCCAAACCTGATAATCTCGACGTCCAGACCTTCTGCACGATACGTGTCGAGGGTCTCCTTGAGTGTCCGGCCAAATGCAACTCCTCCTTTGTATGATATGCGCTTCAGTCGCACAGCGTTGTCCGTCCTCCACCGTGACGCGATCAGCGCCAATAGGCTCTCCTCGGCCCCGACCTCGGTGTTGCACTCGAGTGAGAGCGTCTCGAGCTGCGGGAGCAGGACTGCGGCGCAGAGGAGGTCTGCGCGCAGGGCGTCGAGGAGGGTGTTGTCGACAGCGATGCGCCGGTCGACGACCTCGAGCGTGGTGAGGGAGGGCGTGCAGCGGAGGAGCGCGCATAGGTCTGCCGAGGAGGGTCTTCGTGCGCTGCGGTAGAGGAGCCGGAGACGCTGAAGGGTCGGTGCGCTAAGGAGGAACGGTCGGAATGTCTCTGGAGGAGGCCACGCCATGTAGTGGTCGGATAGCTCGAGCGCCTTCAGAGAGGGAAGGACAAGGTGCCGGAGGCCCTGTATGAGAGCCGGGGACACCCAGACGCGTAGGGTGGCCAGGTGGGGGAGGATAGCAGTGGCCATGGACATGGACAGTGCGCTGTCAGGATCATCTTGGACCGTCTCCATGTGCTCACATCTCAAGGCGGCCGAGACGATGTTGGTGCATTCCGCGAGCGTTGCAAAACATGCGCGAGGTGTGGTGCGGGTGAGGGTGATATGCGTCAATTGGGCCAAGGGCATGGACATGAGATTGACGGTTTCCGGCCCTACGCGCAACTCGACGCGCCGCAGTCGTGCGGCGCTCATGAAGACCGAGAGAACCTTGGGCGGCCGCACAGAAGAAAGATTCAGAGTCACCGCGGTCAGTGCTTGCAGCGTTCCGCCAGGGAGGTGCGCCAAGGCACGCAACACAAGCGTCGTAGCGTAGGTGTTCGTGCGAGTGGCGATGTTCAATGTCTTCCACCGCGCGGCGACGCTGAGAATTAAGTCCACCGCGCGCGAAAATTCATCGAAGGTCCGGAAGTTTTGCACGTTCAGCGAGACGGGGACGGGCAGTGGTGCGGATCGTGCCAACCATGTCTCAATGTCTTTGAAATATATATTGACCGGCTTCTTTCTGTGGCGACGGCTGCGCAAGAAGAACTGGCCGGGATTGATGGGAATGCATTGTTTGTTCCATAGCAGCGGGGTATGCGCGAGATTCCTCCAATATTTACACACCCAGGTGAGAACCAAAATGTTTTCAAGCCAAGATGCCTGCCCCTCCGAGTTGATGACAAGAGGAAAGATCTCCCCACGAGAATTTCGGAGGGTAACAAATCAATGTAGACAGTGGGCGTTGCCATTTCCGCGTTTTTGAACTTTTTGAGTAGCACAGTCGCGCGCTCCAGGAAACGAGATGCCGAGCTCCAAGTCCATGAATATAGACTATTTACGCGACGTGGTAATACTCACTCGAGAACTCGTTTGGCCTTGGGGCGCATTTGGTGATTTGGGGAAGACTTTCAAGTTTGCATTCAGCAGCTTCGGCATTTTCCGCGATCACTGGTTGTAAGCCCATTTGGAATGGGATCCCAATGGCCATTGACTAGTTTTGCGCAGTGCGCATGATGGCTAAGTATTCGGGATTCGGTCAATTGATTCCAATGTTCGTTTCATGCCCTGGAACACCCTCGCTCGGATTTTCTCTCAGTAATGCAACATCCAAGAAGGCATACTTGAGTCTTGACTTGAGTAGCTATCCACCGAGAAGCGACAAAAAAAAAACGAAAACCAAAGACACAATATTTCTTCGTCTCCACCGGCTACTGTCAAGGACAAGCTTGCCGCTTTATTACTTACAGTTGAATGGCAGCGACACCACCATGGCCCGATTGCGGGATATGTCGATGGTGACAAGAGAGCATCTGACGGTACCGTATTACGGATTCATGGTACTCACAAAGCCTGACAGGATCGGGCCGTCTGAAGATGGCCTGTGCCATCGAAACGCGGTCAATCTCGGTCAATTCGACGGGAAGTTGGACTAACTCTTGAGTATAAATAAGAGGCATGTCCAGGTCGTTGAAGAGCAACAGCAAAGCCATCCTTGCCGTACTACTTGAAACACCACCAAGATGCCCTCTTACGTTGTCACCGGCGCCGCCAAAGGATTGGGGTTCGAGCTATCGAACCGTTTCCTTGTTTCATAAACTGACACCGCGTTTTAGCTTGAGTTCGTAACGCAGCTCAGTGCCGACAGCAGAAATACCGTCTTTGCTGTGGTTCGCAACAAAGCTACCGCAACGCTACTCAGTAGTTTGTCGAGAAAGAACATCACAATCCTCGAAGCGGATGTTACTGATGCAAAGGCTCTCGAGGTTGGTACATTTCTGGCCCTTCAAATGGTGTAGCCTGATCGGTGTTCAGCTTGCGGCGTCCAAGGTTTCAAAGGCTACGGATGGTACATTAGACTATTTGATCAATAACGCGGGCAAAGCCAACCATCCCGGTTTTACTCTCGACCAATTGTAAGTCCCCGCCGGTCATAGAAAGACAAACCTATTTTAACCTTCTCCAGTCCAAGTACGGAGGCCCTTGAACATGATTTGCTCGACAATGTAAGTTGAACTTGCTGCCGAAATACTTTATTTATTTATTTTCGTTTAGTTCAAAACCAACACAATCGGCGTAGTGCACAGCACGAATGCGTTCCTCCCTCTTCTCAGAAGCGGAACGGCTAAGAAAGTGCTCACCTTGAGCACCCCTCTCTCAGAGACTCGTGTCACACTCTTGGGGGAGATAATCGGGGAGCCGTCCTACGCAATCTCCAAGGCCGCGGTTAACATGGTCGTGGCCAAGTATGCGGCCCAGTTCAAGTCCGAGGGCTTCACGTTCCTGACGATTAGCCCGGGGATGGTGAATACCTCAATACTTCCAAGTCCGTCTTTTCTCTTTCTGCTCAACATCATATTCTAAATCTTCACTTTAGCCTCGGGCAAAGAGTTCGAGATGTTGAGCAAGGCAGTCGCCAAGGTCGCACCGGATTTCAAGGGACCTATTTCACCTGAGGAATCGGTCAAAATGCAGTTGGAGGTTTTCAGCCGGTGGACTGTCGAAGACACTGGCGCATTCGTTTCTCATTACGGGAATAAACAATGGCTGTAACTTCCGTGAATATATATGCATGTCGAGGATCTGCATTACGTCGAAGCGCTGAAGCTCGCGATCAGTCTTCTCGCCATCAATCTACGGCGCCTATCACTCTTAGCGTCCACATTAGGTTACTTGCTGAAATAGGCAGGAAACGGATTTTAACTGCAACCTTCGCAATTTCAAGTCGAAGAAAATCGACAGCAACACGCCCAGCCCAGTCACGGGACTTGACGCGACCCGCTGGTGTGTGGTTGTTTGGTCAAAGTAAACGTTCGAAGACTATAAACGGACGCAAAGTCAGCCGCTTTGGCTTGTCCTGGCTTGTCTCAAACCTCCATCTTCTCTCTATTTCACGGCCTCCATCGTCCACCATACCGCCTACCAGCGCCTCAGTCTCACTTGCATCGCCTCGCCCTTCAGTGAGTGTCTCTTCTCTTCTGGCACCGAGCGAGTTCGCAGAACGGCGTCGACATCGAGGCCCCTTCAACCATTGAGACGATGGGCGGAAGCTGGAGGGTGAATGTGTGATTTGGGCCTCCCAACGGCCTAAAGGTGCGTTTACATTCCTCGCCGTCTTCCCAATACTCATTGCTCTTCATGGTTCGCGACAAGGTAGGTGTTTCCTCTTCTCCATTCACTTCCTCGCTGATTATTTTGCGGTGACGACTGCTCTTCTGGCATCTCATGCGGCTGGACTGGACGGTTTACCTGGAGGGAGAGCGTTGGCGATCGCGCGGTACATGCGAGTCGTTATCGCTGTGGCCCGGCTTTCGTACTTCACGCAGTAGCACAATGCTCCCTAGGCCGAGACGCGATTTCCAAGTCCGGGAAACCATGGTGGACTTCGCGTCGAAGACGCCGTTTGGAACTGTCCAGGGACCCCAAGTGGATGTTGAGCATGGGGGGTTGGACTGGCATATGATCAGCGCCACTAGAGTCGTCACCGCCTGTCGACCGACGAATGGATCTCGATTCCGACGGGGTGGATGTAGCGGGCTGGGGAGACTTCGCGGAGTGCTGAGGGTGCAGAGGCTTGTGTCGGGACGCTCAACTAATGCATGCTAAAAACATTTGTATCTTGAACTTTTGGACCCGCGTAATGTATTTATTCTGCCTAGGATTCAGAAATGGCACGTAACTCTCGCAAGCTCAGGAGTTCTGATTGATAGCCGACAATTGTATATCGTCCCTCGTGCTCGCAAATTGTTCAACATGAAGTATAATTTCTACCGTACTTTCAACTCAACAGTATACGTATAAATTATATTCTGTCCTCGTACACTGTTGATCAAATGACGTTGACATGGTCGCCCACAAATTCGTCGAACCATTTGAAAACTTCGTAGTGCCATTTTAAACTGCAACCTGAGCTCAGCAAAACAAAAGATATAAATGTGTCCACCAACCTGTTTTCATGTCCTAAGACCCTGTAAGACGTTCCTGTATTAGCTATACCAAGTGCGAGTGCGTTCGAATATCTCACCAATGATTCTCATCCGGAAATATGACGAGACGACTGGGTATTCCTAACCTACATGAAAGACGGTGTTAACCAACCCGATGCTCCAAGACTCGGCTTACTGTTGCAATGCATGGAACGGAGCAATGGATTCCGTCTCAGGGAGCCGATAGTCCTTGCTGCCATGTATTAACAGCTGAGGGATCGACCAACGGTTGACAAAGTTTGCAGGGCTGAATTTCTTGTGAACTGCCTGCGCCTGCTTCATCCAGGCGGGAACACCGCCGAATTCATGGTTGAACTTGTAAAATATTAGTTTTATTTCACGGGGTCGCTCAGGTGCGGGACGACGACGTACAAAAGAAGGTACATCGCTCACGTAGCTTGTGGATGAGGGTCAGAGATGAGATCATCTCGAATCGAAGTTGAATTTACCTGCTGTAAGCACTATCGAACACTCCATCATGGCAAACAAGGGCCTTGAAGTTGAACCCATACTCAGGATGTCCTTGGAGCCAGTTCACAGCATATCCGCCCCAACTGGCTCCCGCAGCGACTGCCCGATCGGGGTCAATCTGTGTTGAACTGGTCACCAAGTACAGATCAAGAAGAAAAAAAATCCTACCTGAGGATACGATTCCAGCACGTATTTAAATCCGTTTATCATATCTACAAACGGTTTACCACCCCAGTCGTTGATAATCCCTTCCGCAAACTCTGAATTGGCATTTCAGCACTCAAGAAAGCGGGCAGTAGATAGAAGTACCGGTCCCAAAACCCGTACTCCCGGTAGGATTCATCCAGATCGAGAAATATCCCTGCTGTGAGAACACTGATGGGTTTAAATGTCAACTGCAAAGCAGTATGAATAGGCCTGGACAAACCATTTTGATTCCAGCGCGTCGACCACGCTTCCCCAAATGAGCTATGGGGGCCTAGGTTTAGTTCAGACTCAGTGGATAGCGAAAGAACACAATTGACAGGAATCGTACCGCCATGTATAATCATAACTACAGGCCACTTCTTCTTGTCGTTTTTGTGCCATCCTTTGGGCTTGAAAAGCCAGCCCTGCACATCCTTCTCTAGTGCACCCTTGAACCAGAACTCTTCACCCTCATCCATGTCCTTGCCTTTCAAGGCATCGGCGGTCAAGTGGGTGATCTGTTCTATCTTGCCATTGAACTTTGAGATGCTTCGACCTGCTTGGATGTCATCTTCGAAAGTTTTCAAGTCATGAATAAGGAAAACATCATTGGGCGAAGTGAATGATGATCGCGAAAACAACAATCGTCCACCGGGAAGGGGTTGAATACCCGAAGCTGCCCCCCTTTGAGTTAAAGCAATGGGAGCATGGAATTTCCGGGGCAGGATCGGATGAGTGGTTGACGCTGATGGCGTAGGAGGAATGGGCAAGGCAAAAATTTTAGTCTTCGCGTGATCCTCAGCCGTAAGATACAGTAAATCCCCGCCAAGTGAGAACTGAAGAAACTGAGTGTTATATACGGAAAAAAGAAAATGCACGAACAGCCAGCGACTCGGGGGAACGATCCCAGGCGTGTCCAAGTGTGAATCGCACCTCACTTATGAGATCAAACACGATGATTTTGGCTCTGGAATGGCGTGGTTAAATGGATGGCGGTTCGAGGCGCAAGGGACACGCACAAAGAACTTCCACCGACGTCTTCATCCAGCTGAATCCACGCCGCTTTGGTTGCGTCGGAGTTGAGTATCGGGCTGCCGGTTGATCCTTGCTTCCCTGTCGTCAATTGGATTGGATTGCCGGGATCCGACGTCTTGACGAGGAAAACCTGGTCTGACTTAAGTGGCGGAAAATTGCAATGGCAAGTAGCCAACATTTCGCCTTCCATGTAAGGCTTGCGGCAAATCCGGGACAGCGGTGGTATATAGGACATCTCCGCCGACGAAGAAGAAATCTTCCGAAGTCTAATAAGGTTAGTTAGGGATAGAAAATATTAAATAAAGAACCCTACATGACCAGTGCCCTTGAGGAGATTCTCGAATGTAAAACCCATTTTCCACTCCTGATCTGGGCCGTATTCCAGGTCGACGCTGAACAAGGATGCGGATTTGGGGCTTAACCTTCACAATAACAAGTCAAGGTTCTTTCGACTTGGACAACGTCAAACAAACCACGAGTCCCAGAAGCGCTCGTTTAACTGGTCAAACACCATTGGAGCATTAGGTTTTCTTTTCTCGTCTTGCTCTTTTGCCGATGTAAGATTACCGTCCGTATAAACATAATCAACGAAAACCAGCGATCCGTTTGAGTACTTGAATTGTGTCGCCGTTTTTGTTGGGAAAGAACCAACGAAAACAGGAGCCTCGGCACTCAGCGGTTTGGAGAGGTTGGATTCGAAGTTGATATTGAGCGCATACAGATCCAAAATCCCCTTCCCCGAGTCAACGGCATGGCCGACGATGTTGTGGTTTAGCCAGAACGCTTCGCCGCCATTTGGCAACTAGAAAAAGTCAGAAATTGAGACACATCGTTCAAAAGAAATACGAACAGTTATTTCAAGGGGCGCGGTCTCTCCGTCGAGCGGTGCAATAAATATGGATTTATTATTCCTTCGCGCAGCAAATTTATAAAAAAAGAAATTGGTAGTCCCGTCCAGACTCACTGCTTTTCCTCCAATGAAAACTTTGTGTACGGCACTAGGACAAGATCCCCCGCGTCGTTAGCAATCCCCGTTCCGGGCCGCCCAAGCTCGACCAAGTTCTGAGGTGAAAACACATCTGCAGCCTCCTTCAAAGCGAAAGTGAAATTATTGTTCCGAACAGAGGTTCCCGCCGATGTTTGTCCATCGATTTGCAAGGTAGTCTGAACCGCGGACAGTCCCAGTAAACTGAACGGAAAACGCATGACGGTAGGAGACAAGACTTTCGCATCTTATCGAGGGTACTTTGTGGGAACGGTAACCCGGACCTGCTGCGGCAGAGACTTGATGGCATAGTGCGCAGTGCCTGCAATAAACAAAGTTTCTTTCTGGTCTGTCCCAGTGAAAATCTCATGGTCCGTGAAGAGAGATAGCCAGATAATTGCATAAAGTTGACTTGAAGGTTTGCTTCAAGTAGCCAGTGTTACGAATTCGCCGCGGCGGACTCGAGCTCACTCAGCCTCCACATCCATGTCGCTGCTCAATCATGAGACTCTGCCCACTGAGCTCTGGCTCGAAATATTCACGCACCTAGAGGAACGCTCCTACACCGTCTCGCACGCGCCGTTCCAGCCCATTCCCGGCGTCGCGTCCGAGGTGGTTGCGAGCAGCGCATATGCTACAGTCGTCCTGGTCTGCCGCAATTGGCGAGCGTGGGCAATTGGGCTCTTGTACCGCAACATAAAGCTCTCAGACAGCTCCTGCGTGCAAAACATAGATGTTCATCGCGGATATGGGCGATGGGTTGGTCTCCAACGGTAAAAGGCTCAAATGTTCTGATATCTGCTTGGACAGGTCCAGAGGGCAATCTTGCCATATTCCGCAACGGTAACCGAGAGTCCCAAGCCTATGCCGTCGACAGAGATCCTGAGCATGTACCCTAACCTCGCAGTGCTCGTCCGACCGCCTCTTCGGCCGTCCCCGCTCCACACTCTGCGATTCGACTTTGACGCGACCTGCCCCCCGCTCGTTTCACTCAAGCGACTGGACTGGTGGAACCACGCCGAGGCCTCGCGCACAGGCGGGATCAACTCGCTCACGACAGTCCTGACCGCGGCACCGAACCTTGAGTACCTCTTTATCGGCGTCGTACGCCCCAACTTTACGCCGTTCCACGGCCTCGGCGCGGCGCGTATCTGTCTGCCGCGCCTGCGTACGCTGCGCCTGAGCATGGCAAGCGCGCTGCTGCTCCGCCATGTCATGTGCCGGTGGACGCTACCCGCGCTCGATCGGCTGGTCGTCGACACACCGGTCGCATACGGGGCCATGGACATCCTGTGGGAGGCGCTGGGCCCGCAACTCCGCGTCGTCGAGTTTGGAAAGCACGTACGCTTTCTGCTCGACCGGAGCTTCGCGGCGTGTCTCAACGGCTGCCCGTCTCTCCGCGAGCTGAACTATTATCTGTTCACGACAACTCCGCCGAACACGGATGTGGAAGCAGGGACAGTCTATCCTTCGGTTATGTCTATTGGCGTTCACATGGCGGACATTGCGTTCTTGGAAGACGTCCAGGACGAGTGGGAGCACCTGGGGCGGCACTTTGATGCCTTTGCTGGGGGCATGTTCCCCAGTCTCTGTCGGCTCCGGATTTTCGGGATGCTGGAGCGAATGCGGAGAGATGAGCGGTTTGCCGCGATGCAGCAGCGGCTCAGCGACCGAGGATGTATTTTAGAGTTTCCGGATAAATCACCCTTATAGACGACGTTTGGGTATAATTTTAATCCTAACCATATTCATACAGTGTCTATCTACATCATCATCCCAACAAACCTCCGCGCGAGCACTGAAAGTGGATTCCCCTCCGCCAACGGATTGACCACTGGGGCGTTGACAATTGGAAGCGAATTGCCACTGAAGATCCCATAGTTCTCTTCAAGCATCACAAGTTCCCGGCAGCCCTTTGCGGGTCCGGATGGGCCGCCCATCCCGGGGTGCAGTGTCGGCGTAGCGCCGTAGCACCTGTGCGGCACGGCGCAGCTGAAGTCGACGATCTTGATGTCTGGACCGGACCGGACGAAGTGGTGGCCGTTCTCTAGGTCGCAGTGCATAATTCCTGCTATGAGAGGGTCAATACGGGCTTGAATTAATTGTAACACAGGACTTGCCTGTGTGTATGGCGCACGCAGCGAGCATGACTTTGCGACTGCGAGCCGTTAATTTTTCTTCGAAGAAAACATGCGGACGAGCTCACTTCATCTCACACGCGGACAGCTTATACTTCCCCTCGACGCAATATTCCAACAGCATGCACGCCACCGGAGTCCCCTCCACATCCCCGTGATAAATCCCATAAAACCGGGGCACATACTTGCCCTGGAGGCTCTTCAGCTGGTCCTGATACATCGACGCCTCATTCTCGAGTGCGGCGATCTCCCCCGCGTCCCTCGCGATCTTCAAAATAATTGGGGTGGTGGGCTCCGCACCGAGGATACCCGCGCGGAGGACGTAGATGTGCTTGGTTATCCGGTGTTCGAGGCGCGTGTTGTGGTGCACGGCGTCGCGCGCTTTCGCGTGCGATTCGAAGAAGTGGGTGGCCCCGTTCCAGAGGAGGGTGAGCGACATTGAACGAAAATTAAAGCGGAGGTGGTCTGTTTCAGCGGAACGAAAGAAGGGGGATCTGGGCTCTAGCTTAACACTTTCTCTCGTCCTTTCTTTTATACCCACCCATCCTGGCGCTTTCGTCGTAGCAGTGTATTTCCGGAATTGGAAGGCTTTTGTGGGCTTTGATCGCAAGAAACGGTGGCATTTCCACTTATGGGCCGTCCTTTGAGCCTTCACAATGGTCGGCAGCTGTGATTGGGTTCATTGTTCTGTGCCACTGGTCTTTCGGCCAAGATGTGAACGCGCAATACGTACAATCCTTTGTAGATTTGCTTTATGTTTTGAAGCTCCGGATGAACTGCACGTAGACCTGTACACTACGCTCGTCGCGTCGGCAGTTCAGAATCCTACCTGTAAGTGTCGAAAGTGTGTCTAAGCTTGGTACGCCACATGAAGGTTCAAAATAACATTTCCTGCTCTTCCAGCTTAACATCCGACAATAGCTGCTTCGGAGTGTACGCGTATCTCTGCGGTGGCGAGACACCGTATCGCTCTCCAAGAACCGAGATGTGGAGCGGTTGACGCAATTTATACAGATGCAATATCTCGTATGCGTAGCTCCCCACACCATTCAGCCCGTTGTTGAAGTCGGCGTTTCCGAGTCCTTCAAGGTCAGCTGAAATTTCGCCTGGGGCTTTCCCTTGGCTGATAGTGATTCATTGGTTAGTACTCGGAAGCACTGTAGACTTGCTTCGCTACCTAACAATCGCGATATACCGCAGCGTTTGATCTGGGCTCGATACATACAGCCTGTTAATTCAAGATCTCGTTCAATAAAAATAACCTAACAGATGGAAGCATACCACATCCTCTCAACGGTCCGCGATATGAGATACTTGCGAAACTCGTGGTTTTTTGAACGCGCGACGATGTTGTTCATGTGCGGTGTCTTGATGGATATGAAGATGTCTTTCTTATCGCTGGGAATTCGGTCGTTTGGTGAGGGTCTTGATGTCATTGCTGAGCGCGTTTTAGGCATACTAATATCGACGCTGTGACAGTGGTGGTTCGGTTCAAGTTGAACTCGGGCACGTGCTGTTCAACTTTCGGATCTCGGGCCATTACAACTTGTACCGACCAAACTCAGTTTAACTCACGTTGGACGTAGCGCCTCTTCTTGTTGCTATGGTCCATTGTGCTACGACCTTATGTATTGCAGACGCTATCGCGGAATCACGGTTATTTGCAGAGCGCGAGAGTAAGTATGAGTGAGTTGTTTCTGAAGGTCTCTGCCAGTGCGCCGCTGTTGATCGTCTCCCTCAGCGAGTAACCTTGTCAAGCACTCAAGCAAGCATGTAACTCGTACGTACTGTATCCGAGGCTGACATTTGTTCGCGTGTCTGCTGAATTGTGTGGACCCCCGAACCCGGCTTGTCGTTTAACCCACGCCTCGCAAATAATCTATGGCGCCGTTTCAGTTCCTGTAAAAAATACTAGGTTGTGTTGCAATTGTGTTGTATGACTCGAAGCAACTCCATTTCCCCACTTCAACGTGAAAAACAAACCGGGAGACACATCAAATTTGGAGTAATAGGAGATCTCCCCTAGAAAACTCTAGAAAACAACATCTTCCCTTTCCCAAACTTATGGTCGACGTTCAACCTCGCCCAGATCTGCTATTACCAAAATCTTCGCCATCTGCATCATCCCCTCGTCCGATGCTAAACCCAATCATATCATGCCCGCCCGAAGTTTCCGGAAGGAATATAGCAGACATTGTTCAATACTACCTGAGCGAAGAATATGCCTGGCGAGCGACGGAATGTCTCCCAATTGAAGAACATATACGCAACAGGCCTGATCTTCACACACCTGCCTCGGCGGGTACGATACCATATTCATTGGCCGCGAAAGGAGCTGACAACCTCTTATGTTTTGCAGCAAGTCTCCAGACGGCATTCTCGATCGTATTCGCCACACAATTCTGTCCTGTGCTCAACGATTATTACAAGTCGCTCCACCCCGCAGACTCGCCCACTTGCTCCGGATTTGGGGATCTTGACGTTGCGACTGTGTGTGCAAACATCGTCGATCAACTGTATTCTGCTGCCTCGCAACTCGTGCGACGCGCCGTCGGGAACGGTGAGCCTACCCTCAGCGGCGAAGGGACTCAAAGGCGCGGTGGCGGGACTCGTCGATTTGGTGGCCCGGGAACGGGAGGAAGAGGAAGGATCGGGGGTGGGAGCGGCGGTGACAGAGGAACGGAGAGAGGGAGGGGAGGAGGACGTAGAGGCGGAGACAGAGGCGGAGGAGGAGGAGACAGAGGAGGAGGAGGAGGTGGCAGCACACGAAGGAGACTACCCGATACTCCGCCCAACCTCTTCGACCTTACCCCACGAACCTACATTTCTGTCGCCAAGCGACGTACGCCGCAACCTTCAGACCAAAGTGCCTCTCAAGAAGAACAAAGACAATCTGTTTGCCAGTCTCAGGCCATCGAGTTCGCAAACACCATCGAAGATATGCCGCTGGCAATTGATTTACCCGAATTTATTTACACGGACGGCGAAGACGACCCAATTCCAGCTGGGGCTGGCGTACTGTATCACGCAACTCGATTGTCACGCCTTGGCGACTTTGCCAGAGCGGGTGTGGACCCGATTCCCTTTCGCCACCCCAACTTCTTCAGTTCTGCCGCTTCATTCAACCTTGCCAATAGCGTAGAACAGGCCGTCTCGCATGTCCTCCACGCTGGGCCTACTTTCTGTCTTGCAGGCTCAGATGTACCGATGGATCCTATCCTTATACTCGCCTTCAAGATGGACATCGCCACGATCATCGGCGCTGAAGGCACTGGCTACGTGGATATGGGTCAACCTGGAGAGCATCTGAACGAAGCCGACTCCGAGGTTTGTCTCTTTCCCTCCATCATGTTCATCCTTTGACTCCAGATATCAAGTGGATTACCGCTAATTGGGCCGCAAGGGGCAACAATCAAATCCACCACTGGCAAATTGAGCATGACTGGATCGTGGGGCCATTTTTGGTAGTGCGTTTGTTCGTCTCGATCGTTTTTGGGTGACCCTTATTCCTTTATTTAACCAGCCCTTGACCGGTGGCCGTTATCTCATATCGGAGTGTGTTTCGGGAACCCCTCCCGTCCACGTCGCGGCGGTTTCAGGGGACGCCTTCAAGCTGTTGAATAATTCCCTAGTTGGGGTAAGCAATTACTTTGTTCGTTTTTGTGTTGAGTTGTGACATTTGAGCAGATAGTCGTTGAAAACGAACCGGGTTTCGATTTTTAGATTAAGAACGGTAGGGGCGGGGAGATATACGTTTAGGAAGGTCTTGGACGGAAAATAGCAGATATTTGGGAGTGGTGAGAAATGCCGAGAAAGTTATAGAGGTGAAGATGTCAGGAAAGTTTTAGCTATTAGAATTTTTTGAAAGTTTATGTGAACAAAAGTTTCAAAGTTTATGTGCCAACATTAGGTAAGATTATATGCTCCTTCATTTTCACAATTATATGCTTTCAAAACTGGAACATTATACCTGAAATCAAGATGTTTTACCCCTTCTGAATAAAGTACCACGTTGACCGCCATAACTGGCAGGGTCGTTCAAGCGAGTGTTGTTATAGCTGCATAACCCTTTCTCAATATTCAGAAAAACAAGTCGCTGGGCAGCACCAGTTCTGCCGCGGAAGGCAAAATAATGTATACGCAGTTCCTCTGTGGGCCCCCATTAATATGAGGCCTTCAGAATTCACGAAGGCGGTAGGGCTAGAGGCTGATACGAGCCTAGATTCAACAATACCATCGTCTAACCTCCTTCGGATCCGAATGCTGCCTCAAAAAAATCCTATTGAGATTCGGGTATTCGGCATGTAAACTGACAAGTAGATTCACCGACAAAAATTAAAAATTGATGCGTTGGATAAAATTTTGAGTCAGGTCACCAGGGTTTAACCGACACAAAAGAACAAAATCTGGGGTTGGATCAACAACGCAATAGTTGGTTGGATCAACACAGAACATATGTAAAATATGGTGTTGAGTCAACAAGGTAAATCCTGGGCAAGTCAACATCTTCGTATGACGGTTATTATCGTCGTTTATTATAACTCGGAGGACGTGGTTTTGATGCCAAACCAACCGTTAACTTTCAACTTGCAGAACCAACTTTGCCAACGGGCCGATCTGTTCCGAAGACCTAAACAGGAAATTGACCCCTATTTACATGAGCTTTCAGGGTTTACCGCGTTCCAAGAGCTTCAGATTATTCACATAAAGACCTAGAAGAACCACATTAATTCCATCCTCTGAGGCTCATGTTTATAAAATTGTTGAGACTGACCATGGACAATATGACTCGTACTTCGACAGACAACGAATGATCACTGTCAGATTTATAAAGTAAAAAGATCAGAGAGCAAGGTATGGTCCCATAAAATAGTGTAGGGATGTCCGAAGGAAGACGAATTTGCACCCCAAGTTCAAAGTAATTGCTGTACGTAGTATTTCGATCATATTTTTCGTGTGTTCAAAAAGCTCAGGAAATCAGATGAATTGAGAAGAAATTGTTTCCGGGGTCAGAAAAATGGCCGTAACGTGTGTCTGACGAATCAAATGAAATACTACAGTATTCGCATGGCTAGTTGCAAACTCTGACAATATCCAAAAGAGGCCGGTGGAATATTTGGAAGCCACTATGGTTTTCGTTCATAGACGCACTTATGGAGGACACGGGGTTATGGGGCGGGATGTAGAGGCGCATCAAAAAAGAACTGAGGCGTGGGATACAACCTGCGCCGTAGACAGTGGACATCACAATACTTGATTGTTGGACTTGGATTTTGATGCAAACCAGCGACTACAAACTTGGCTTTCCCTTAAAACCAGAGGTTACAAAGTACGAGTTGCAATAAACAACGAAAGAAACGTTCATAGTTAGGTCACGCAGACGCGGAGCTAGAAACATACTTTGCCTTTCGGAGGTTGATATCCGCCGATTTCGGTCCGCCCACCTCTTGGTGGTGGTTTTGGTTCAAGTTGAACTCGATCACGTACTGTTCAACTTTCGGATCCCGGGCCGTTCCAAGTTCCAACCTCCTTTTCGCAACCTTTTCGCTCACCAACCTTGCACCAACTACTCTCGTTGGGCGTAGCGTCATCCTATTGCTATGGTCTTCAACTGGTGCTACGATCCTATGTATTGCAGACGAATCACGATTATTTGCAGAGCTCGAGAGTATGATCAGCGACAGGAATCCGCCGTCGGTCTACGAAACTTCCCTCAATCGGCCTTCCGCCCGTTCTTGACTCACACAAGTATCCATCAAGCGCGCAGAAATCGTATAAGTACTGTCCTAGTCGCTGGATTTGCATCAAAATGCCTCGCACCTTCCCATTCTACGTCGTCGCTGCGTTCTCAACTGGTCCGTTCCAAGGAAATCCAGCAGCCGTTGTCTTCATCAACGAGCCCCTCGAAACGGACACGCTCATGAAGATCGCAGCCAATTTCAACCAACCCATAATGTCCGTCGTTGGACCTCAGATACCCTCCGCCGACGACTCGGTTGCGGCCTTTAGCGTCCGCTGGTTCACAGCTAGCTTCCACGAGGTAGCCATATGCGGGCATGGGACCATGGCAGCGGCGCGGGGAATTTTCGAACGCGGGCTCGTCGCGAATTCGGTCGAGGTCATTGAGTTCCACACCCTGACGTCGGGCATAATGAGGGCGCGCAAGGTCGGGAAGGACGGGATAGAAATACGCCTTCCGTCCGGGACGCTGACGGACCTTCCCTCGGAGGAGAGCCCAAAGATCACAGTGGCTCTTGTCAAGGCATTTGGCCGGGATCTCAAAATCAAGTATATGGGCATTGGGAGCAAGGAGTTCAAGAGCTATCTTGTGGTCGAGTTAGACGAGCAGGAAAATCTCGGGAAATGCGAGGTCGACGTTTCCGCTTTGGTAAGTGCATCGATCGACAGATGCCAATAAATCCCGCTCATGGGAATAGCTGGGTACAGGATACGAAGTAAACGTGATCACGACGGCCTCTTCACAAGGCGAAGAGCTGTTCGTTTCGCGAATGTTTGCGCCTTCGGTACACGCGCCGCCGGCCTCTGAAGATCAGGTTTGTGGGTCGGCGCACTGCTTGACGGGCCCATATTGGTACAAGAAGAACGGCCTCCCAGCAGAGCAAGCATTCACCGCGAAACAGGTCAGTTCTCGAGGAGGCGACTTGAACTTGTTTTGGGATCAGAATGCCGCCATACTCAAGTTGAAGGGTGAAACATTCGTCATGTCTAGCGGGGAGATACATGTTTAGGAAGATTTTGGAGGAAAAATAGCTGGGCAAAATTCAACATTTCCCTAAAGTAGAAGCTTGGATAAGTCGTTTTGACCGGGAAGGCTTGATCAGTTGTGAGGGTGAGGGGGTTATCATACAACATGTACAGATACAAATACAAGGGCTACATTTTATTCACACTCATTCCACTCTGCATCCAAAACCCGTACGCCCCTCCGCAGAAGCCGTCGTCCCCATTCCCTCAGTTCACCCTGCCGGCTTTCTGCGCGCTCGACCCCATCCCCTTTCTCAGCCAACGTACGTCGCGCGCTCGTACCGCGCGCAACGCCGGCAGGCGGGGCAGCAGGCGATCGAGGACGAACCAGAAGTCGGGGTCTGGCCGCGGGACGGAGAGAATCTCCAGCGGGTGGCAGGGAGGATGAGCTGCGATGGGAGGGGCCGCTCGAGAGAGAGGTGCCGAAGGGTCGTCAAGAATATTTGCGGAGGAATATGGGCTCGAGGGCTCGAGGGTTGCGGCGTTATTCCAGTTCATACATTGGACGAGAACTGGAAAGAAACACCGAGGTCGATATTCTTTTTCGATTCAAATGATGTGGTCCCCGTAGAGCGATACAAGAGAGAAGAGTTGGAGCCTATCGCCACTTACTTCGAAACTCGTGGTTTTTGAGTGGGCGACGATGTTGTTCATGTGCGGTGTCTTGATGGATACGAGGAAGTCTATCTGAGTCTTTCTTATCCTCTTTCTTATCGCTGGGATTTTTTTCTTTTTTTTGGGGGGGAGCATTTGGATGGTGGGATGAATCGGATCTTTCGGTGAGTGAGTAGAGGATCTTGATGTCTTTGCTGAACGCGTTTTCTAGGCAGTGGTGGTTTTGGTTCAAGTTGGACTCGACCACGTGCTGTTCAACTTTCGGATCCCGCCGGGCCGTTGCAACACCAACCTCCTTTTCGCTCACCAACCTTGCACCAACTACTCTCGCTGAGCGTAGCGCCTCATCCTATTGCTATGGTCTTCAACTGGTGCTACGATCCTATGTATTGGAGACGATATCGCGGAATCACGATTATTTGCAGAGCTCGAGAGTATGAGTGAGTCAGCGACAGGAATCCGCCGTCGGTCTACGAAACATCCCCTGCAATCGGCCTTCCGCTCGTTCTTGACTCACACAGGTATCCATCAAGCGCGCAGAAATCATATAAGTACTGTCCTAGTCGCTGGATTTGCATCAAAATGCCTCGCACCTTCCCATTCTATGTCGTCGCTGCGTTCTCAACTGGTCCGTTCCAAGGGAATCCAGCCGCCGTTGTCTTTATCGACGAGCCCCTCCAAACGGACACGCTCATGAAGATCGCAGCCAATTTCAACCAACCCATAATGTCCGTCGTTGGACCTCAGATACCCTCCGCCGACGACTCGGTTGCGGCCTTTAGCGTCCGCTGGTTCACAGCTAGCTTCCACGAGATACCCATATGCGGGCATGGGACCATGGCAGCAGCGCGGGGATTTTCGAGCGCGGGCTCGTCGCGAATTCGGTCGAGGTCATTGAGTTCCACACCCTGACGTCGGGCATAATGAGGGCGCGCAAGGTCGGGAAGGACGGCATAGAAATACGTCTTCCGTCCGGGACGCTGACGGACCTTCCCTCGGAGGAGAGCCCAAAGATCACAGCGGCTCTTGTCAAGGCATTTGGCCGGGATCTCAAAATCAAGTATATGGGCATTGGGAGCAAGGAGTTCGAGAGCTATCTTGTGGTTGAGCTAGACGAGCAGGAAAATCTCGGGAAATGCGAGGTCGAAGTTTCCGCCTTGGTGAGTGCATCTATCGACAGATTTCAATGAATCCCGCTCATGGAAAATAGGTGGATACGGGATACAAAATAAACGTGATTACGACGGCCTCTTCACAAGGCGAAGAGCTGTTCGTTTCGCGAATGTTTGCGCCTTCGGTACTCGCGCCGCCAGCCTCTGAAGATCAGGTTTGTGGGTCGGCGCACTGCTTGACAGGCCCATATTGGTACAATAAGAGCGGCCTTGCAGCAGAGAAAGCATTCACTGCGAAACAGGTCAGTTCTCGAGGAGGCGACTTGAACTTGTTTTGGGATCAGAATGCCGCCATACTCAAGTTGAAGGGTGAAACATTCGTCATGTCTAGCGGGGAGATATATGTTTAGGAAGATTTTGGAGGAAAAATAGCTGGGCAAAATTCAACATTTTCCCAAAGTAGAAGCTTGGATAAGTCGCTTTGACTGGGAAGGCTTGATCAGGTGAGGGTGAGAAGGGGTTATCATACAAAATGTAAAGATACAAATACAAGGGCTACATTTTATTCACACTCATTCCACTCTGCATCCAAAACCCGGACGCCCCTCCGCAGAAGCCGTCGTCCCCATTCCCTCAGTTCACCCTGCACACCGGCTTTCTGCGCGCTCGACCCCATCCCCTTCCTCAGCCAACGTACGTCCCGCGCTCGTACCGCGCGCAACGCCGGCAGGCGGGGCAGCAGGCGATCGAGGACGAACCAGAAGTCGGGGTCTGGCCGCGGGACGGAGAGAATCTCCAGCGGGTGAGAGGCTCCATCAGGGAGGATGAGCTGTGATGGGAGGGGCCGCTCGAGAGAGAGGTGCCGAAGGGTCGGTGAGGTGCAGAGCACGGTGTTTGGGGAGGGATGGAGCCGCGTTGGCCATGATTTTGGGGTGAAGAGAAGTAGAGAGCGCAAGGACGCGCCGTGGGTCGCAATGAATCGCGAGGAGAGCGTAGCGGGGACATCATCGTACGGCGTTATGGTTAGTTTCCGGAGGGATGGAAGGGGGGAGAATAGGAGGGAAAGCAGCAGCGACGATGAGTACGCAGAAAGAATGGTCAGAGTTCGGAGAGATTGGAGGTTGAGAGGCACAAATGAATCCGGTAGCGAGAGTTCCGCATTTTGGGTTGAGAAGCCTATTTCCCCAGGATCGAGCCCTCGACCAATTAATTCGAGTTCTTCAAGGTTTGGACAGCATCGGAGGAGCTGTACAAGCGATTCTTCCGCTGGAGAGCCGGACGGGACGTAACTAATGCCCTCGAGAGCACGGATATTAACGGCTCCCTCGCGCTGCCCCAGAGCCTCCATCGCTCGCCGGCTGAGGATGAATGAAGGGCTCAAAGAGAATCGCGCGAGGAAAGGGACCAGGGGAAATAATTTCACAAGCAGCGAATCGAGAACGAGCGCTTGCGCTTGTCCAACGAATTCGACGCAAGACAGGTCCAGGGTCTGAACCCACCTGCCTGGCGTCGAGAATGGGATTCGACGAATGGAATCCCACCGCTGGTCCGCAAAATGCAGCCGTGCTACGAACTTCTCGAAAGCAGGGATATTTGAGATCGCGACGCGCGCATACAGCAGGGGCAGTGCGATTTCCTTGGGTGTTCATTGATACGGGAAGAATTATTGGGTGAGCACGAACCTTGAACAGGCTGCACACTCTCAGCAAAGACCACAACTGCAACCCACGTTGAATGGCCACAAATTCAAAGATCGCGGTCCAAATTTCGGAGGGTAACGATGGTACTGGCTTTGGGGCGGCAGAAGAGCGACTAAGAAGAAGGAGCCGCGGATTGTGCATACGGGCGTGGACGCAGCAAAATAGTCGAGGTCATCGTGGTGGGAAGACAGTTACATGCCTGTCTATTAGTAGGTGAACGCTTCAAGTTGAGCGCGAGAGCCCGTTTTGATCCCGTCCAACTTCGTCGATTATATTTATTCCTAAGTACATATTTTCTGTTACAACCAAAAATTCACTTCGGCGGCCCTAAAATATCGGACATCGACTCCACAAATTTATCATAGTCATCCTTTGCGCCCTTCTAGCCTGAGTCTCTTTAGCTTTGACCTTCCCAGTCGCAGCCGCGGAACTAGCCGCCGGTGGGGCCCCGAATTTCCCCTTGAGGGAACCTAACAAATCGGGACGCACAGGTAACGACTCCTCTGCTGAAGGACCTGCGCTCCCGGGCTTGCTTGGCAGCGTACTGAGCGACGGCGCGGCGTTCACCCGCGACGAAGAGGCACCGGAAGCACCCGCAGCCTTTTTGCGTTTTACGTTGGAAGGCACAAATGACGTTGCTTCCTTCTTGAAATCTCGAAGCTCGGGCGCCGCAAAGACGGTCGCCGACATCAAGTTCGCATTTGCGAGGGCGGCGACCGGCTTTGGCGGGAGTGACGCGGACCCTGGAGGGACAACAGAGGTGGGCTTCGCTGGGAGAGCAGAGTGCGCAGCCGCTCGGTGGGCCTGGAATGTTTGATGGGGAATATTGGATAAAGGGTCTTGGATGGAGGACGGATTCCGGGTGGGATAGAAGCCGGGGGGCGGTGGAGGTAATCCTTGTGGAGGGAAATTGGGAAAATTAGGAGGCGGCGGGGGCATTCCACCAAAGGCAGGGAAGCCCGGAGGAAAGCTTGCTCCCGGGAAACCGGGAGGGCGGGGAGGAAGAGTATTGGGAGGGAACCCAGGGGGCGGCGGAGGCAACGGGGCATTAATGGGTCGAGGAGGTAGTGATCCAGGAAGGCCATCGGATGGGGAGGGGAGGATGAGCAGGAAGGGAAGGTGGAGGCGGGGGTAGGGTCGATGTTGACGCTGACGAAAAATTTAGGGTGAAGTAGACGCAAAAGGGAGCAATAGGTACCTGCTGGCCGGGCGGAGGTCCCTCAGGCATGGGAATATCGTCATCGCTCTCATCCTCTTCGTCTTCTTCGGGAGGAGGTCCCTCCGGCATGGCCACATCGTCATCTTCCAAGGAAATCAAACGACCGTGGAACATGTCGAAACATCGGAACGTACCGTCATCGTCTGAGTCGTCGCTGTACACCTCACCCGGGAGACGTGCTAACATAAAAAGTTGGTGAAACAAGGACACAACGAAAATAAAAACATACGTCGCTCCTGGTAAGGCATTCCTGGGGGAGCCACACCAAAAGGGTTCATGACTGGGTCGTAATATATACTTCGTTCAGGATGTCGAGGGAGCCATTCTTGTCGAAGAAATTCCTTTTCTGCAATACGATCTCTTCGTCGGGTTTGTCGCCATCTTTCTTGTGTCTATACACAAGTCTGCGCTGTTCCGGATGTTCTTTGAGATATTCTTCCTTTTTCTGGTAGATTCTTTCCAGTTCCGCCTTGGCTTCTACGAAACGAGCTTTGTCTTTGGGCTCTATTGCAATTCAAGGCGTTCTACTTCCTCTTCCAGGTCTGCTGAATGAGCGATTGGCTCAGAGATTTGCAGCGAGCTCACCAGTAGTGTCCTTTTTCACAAGAGCAAAGTCGCGCGCTTTGGATCGATCTGTCTTGTTCTACTGCATGCTATCACGTCAGGAATCCCGCAATTGACCAGGTTTCACTCGCCTTCTTGAGCTCTTTCTTACGGAGAGCCTTTCCTACGCGCCATTTTATTAATAGAGAAAATACGGAAGAATGAACACTCACGATAGGCGTCCGCCGGGTTCAGATTTTTGCCCTTCGCCATGGATTATCCTCCGAACCGTAGCCATTGGTACTAGGTAGAAACAATTGTATCAAAGAGGTGAGAATAGAACTGTTTGTTCCGTGCAAACAACTCGATTCGGAAAAGTCGACCACCACGACTAAGACAAGTCGGCGCGCAAAACCTTCGCATGGGACGCGTCGTTGGACTGTCCGTCTTCAATAATTAGCTATCGAAGACTTGGGTGTCAGTGCTAGTACTTTTCTGGATTAGACACGACCACCCGTTACCTTTTCCCCGACATCACCGCCCTTTTAGTCCTGTCTCTTCAATCCAACGTGTCAACGTGTATCATATTCGACATACTCTATCCATTTACCACACTAAACTGCGTGCGCCAGTTAGAGAGCCGTCATGGCATCGAAATACAGCGTTGGAGGTCTTCTACTCGTTGGGCTCATATTCCACTTGGTATATATTGGCTCAGGTCAGTAAACCCACTTGAACGCATTCTCAATGCCAATTTCGCCATGTAGTGTTCGATTGCTATTTTACCAGTCCCGTTGTGCACGGAATGCAAAGTCATGGGCTTGGCTCAGCTGAATCCAAACGACTTGTCCTTATAGTGGGTCGGTAGACCTACTCCTCAGTTTTGTGGTCCTGTCTCATATTTAAAAGGCGACGGGCTTCGTGCCGACCTGTTGTTCCAGAAGAACGGTTTCCAACCTGGAATCCTAGAGGGCCCGGATGTTGTTGCGCCGTATTTGAGGTCGATTGTCGAAACCAGAGGCATTTTTGGAGTGTCTCACACGCGGGTTCCGACGGAGAGCAGGCCCGGCCATGTAGCGATTATTGGTATGATTATTGCCTGCGGGTTTTTCACACTTTAAACCCTTGTCAGGCGGAATGTACGAGGATGTCTCCGCCGTCACGAAGGCAAGACCTGTCTATAGTAACTTTTATCCTTCTGATGGTTAGCATCCAGGGTTGGAAAACAAATCCGGTACGATCATGATACTTGACTCGGAATCCGCGACTGATTCCAGCAGGTGGATTTCGACTCGGTATTCAATAAATCTCAATCGACATTCTCGTTCGGTTCGCCGGACATCTTACCCATGTTTTCCCGTGGCGCTACGCCCGGTAAAGTTATGGCTTGGTGTTACAACGAGGATGAGGAGGATTTTACGAAAGGCTTGTATTTTTCGTCCCTCTTTCCCTTATTAATTACTTTCACTAGACGCGACGGCTCTCGACATCTGGGTCTATGACCAACTCGAACATCTTTTTCAAAATGCGACGACAAATTCCACGTTAAATTCACAACTGCGTTCTCCTGGCACTGTGTTCTTTCTGCATCTGCTGGGTCTAGACACCACGGGGCACTCGTACAGACCCTTCTCTGAGGTACTCCATTCGCAATACTAGTCAACATGTTGTTGACCTCTGTCTGTAGGAATATATGAATAACATCCAAGTCGTAGACAACATTGTTCGTCGAACAGAAACCCTTCTACAAGAGTTTTACCAAGACGAAGATACTAGTTATATTTTCACCGCGGACCATGGAATGTCGATGATCGGGAACCATGGGGATGGTCGTACGTGGATATACATAGAGTTGAGATCTTTTCTGTCATAACGGCTCGTTCTGCAGACCCGGATAATACGCGCACACCACTAGTGGCTTGGGGACGGGGCATTCGCGGTCCACTGCCCGATTCTTCACCTTCCTCCCATGATGCGTTCTCAGAGCCATGGGAACTTAACCACCTTCTGCGCCGAGATGTGGAACAGGCCGATCTCGCCCCACTCATGGCTACTTTAATAGGTATCGATTGGCCTGTGAATTCCGTAGGTGTCCTGCCGGACGTTGACCCAACAAAACCTGGTTATTTGCTCCCCCGCGAAGGCGACAGAACGCTAGCCAAAGCGGCTCAAGTAAATGCAAAAGTGAGATCATTTCCATCCTTAGATTCGTTGTTTATATGGCCTGCAGATGATAATCGAACAATACAGAGTTAAGCATGGTGCCGATCCCCTTATCTCACACCGGGCCCTCTTCTCATTCTTCCATACCAGAACTGAAGATGGCACGCACGGTTTTGTATAAACCGTTTGGGATCCTCGAGGGATCGGGCCCATCCAACAGATTATCAAAGTTAAACCAGATAGAGAACGCAATGTTAGCAGAGCAATGGCGCGCAGCGCGTGAGTTCTCTGCGGATCTGATAAAAGACGGGCTCGAGGGCCTGCGGTATCTCCAAACCTACGAGCGTACGCTCATACGAGGGATGGCCACTGCAGCTTATACCGGTTGGGCTGCATACGCCTCGCTGTTCATATTTCGCCCGCTAGACACATACACCGCCAAATCCAGTGGTCGGGCCGTGATTACTGGCTTCGCTGGAATTGCTCTCGCAACGTTTTGGGTTTTGTTCGGAATCCAGAGATCGCCGTGGACTTATTACCTCTACATTGCGTTTCCGTGTTACTTTTGGCACCAGTTCATGGTCCAAACACTGCCGCTGCTTCACACGTCTGCATCGCAGATCCGGCGGATTGGGTATATCCGAATTTTACTCTACGGCGGTTTGGGTATTGCGGTGCTGCAAAGCATGGTCGTAAGCATTCAGCGTCATTTCTATTTTTCGGTCATGACAATTAGCTCCTAGGCTGCCTACGTCCATCGATCCATCTGGAGCGTCGGGTTCCTCCTTATTGGAACGGTGTGGCCGCTGAGCTCGTGGACGAAGGAAAGCCGCGGCCGATTATCTACGCCCTACCTCTGGACTGTATCTTGTCTGGTGACCGGGATCTTCCCTCTTCTCTCTGTCGATAAGACGGAGAATGTGCTCTCCATGTGCGTCCTCGATGTATGAGTGCGTGTACGCAATTGACTCGTCCCTAGTGTCTCAGGTGGTCTCTGTATGATTGCTGCGGGAATAGTGTTTTCCCGAACGGTCCCTCAATCCGCTGGATTGACCCGCCTTTTCGTAGCACAGGTGAGTGTCTTCCTCGTCCGGATCGATCTCGCTTACGAGATTTCAACAGGGCATTCTTATCGTTCTTGCTATGATAATCACCTCAAGTTCCGTATATCATCTCAAAGCAAAACTGGGGTTGCCCCTCCTCAATCAGGTCACTGGGTGGATTGTGTTAAGTATGTCGTGTCTATCTATTCAGTCAGTTACCTATGCTGATCGTTCTTAGTCGTCGCTTCCATACTCCCCTTTGCGTCCCGCGTGAAACATGACAGCCCAAGCTCAAAACTGCTCATGTATTTCCTAGCTTTCGGTCCTTGTTTCGTCATTCTATCCATCAGCGTCGAAGGTCTCTTCTACGTGGCGTACTCCCTCACTTTGGCGTCATGGATTGAGGTGGAGAAGTCCCTCCGAAGCGACCTGGAGCGAGTCAAGAAATCGAAGAGCGTTCTGCAGTATCGATTCCAGCCTGACGACATTCGGATAGCCTTGTTCTTCTTATTCTTTGTCCAAGTCGGGTTCTTTGGCACGGGAAAGTGAGTATCGACTTGCAATTGTGTGTCAGGCGATATTAACCGTCTTTCTAGTGTTGCGTCTATATCGTCCGTAAATGGGAAGCGTCTTCGAATGGAGGTTAACCTTTCTCTTTTTATATAGATCGTTTTATCTATCACCTGTGTACCGACTCATCCCGGTGTTCAGCCCCTTTGCCATGGCATTACTCCTGGTCTGTTTCCCCCATCAACCGTTTTCTCGCTAATAAGGCTTTTCTCCAGGTATTCAAAATTATCGCCCCATACATCATATTATCTGTGACCTTTGCTGCTCTGAACGATGCCCTCCATCTGCCTCCGTTCTCACTGTTCCTGGTTGCTCTCACTTTGACGGACGGCATGACCCTGACATTCTTCTTTAACGTTACGGACACGGGTCAGTATCCGGAATCTAAAAACGCTCGTGGCTTGGATTTAACCCAGTTTCAGGCTCCTGGCTTGAAATCGGACAGACGATAAGTTTCTTTTGTATTTCCTCTCTGCTGCTGTTGTGGTCGGCGGGGATATGCGCGGGTGGAGAGTATCTAATGGCGGATGTAATTTTTTCAAATCAAAAGGCCGTAGAATGACCGTATAATTTATGAATCGAAGAGTGTTCTAAACATGTTAAGCTTAATTTAAACCGTTGGAGTCTGGAAATGCTTTTTTCGGTCTACGTCGACTCGACGAACGTTTTGGAGAGGTACCGGATATGACCGGAGCCGAGGTGCCGAGAGAGTCATTAGAGAGTGAATCAAGCGGGGTCTCAGTGGATCGCTTCCCACTGGTAGGGAAGCTCCCTCGTTTAAACCGACCTCCAGGAGCCTCCAAGTCGTTTACTTACTTTCGGCCCATGTCTAACGCCCCGCGGACTCCTACTGCCGCCCCCCTCACTCCAAGGCGCGCCTCTAAGATGGCTTCTAATCAATCCTTGAACTTGAACCATCTTCTCAACTTTACTCTGCCTCCGCGGCAGACCCAACCGCCCCCGAGTCTTCCCAGGAGGAGCAGGAAGACTGGCACACACCAGGGCGTATGGAATAAGGAACGTGAGTAGTCGCGATCATCACTATCTGCACGCTGGTATCAAGCGCGATTGCTTCAGGTTTTGTTAATGCCCAGTACCGCTTCGTAATGAATCCGAACGGCGACTACACCGTTCATTTCGCCGATCCTGATATGTAAGTATTTTATTTTATCTCTACTGGTCCAAGCACTGAGCATCATGATTACCCCAGATTCTTCCAATGGCAGGATATTCTGCAGGTTATTATTCCTCGTTCTTCGGCGCTGGCGTCAGCTGCTGCTAGCGGAGAACGCAGTGGGCAAGACGAAGGCCACACAACGTGTCCAATCTGTCTCTCTCCACCCACGGCCCCACGCATGACGAAGTGCGGCCATGTCAGTAATTCTGAATCTACAGAGAGCCCGCGTTGAACTCTCTGCAGGTGTTCTGCTTCCCGTGCATTTTGCATTATTTGAACACCTCTGAGAATAAATGGGCGCGGTGCCCCATTTGCTTCGACTCTGTAAACGAGAAGCAACTCAAGAGTGTCAAGTGGTTCGATGGACCGCTTCACGTCGAGGAAGACGCAGATGGACCCGTTGCCGGCTCTTCGTCCTCTGGCTCTGTCTTGGATAATGTATTCGAAACCGCTCCCCGCGCTGGGTCTACGATGCGCATGCGATTAATGCAGCGGCCACAGATTACTACGCTGGCTCTTCCTCGATCTCATACTTGGCCCTCGGACCTCTTGCCTCCGCATCAGGCGCCCTTCCATTTCCTTCCCGATGTCTTCGACTATTCCAAGTTTATGCTTGCGACACCATCTTATCTTATTACAGATCTGACTCAAGATCTGAACGAGCTGGCTTCGGAACGCCGGATCCTCTCTGGCATGACTGATGACCTTTCCGTTCTCTTCGTCGATGCTGCAGACGAGAAAGTCCGAAACCAGATCGCGAAGGCGACGGCTTTGGAGACGCCTTTCCTCAGGGAAAAGATAGACAAGACCACTCGGGACCAGCGGGAGATCGAGGAACGTGTCGCATTCTATGAGAATCGGCGCAAGCAGGAAGTAGCCATGCACTTTCAGGCCCAGCCGGATGCGCCGCAGGAATTCCTCGCGTTAAAATCCGGGACTCTTCCTTCTACCCCAGAGCCGCCCGTTCAGTCTGGCCCTCCCACCGGCAGCCGGAACAACCCCCGCCAACGACGGAACGTCAACCCACCGCCGCCGTCCACCTCAACGTACTACTACTACCAGGCGGCCTCGGGACTCCCCATCTTCCTCCACCCGCTCGACATCAAGATCCTGCTGTCGCACTTCAGCAGCTACCCCGCCTTCCCCGACGTGATCACGATCCGCGTCGACGCGTTCAGCGAGGGCACCGTCAATGACGACCTGCGCAAGCGGTGCAAGTACCTCGCGCACATGCCAGACGGCGCGGACGTCGTCTTCGTTGAGGCGGACCTCACGGACGTCGTCGGCGGCCCGGAGGGCGGGCTCAAGAACTTCGAGGGCGCGCTGAAGATGCGGGCCGCGCGGCGGAAGGAGAAGGGGCGGAAGGACGAGCGGGCGCGCGTGCGTGCGGAGGAGCGCGAGCGCGAGAAGGACCGGGACGTGTTTTCTGTCCCGGCGCCGACGACGACGTGGCGGTTCACGGGGGAGTCGCCTGTCCTGGACGAGGTGATTATGCCTGCGCAGCCGGCAGCGGAGGCGCCGTCGGGTGCGTGGGGTGCGCGGAGCTTTGCGGCAGCGCTGCATTCGGCGCCGACGACGTCGCAAGGGCGGGGTGGGCAGCCTGCGTCGCGGCGGCAGGAGCCCGAGGAGGAGGACGAGTGGGATATGGATGCCGCGTGGCATGAGCTCGAGTCTCGGAGCGGCGGGGGCGGGGGCGGAGGAAAGAAGCGGAACAACAAACTGGTGGTTCTCGGCAGCGGAGGTGGGGGCCGCAGGAGGCGGTGACATTATCGCCATATACAATCACGATCTTTCTCGTATTAAGGTATCGTCGCAATTCATGTAGCAACAGTAGAACCAAAGAATAATTTAAGACATGAATGCTTTCATGTTGTACATCCGCCCGTGTCTGTTTAGAGGACCATTGCATTTGAATATGTACATAACGACAAGGACTATATCCTACATCGGCGGATATAAGACGGACATCGTAGTGCAGTGAGTTGGTATAGGAAATAATAGAAAGGACAAAAAGAGAGGAAGCACAGCGAAACAGCGACCAGCAGTGACCGCTACTACGAAACTAGTGTAGATGTACAACACAGTCTCTATTAAAGATCTGGTCATAAAAACGGGAGTAAGTAGATGGAGGTCGTAAATAGGATCTACTGGTACATTAGCGACATGCTCAAATAATCTGCAGATAGTTGGACGGCGCAACTGCGGAGATGAAAATTAATATCAGTGGGCATTCTTCCTTTAAGAGAAAAATGCGAGACGCACTTCCAACCGACCCATCGGCCTTTTTAGCCTGCCACCATTTGCCTTGCTTGTCCACAATATCCAGGATTTCGCCCTTGCTGAACGATATCTCATTCGGATCATCCGCAGAGGCGCTGTCTAAAGGTCAAGCATTCTGTCAGCCTAATTTCGACATTGGAGCTGCGGAGCAGACACGCACAGGCATACAGAGCTTTCGCTTTGTATTGATAGCTCCCGGCGTCTTCAACGCCAGCGACACCGCCTAGTGGTGTCCCCCCCACGCCGGCCATTAACGGTGAGTTAGGGCCATTGTCATTGCCTCCTATGGATCCGGGTCCGCCTTGCGGGAGATTCGACATGCTTCCAGCTGCGCCCGTGCCTAGACTCCGCGTGCCCATTCCGCCCTCGCTCGCACCGCCAAAGCTATTTTGGCTCCTGATGCCCGCGGTCTGGCTGCCCATGCCGCTGCCCATCTTGGTGTCATAAGCCATATCATGCGAACCAATGCCGCCGCCTGAGGCGTAGTTGGTTGCGTAGCCGTTTCCGGACATGTCGTTAACCGACGACGGCCCGCGAGTCCGTCGGCGTCGTGAAGGGGGGGTAAGCCCGCCGGTACCGAGGAGGTTGAAGATGTGGAAAATGAGTGAATCCTCTTCGGAGGTGAAGTACAACACCCAGAGGATGTTAACCATGGCGAGGATGAGCCAGCCCGCAGCCATTGCGTCCAGGGCGCCCAGGCCGGTGAAGATGCCCTGCTGGACACCGATCACAGAAAAGACGATTGCGATGGCGCCGAACGTCGATATTTGGACGCGATGCATTGCTACCGAGTCCGTCGCGAGTGTGTACAGGACGCCGAGAATTAAGGCAGCTTGAAGGAAGATTGCGAACCATAGGACCCCGACAAACCCGTTCCCAACTAGGGCGCTGTGAGTGCATTGAGAAGGATTGCGGCGGCAGACTCACACTTTGCTGTTGCGACCGCCTGGGCGATGAATGCTATAATCCATGCTACCTGCACAGAAATGGTTTCAGTTGGTGAAACTCCCGAGTCCCTCAAAAAGGCAGACTGACAATTGCCAAAAGACTGGTGAGAAGGAAGAGATAATGGGTGAGAATCGGAGTAAAGTCTAGTCCTTCATTGCCGCGGGGAGGCATAATGGCAAACGAGGGCGAAGAGGGAAAGTAGGTTTGTTGAATTTGGAGACTGCTGTCCAAACATCTCTTTCCTCACGTGCCGCTGCTGGCTCACCGCAGCCAAGTCAACTCGGCTTTTTTTTTTCAAATTCACTCTCATGTTGTTGAGACCCGTAATTTACAGAAGAACCGGTACAAATTTTTTGACCTACACTCGAAGCAAAAAACAGCGCGCAAATTTTTAAATCGCGACCAAGTCGCGACTCACAATATTTCATGATCGGAACTTATCGCCACCCTGGCAACGGCGAACTGACAGACCACCGCAGTCGATGACGCAGACCTTGACGCAAACAGTCAGGTTCACCGCGACCCACCTCCATTTGCATCCAGTCGAAGAAAAAAAGCAGAACATACCAGTGAGAAACAGTAACCTCCTTCGCCCCCCCAAAAAAAAAGAAAAAAAGGGAGTACGACTTGGAGGCTGAGTACGACCCACTCAATATTTGCATGCGTGTGACCATGCTGGGACACTTATAAGGCTGTTGTACATGTGTGCAGGTCAACATCCACATGCCTGCCATAGTCCAGTCTTACTTGCTCTGAGTCCAGCGTCTCTGTCCACGAATAGGGTCCAATTGCAAGGCGAGCCGCCGAGTTGACAGCATAGACAGCATTACAGTGAACGGACGGGAATTGGTACGGCGAATACAGTACAGATTTGTCGTTGTGCCATAGTTTCCATGGTGAGTTCCAAAGACAACTGTTCAGAGACATTTGGCTACACGAACTCCGAGGAGGCCGTCGGGTTCAGTGTGGTCTTGAGGGTGGTCCACGGGCTTTCTTTAGATCTCGGATGCTGAAATAAAGGGTGTCGTCGCGAAAGGGATGGAAAAGGGGTAAAGCCTCGTTTACGGGGGCAAGGTTCGCCAGAACACGACTACCGCAAAGTCGCAAGCAAGTCTCAGATAGTAACAGAAAGTCGGAGATACCGGCAGAACTCGCCACTAGATGCCCAGCTACAACAATTAACAGCAGAACGAAAATCAAGTAGAAGGTGCTCAAAGTTTAATCAGTCGGAACCGACGTAAGTAAGGACGAGGTTAAAAGCTTAAAAGACGCTTACCGAGTCAATTGTCAGGCCAGGACAGGTCCGACTCGAGGTCGGGGACATGGACGTTGGTCAAAAAGATGGGCGAGATCACGTGCATCGCATATCGCGTCTTTGCCTGCCCTAAAGCGACATTTACACGTAAAAACAGGCTTAGACAGACGATTTTTCTTTCTTCCTACCACGATGGCAAGCGCTCCCGCCGAACCCTTTATCCCCGTCCCCATATTCTACAAGCGCTTCGCCCACGCCAGTGGGCCTTGTTCAATTCCTAGTGAACCAGAGAACACTCATTCACACACGACGCGTCAAACCGCCGCAGTCCTGGCACCATCTTCGGCTCCAAACGTTGTCAAACGCAAACGCGATCCAGACGCTGAAGAATGTGATGATACACGCGAACGCCACGGCAAGGCCAAAAAGGACGAACGCAGCGGCCAGCGCACAGAACTCCGTGCCGACCTCGAGATCAAGCGCAAAAACTGGCTCTTTGCACATCGCGCGCTCTTTGAGCCCTTGCTGCCGTCCAATCCAACTGCATTCTTTAGCCACTTGATCACGGAAATGGAGGGTAAGGCCACGCCACCGGTGCCGATGCGCGATTTCTTGGAGCAGCCGAAACTGATTGTTGGCGGCGAAATGAAAGAGTATCAGCTCGCCGGGCTGTCATTTCTCGCCCATATGTATCATAACGGTATGTGCATCGTTTCACGGCACGTTGCATACTGACGACGGTTAGGGATTAATTGCATCCTCGGCGACGAGATGGGGTGAGGCACTTTCTTTTTTTACCGACATCGTATCTAACTTTTATCCGGCGCGAAGGTTGGGCAAGACGCTGCAGACGCTCTCACTCTTCGCGCATATCAAAGAGATCCAAGAAACCGCTACATCCGCAGTGACACACCTCATCGTCTGCCCGCTCTCCGTGCTCTCCGCTTGGGAGACAGAATGCAAGCGCTGGGTCCCGTCGATGCGTATCCTGCGCTTCCACGGCAGCCCAGCCGAACGCGAGCGCATCAAGGGTGTCATGCGCGCAGATTCCGCGGTCGATATCGTGCTTACCACGTACGAGACCCTCTCCACCGCAGACATCGGCTGGTTCAAGACGCGTCGCTGGACTTGTGTTGTCCTAGACGAGGGCCACCGCGTCAAAAACTCCGATACGGAGGTTGCCTCACGTGTAGCGGCCCTCGGCGGGTTGTGGCGCATCAGTAAGCCCCATTTTATCTTAAGTTTTTCCTTGACGATTTATTACCGACACAGTCCTGACGGGGACGCCCATACAAAATAATCTGGTGGAATTATGGGGCCTCCTTCACTGGCTCTTCCCCCAGATCTTCACGCCGACCACGCGCTCGCTGTTTGCTTCGTCCTTCGACCTGGCACAGGGCACGTACGCGCTGCCGGTTCTCAACGCCGTGCGCACGCTGCTTGGCACCATCCAGCTACGCCGCACCAAAAATACTCTGAAGGACTCGGGGGCCCTCCTGAGCGTCCCGCCCAAAGAAGAATGGACCGTCTTCATTCCGCTCACCGAGGCGCAGCGCTTCTGGACGTACCGCCTGCTGACGCGGCTGGATGCGGTTGACCTTGAGACGCTCTTCCCGCGGAAACAGGAAGCGGATGATGATAATGCGAAGATGGACGACGGCCGCGCTGAGGTGCTGAAGCTACTCGCAAACCAGGCACAGGGCGGGTCGACTACTACGAAGCGTGCGTTCTTTTTTGTCTTGTATATTTGTACGATGTGCTAGTACTCACGCGCCACATAGAGTGGCAGAAGTTCTCGATGTTGCTGATGCAGCTGCGGCGAATTTGCGATCAGTACGTGATCGCACCTTTTGTTTATTTCTGCGCGCCGACAAGATATGTACCTTCAGCCCGTATATGATAGACGACGCCCAACCGGAGCCGTATCACATTGGCGAGCATATCGTCGCCGCGTCGAGCAAGCTGCTTGCAATCGACAAGATCCTCGCGGACGTTCTTCCCAAGGGCGAGCGTGTCCTCATCTTCTCGCAATGGACTGAGTGCGTCTTTATACTGTATCTATGCAGAGGAATGGAACTGACCTCCGGCGTAGTATGCTCGACCTTCTGGAAGACCACTTAGTTTTGCGTGATATCCCGTTCCTGCGTCTCGACGGGTCGGTGTCGCGTGCGAGGCGCGAGATGGTGATTCGGATGGTAGGCTATCTGGCTCATTTATATTCTTGTCACTTACGATTTCATTTTCTGCATTTAGTTCCAGCGTGAAGATTCTCGTCAGTCTCGTCACATCTTATTTTTCTTCTTTCTGCTTATCGCCATCCAGAATATAAGGTGTTCTTGATTTCCACGAAAGCCGGTGGACTGGGTAGGTTTCATTTTCATTTTATTCGTTATGCATGGATCGTCTTTACCAACGCGCGGCACAGGCATCAACCTGACCAAGGCGTCAACGTGCATCTTGTGCGATTCCGACTGGAACCCTCAGAATGACTTGCAGGCGATCGCGCGCGCGCACCGTATCGGACAAACCAAGCCCGTCAAAGTTTACCGACTCGTCTGCCGCGCCAGCGTAGAAGATCAAATGCTGGTATATACGCTTCCCTAGCCGTCCTTGAATATTTCCTGACGATCCCGCAGGACCGCATCCGGCGCAAGCTCTTCCTCGCTGCCAAAATCATCGGCGGCGAGGCCGGGGGGCAGAATGGCGACAGTCCGCAGGGTCTCGGCGGGAGCGAGCTGATGGCGATTCTGCGCCGGGGCAGCAGCGCGCTGACGCACTCGGACGACGGCATGGACCTCGCGCGCTTCCGCGCCGCGTCGCTGCAGGAGATCCTCGATGTGTCGCGCGCGCGGAACGACGTGCACGAGGCGCGCGTGAAGCACGAGCTGAATATGGAGGTCGGCGGCGCAGAGGAGGAGCTGTTGCGCAGCGCGGAGGAGGAGGAGAAGGAGTTGCTGAGCGGCGTGGCGCGGGTGCAGAGCTACTTGTTTGAGGGAACTGTGTTGGAGCGCGCGAAGGCGCCGAAGGAGGATGGGCTGTCTGTGACGCCGCAGAAGAAGCGCGAGCGGGTGGACCGGACTGTGAGCATTGGCGGGATGACGTTTATTGTCGATGACTCGATGGTTGAGGTGTGGATTCCCGGTTTTTTTTTTTCCTGACTGGGCTGATACGTGTACAGACGATTAACTCTGAGGGAAAGGCAGCCCCGAAGCAGGAGAAGGTCAAGAGGGCCCGCATCGGATCAGAGGATTATTGTATCGCATGCCGAGAGGGCGGCGAAGTCGTCCTTTGCGACCATTGTCCTCGCGGTATGTACCAGCGAAATCCTAACGCTGTGGAGACTGAAGCAATTTTTTTGTAGTGTTCCATGCTGAATGCCACCTGACAATGAGCGCCGCGCAGGTCAACGTCGCCAAGTTGATTACATGCAGCCAACATACGTGCTGCCAGTGCTCTCGCAACACTACCGCGGCGGGTGGGCTCCTTCTCCGGTACACTAGGCTTTGAATTTTGGCTGTAATCGAGGCTGACTTACTCGTAGGTGCCAGACGTGCCCGCAGTCGTTCTGCACAGACTGCGTGAATTGGGATGCAATCAAGATGGTGGGAGACACGATCCCTGAATTGTTCGTCTGTTCTGCTGCGTCGGGTTGTATGGGCATGAACTAACCATGTCCGCCCACTTTACAGCGAGCTACGCGATTTTGGGAAGAAGGACAGCGTGTATTTTATCCGCTGCACAGACTGCTGCGAACAGGCAATAGTCGATCCGGTGTGGGCGGCGAGCTGGGAGTCGGAGATTGCAGAATCTCAGAAGTTGGTCGATTTGGTTTAATTGTATCATTCTGTACGTTTCTTCCGTTTCTTCGCCTCTTCATCGCATTTTCTTCTTCTTTGACTCACCGCAACTCCACATCTGAATACTGCCACAACTCTGCATTTGAATACACCTTTCTTGAATACGCAACTTGTCGTGTAATTACAATATCTTCGTCGTAGATACAGTAGAATTTCTTGATAAATATTCATTCTGGCTTGACATTGAAACTTGAACTGTTCTTTCATTTTCCACAACTTGACTTGCCGGCTTTCTCCATATCAATAAGTGCTGTGAGTTGGTTGAACTCCGGTCAGCCTTGAAGCTTGAAGGAAGACTCGAACTCAGTGGTGGGACGACTGCGAGGATTCAAGTTGGGTAGGGTCCACGACCGAGTGCCGTCAGATCAGTTGTCCTGCCGGCTTGGCCGCAAGTTATGGGGCGGACATGCCGGGCAGATGCTCGGAGAGTGAGCAATCCGTCAGTACGAACAGAACATAAACCACGACACAAAAAATAAATTTCACGGTCAGATCATGGTACTTTAGGATACAAAGTACTCATCCGGCTGGATGTCTTTGCAACTATGAATTATCTATATACGCTCAAAAAATCAGTAACGGCAGAATCAATAATTTGCAAACTTGTTCCTCACAAAATCTGCAAGAATGGCAGGTATCAACTTGAAGTCAATTGTTTTGCGATAGACGGTCCGAAGCCCGCCGGTTATTGCGGGGAAGAAATTGATCTTGAGTTTGAGGGAACGTCTGTAGGTCGCTCCTCCAGTGTCGGAGCCTTTGCAGGTTACCACGGTAAAGATCCAGTCCTCCCCATTGGTAAGCACTCCACGGAGTATTTTTTGCCTTAGGGAGAAAGGCGGGATGAGTATGGCAACAACAGATGAAAGAAAGCAATGTCAAACTCACTTGAGCTGGATAGCACAAGCGTATTGCTCCGCGAGCGCTTGCGGAAGATGTGCTTCGAGGGGTCCGTCGTGTTTTGCCTCAGCCGCGAACAGTCCCGTAAGACCATGTAGACTCCCTATCTGCGGCTTTGAAAGAACCGTCACTTTGACGAATCAGAATCTGAAACACCACAAAACAATAGACTTCGACACACTCAATTTTGACTTGGGAACAGCTATCGCAATATAAATAATAACGCCCGAGACGGTGATACTACTTCTTGAGCGTCGCAAGGAGGGGACACCGGCCTCAAGGTGAAGAACAAGTGCGTCCGAACTTGGAATGAGGGATGATGCGCGGAAAAAAACCGTGTCGATCCAGAGCCTCGCCGCCGCCTCGCAGGAATGTCGCATGAGCCCATAGCAAGGATGATTCAAGATTGTTCGACGCACATTCCGTGGGACAGTCCTCTCAAGAAAATTCAGCTGTTGAACATAGTTTTCCAACGACCAGAGAGTGTTCTCGCCCATCTCATTGCGACTACGTGCAATTGACCCGACACATTTCCTGGTCACGTGCGCGGCCGCGCAAGCCGACCGCCATTGTCTGCTGAATCGAGACAATGGTGGCTTGGAGCTTTGTGCTGTTAAGTCCCCGCATTGTAGATAAGAACTTGTCTCAGGTAATTGAATAATTATCTTAATTATTTATTGTGCGGCTTCAGGGACAGATTACTCACAAAAATCTGTACCCAACACAGTGGAGGACCTCTTTGGCAATAGCATCGGCAAGTGGTCTTCCCTTCAGTTCAAGAATTTGGGTGTCCACGAGAGCAGAGAAGGATCGCGCGCTTTCGTCCATGGCAATAATTGCGAGAAATTCCTCTAGGGTCACCCGGCAAAGGTCTGATGAATCCTCGTCGACATCACCATCGTCTATGGGGTAGGACCGCCCAGTGGTGCTATCCTCGGTGGTTTTATTTCTCTGCTTTGCTTTCCTCTCAGTGCAGATACGGCAGGTTTTTGGACATTTGCCGTGTTTGATATTGAAAAATTCATTGGTTGCCAGCTTCCAAGTCCCACATGTGCTGCACCGAGTTCTCGAAGGGTCGGCGGTTGACGGCTCGGCGGCGGGCATTGCGGTGGCAGAGGTGAAAACAGCGGAGGTGGCAAGCGTTTGAGCTCGTGACCGCGATTGGAGGTTAAACAAATTATTTTTCGATAATTAATTACATTAATTGCTCCATTGTCTCCAAATATCAGAGCGCCGTGCACCAATTGAGCAGACAATGGCCATCGGCTTGAATGGCGGCGCACGTGACCAGGAAATGTGTCGGGTCAATTGCGCTTAATTGAGATCGCCATCGTGACAAGATCCTCCTCTGGCTTCATGGAAAGGAACTCGTCCGGAATGCAGGGCTTAATGTCCAGGGTGTCTTCCAGAATTTCATCCGTTATTTTGGAAAACGATACCGACTGCGTTAAACTGAGCATTATTTTTTGGTCCAGCCACATGGTACAAACCTTTGAAGGTGCGGTGGCAAAAATGGTCTCCAGCCGCGAGAGAAGGTCATTCATCTCCCGCAGCTGAGCCTCGGCCTCTGCGACTTTTTGCGGGTCCTCTTCCTGGTTCGCTTCGGGCTCATCGTCGTCGGGGTTAGTGTTGCCGCGGCTCGGCTCGCGTGACAGACCGGCTTCGATCATGGCTCGGCTGTCCCTGTGCTCCCACAAGTTTTTGAGGGATGTCTATGTTATGTGGCATGCTCACAAGAACCATGGCTTCATTTCTTGCCAGGTAACATGGGTGGTACCTATAATGTATGGCGCGCTATGACGCAAAAGAGCGAACGTTTTGCGCCGCGGCTTACGGCTCAAGCTGTGATCCGAGCCGTTCCGTATTGGCCTCCTTAAAAGAACCACAAGGCATATTATGTGACACTAAGTATCTTATATTGTGCATAGGACTTCTTTGTATATCTGGCCGTACTGAGCTGGGTGGAATAGATCTTTACGCTCGCATGAACGCACAAATGTTGAGTTGTGACAGGGTGTGACGGCTTGAGCCGCGGCAACACTAGTCGGGGTACGTTACAAGTACCTTCTTGAGAGTTTGCAAGACCTCGTAGGCGGCGGTTGCTTTCAGTCCACTCAGTCCGGAACGCTTTGTACGTTTGGGAGGCATAGTGTACCACTTTTGAGTCTGACTTTCCGCCTTCAAACGTAAGCACCCCTAAGCACCCAATCTGGCCCGGGTTGCAACGGCCCGGGCTTGAACCACACGTGTTCAAGTTCAATTTGAACCCAAACCACCACTGCCAGATAGCTTAAACACGCTCAGTAAGGACACCAAGACCCTCACCGAACGACCAAATTACCAGCGGTAAGAAAGACATCCTTGGACTCGAATCCATCAAAAAAATTTAAAACCGCGAGTTTCGCATACTTATCGCGGGCTATTGAGAGGATGTGGTATGATTTGTTAGGTTAATTTCATTGAGGTCTGGAATTACAAACTGTATGTAAAAGCGAAACAAAATTGAAATGAGGTCGAAATGAGCTACTATGAAAGACCTATTTGCAGGTAGGATAAATGGGCGAGTAAGGCTTCAAATTTTGAGTACAAGGAGGATGAAAAAAAGCGCGATGAGGGGCCGAATACCAAACTGTGATTGCGATTAGGATCTTTTGCTGGCCTTTGTTTCTTCAACACTGTTCATTGAAATACAACAGTTGCAACTCAGTGATCGTACAAAAGATTCATCGAGTATTAGGGTTATGAATCTAAATCAAAACCCGGCTCGTTTTCAATAAATGTCTGCTTCGCAGCCGTCACAACTCAACACAAAAAACGAACAAAGTAATTGCTTACCCCAACTAAGGAATTATTCAACTGCGTGAAGGCGGACGGTGACACCGCTGCGACGTGGATGGGAGGGGTTCCCGAAATACACTCCGATATAAGATAACGGCCATCGGTCAAAGTGTGGGGCGAATACGGTCGAGAATGCCGTTTGGAGACTTGCTACAAAATATAAGAGGTTGTCAGCTGGGCCAATGAATAGGGTGTCGTACCCGTCGAGGCAGGTGTGTGAAGGTCGGGCCTGCTACGGAGATGTTCTTCAATTGGGAGACATTCCGTCGCCCGCCAGGCATATTCTTCGCCTAGATAGTATTGGACGATTTGAGCTATATTCCCTTTAGAAACTTGGGGCGGGGGTGATATTATTGGGTTTAGAGTTGGACAGGCCGACAAAACAGATGATTTTGGTAAAAGCAGGTCTGGGCGAGGTTGAACGTTGACCATAAGTTTGGGAAAGGGGAGATCTCCTATACTACTTGTCGAGTCACACAATACAATTGCAACACAATCTAGAATTTTCAGGAGCTGAAATGGCGGCATAGATTATTATTTGCGAGACGTTGAAGCCGGGTTTGGGGGTCCAAAATCTACACCAGATGCAGTTTAAACCGAAATTCAAGGGCAGATTGGGATGCAGGAGAGCCGCTAAGCGTTGAGCATCAAACAGTCTTTAGACACTCCTAGTGCATGGAAGAAAAACTGTAGATTGTCGCAACATGTTGGTTGAGAAGAAAGATCAGATGAGTACCATATTTGGCTGCGGTGAATTTTCTTGGTAGCAAGGAACCCGCTATCCCTCAGTACAATGAAAGAAACGAAGTAAAAGGATGATTGTTATTCCTCAGGAAATAGCTACTGTTCGCATACGGAAGTGTGCTGCACAAGCGGAGGCTTTTTGAGTTCATGGATACTGCGAACATTCTCGCAGATATGGCTGCAATCAGGACTCAGTTCACACCAGAAATGACACGAAAGCAGTATATTGAGCAAAGTAAATAGGGTATCCAGATCCCTTCGGATGCACAAGACATCTTCACGAGGGAAAGGTGGGGATGTTCCAAAAATTACCGAAAGCCGAAGCAATCGGATGTGACGGAATATAATTTGCAACTAGCAAAAGACCACGAATCGGTAAAAACCTCATTTTCGATGGTACGTGCCCGAGCACAAGAGATAAAGAATCATGTTTTAGAGGTCCTCCTTATATACCCCCGCACAGCCGGGTCGCGCACGGACCATCTTTTTGTGTGTTGCTGCTTGCCTACAGTATCCACTCGAGCACATGCACGCCTCTCATCTCTCTCCGAACCTCTATCGCATCCTCTATCGTCTTCCTGAATTTGAACCCATTCTTTTCAAACACGCCGACGCTCCCCTTGTTTCCCGCCAGCGTCGTCACCACCATGCGCCGCACCCCCATTCGCGGAATAGCCCACTGCCGCAATAGCGTCTGGAACGCGTCCGACATGATGCCCTGTCTGTGATGACTCGGAGCCAAGTAATCTAACGCAAAAATCAATGGTGTTTCCAATTGCACGCTTCAAACTCACCGCCCAAAGTCCAAATATCTGGATCGCTGGGATCTCTCCGTGGCATCTCCTGGCTGAGCTTCCCGGTGCCCTCAAGCTCCCAAGGTTGCCCCGCCAAGTCAATGCCAATATCCCCCAAGAAAATCTCTGTGCCGTCTTCTTGGACTTCCCGAATAATCCTCACTGGGCATCCGTCAACGATTTTGAGCGTGGCGTCGTTTCGCGCGTCCTCCAGTTCCGCCAAGAGTTTATCCGATAAGGGCTTCACCTCGTTCAACCACCAGTCCGCGTCTTCTGTGTGCAAACGCTTCATATTTGCAAAACTTTCGTATATACAAACTTACCTGGCAGATATGGAAATGGTGGACTGCTCAGCCAATGATAGACCCGCTCGTCGTTGAAAAGCGGTATCATAAATGGCGCGTCACCGAGTCGCGGCGGAGTAAGGATGATGTTCTTGTGCGACAGCAAGCGGAGGAACGGCTCCCCCGTCTTGGTGTTCACTTCCAGTGGATGTAGTTGCGGGTTCTTCATGTCTGTTCAGATAGTGACGAGAATGGATCTTATAAACTAACACGACAAGCCTTTTCGAGTCATCCAACTTGAAGCCCGTATGGGGATTTGCGCGTTGAAACTTGTATATGTCAGGTCTCTCATTCGAGTCATTTCCCTCCTCACGACAGGCTTGGAACGAGGTCGAGACAAGTATATATCTTTGACATGCTCAAGGACATGCTACTTTTCTGGAGAAAGAGCATTGCTGTAAACATTGTAAACAAGCTGCAAAAGACTTACAGTGCCTGCCTGTTCAACATTTTCGGTTGTCAGGTGCTTTCCTTCAGGACAAAAGCTTACTCCAATTCGGAGAATTCCTGAAAGATTGCGACGCGATTTCGCCATTCGTCACACGCTGCCAACTTATCACTTGCGCGGACAGCGTGAGTGACTCAGTTCAGCCTGACTCACGCGAAATCGCTTTATTCTTCAAGCCATAACCATGGCTGTTAGCAGAAACGTCTCCTGGCGCGACAAGACACCGCCGCCGTTTGGCCATGCCATGCTGGAGTATTTCGCTTTCGACCCGGGATACACAAATTTAAACCATGGTAGGTTTCAATTTCTTTGGCCTTCCGTCCAATGTATCGGAGTCTTATACCTGTAAAATCCTAATTTTTCGTTTAGGCTCCTACGGTTCCGCACCGCTTCCAGTTCTCGAGGCTTGCAAAGTCATGGATGCCGAGGCAGAATCAAATCCTGATCGCTGGATGCGGTTCAGTTATCTTCCGCGCCTAACCAATGTGCGCCAGCGGATCGCTGCTACAATCGGAGCGAAAACGGAGGAGTGCGTCATGGTTCCCAACGCGTCCCACGGCATGTCAACCGTCCTGCGCAATATTGAATGGCAAAAGGACGATATTATCGTCGCGTGTGAGACAAACTCGTTATTATCTCACAGTCTGGACATTTAGTATTTTCCAACAGTCAATACGACGTACTACTCTGTCGCCCGCACAGCACGGTATATATCAGACACGCCCCCGCACCCTGTCGTATCGGAGCTCACTCTGGTATTTCCTACTACACCTGCCAAGGTTGTTTCTCAGTTTCGGGACCATTTGAGACGCCTCCCGAGGAAAACGGGCCAGAGGGTCGTCGCGATCATTGACAGTATCATCTCCAATCCTGGAATTCTGCTCCCGTGGAAAGAAATGGTTCAAGTATGCAAAGAAGAGGGTGTTATGAGCGTGATAGACGCGGCCCACTCTATTGGACAAGAACTGAATCTGGACTTAAATAAGGCTGATCCCGACTTTTGGATATCGGTTAGTTGATTAAGGCCTACTCCGGGACTGCGACTTCCTTTTCTTCTTCTTTGGCTGCAGAACTGTCACAAATGGCTTTACGCGAAGCGGTCCTGCGCCGTGTTGTATGTCCCGCTTCGGCAAGTTATTTGTTCTCAATCCACTTTCTGTCCCAGTGCTCATCTGAATTTCTCAGAAATCAACACCTTATAAAATCGAGTTTCCCCATATCGGCGGCCTATCTCTCCCCCTCGAGTCGCAGCGGTCCGAATTTCGTGGAGCAGTTCGAATGTAGGTTTCGCATTCTGTATCGAGACATTGCAGAGCCATATTCAAAACTCTCAGGGACTGCAACCATTGACTTTGTCCCATTTTTAAGTGTCGCAGCAGGTCAGTTTATTCCTCATTGTTCAACGCCGTAGAGCTGACTCTCTTGCCTGCAGCGCTCGACTTCCGACAGTGGGTAGGCGGAGAAGAGAAAATAAACACCTATTGCCGACAAATCGCTGTGCAGGGTGGGAAACGGCTGGCAGAGATTCTAGGCACGACCGCAATGGTTCTAGATCCGACGAGTGAAATGACGCTCAATATGGTATTCTTTTCGCTCCGAACGACTTGACCATCTGCGATTGATTACTTGCCAGGTCAACGTACACCTCCCACTCCCGCCCATACCCCAGGCCGCCGTGATGGAGAAAATGAAGAAGAAACTGATCATCGATCGGAATATATTTGCTGCTATTTTCTTTCTCAAGGAGACGGGGTGGTGGACGCGCTGTAGCGCCCAAATATGGACCGAGGTACTACTACCTGTTTTGCTACTTTTGATTATTTCGCTTGCTGATCGTACTCAGGTCGGAGATTTCGAGAAGTTGGGAAGCGTCCTCATCGAGGTGTGCTCTGAGATTGTGCATGAGCTCCGAGCGGAGGAAGCGAAGTTGAAGTCGAAATTATGATGCCTCCCTTAAACTGGCACGAGTCAAGGGCGAAATACGTCCAACTTGACCTTTCCTTGGTGCAGAAGATGATAAAATTCACGATAAGGCATACCATGTAGCCTATCAGACTAGTAGTCGGTGCTGTTGTACTTCCAACTTGAACCAAATTGATCGCTTCCTGATCGGCTCGATATTCGGTTATCTCGAGAGATCAAGGACGGATTAGGAAATCGCTTTTCGGCAGACGCTCCCACATGAGTTTTGTGCTCGCAATTTTATACTTGGCCGCTCCGCTTGTCTATGGACATGGGAATCACCATGGGGGCGACCAATTTCCACTCACAGAAGTCGAGGCTGCTCCCAAAACTTGGCTCGAGAAATATGGCAAACAAATTGACCAGCCCTTTTCCGGCCCTCTCGCTTTCTCCCACCTCCCCTACACGCGTTGCCTGGAGGACGAAAAAGAACTCTTTGATATAGCCATTCTTGGCATGCCCTTTGACACGGGAGTCACATACAGACCAGGGTAATTGCTGCCTCGAAATATTTGTGAAACTTCATTTGATCTCGTTCATAAGAGCTCGTTTTGGCCCGTACGCTATTCGGTCCGGTAGTAGGAGGCAGCGCGATGCCCGCGGTTATACTATGTCCTGGGGAAACAATCCATACGACAACGGTGATATTATACTACAAACCGAAACCCTCCATCCAGAAGTTCATTCTTTTCCAGGCGCAAAAGTCGTTGACTGTGGTGACATCCCGGTCAGCCCTTTTGATAACGCACTCGCAGTCGATCAGATGGAAGTTGCATACTCCACGTTGCTGTCGCGTCCCACTATTGCAAAATCCGGACTCACCCAAAAAATGGCTTTGGACGGTGTTGATCATCCGCGGATCGTCAGGTTTGAAATTTCTTTTGCCAGTCTTTGAACCCGACTCTCAGTTACTTTCTCAGTCTTGGCGGAGATCACACTATCGTTCGTAATTTTTCCCCTGCACTCTCTTGTTCAACTCCATGTGTAGGTCCTTCCAATTTTGCGCGCACTTTACAAGAAGTATGGACCGATCAGCGTCATCCACTTTGACGCACATCTGGTATAGATACATCCTCTTCTCCTCATATTCACTCATCTGTATGAAATATAGGACACATGGTGAGCCAACCACTTCCTTATCGTCGCCGCGTAAACACCCCCATAGGCCGTCCTACGCTGGCAGTATGACTGAGCAGTCTAAAGTGACGCACGGAACATACTTCCATATTGCCCGAGAAGAAGGCTTAATGACCAATACGAGCATCCACGCCGGCATTAGATGCAAGCTGGGGGTATATAATTATATCCTGCTACAACTTGCCTTGCTCATACCTTCTGTGACTAGTCACCGTCGGAGCTTGAAGACGATGAAGCGGTCGGATTCCAATTAATATCGACTGACGACATAGACGAGCTCGGCATTCCCGAAATCATCCGCCGTATCAGAGAGCGAGTAGGGACTTCTCCAGTTTATCTAAGGTGCGTTTAAAGATAACGGGTGCGCAAGTTCTCATAGATTTCAGCCTCGATATCGACGTGATTGGTACGTTTTTAAATAACGTAATCTCGTAAAGAGTTTATTCTTCGCTCGCAGACCCTGGCATTGCCCCAGCGAGTGAGTTTGCATTATTTTTAGAGTAGAATAATAGTTGATGGTTCTGGCAGCGGGCACTCCGGAGGCGGGAGGCTGGACCACTAGGGAACTGAAGCGGATCATACGTGGACTGGCCGGTCTCAACTTTGTGTCAGTCCCCATATTTTTTATCGTATTTCTTTTTCACATTAATCATCAGTGGGGCGGACTTGGTTGAAGTGTCTCCGGCCTATGATGTCGCTGAAGTGACAGCCATCGCCGCTGCGGACTTGATCCATGACTTTTTGTCCATGTTTTTGTCAGAACAGCCTCCAAAGTCTCGCACACTCCACGCCCCTGCTAAAGATGAGCTTTGACGAGTCTGCAAAAATCTAGTCGTTCAGTACTTGAAAGCGATGAATCAATTTGTTAGTTTACAAGTAAATACAAGTACAAAATATCCTCCGATCCGATACAAACGAGTGAAGCGCCAAAGCCTAGCCTGTGCGAGCGTTGGTCTTGCGAAGGGCGGTGATTTGCCACCTGCGACGATTCCGAGCCTTTTCGATAATTTCCTTTTCCTCCCTAGATTTGTTGACAATCCCAAGAACCCTCACTTTTCTCCCCCATTCTGGAGCATCATCGACCTCGGCTTCTTCTCCGCGCTCTTCTTCCAGCACCTCGTCCTCTCCCAAATCAATGTGGGTATCAAAAACTGCTTCGGGCGTCGCTTTATTCGGCGACGGCAGGCCAAAGAGGGAGAGCGGGGTTGTAATCGCAGAAGAAATAAATGCATGCGCATCATCCATCATGGTTCGTGGTTTGCGCTGAGGAATAGACGCCAGGATGTATGTCTTTTTCTTCCATGCGTCCGAGATAAAAGCCGAGGGAGGAGGGTGAGCAGGATCAGATGTGAAATGCACGCTGATTTCCCCCGTTTCAGCAGAGTACGAAAACTTGGGGAGTGGGTGAGAATAAGCGTTCGGATACGGGAGGGAGACGGGTCTTCTGTGGCGGAGGACAAGACGATCGCCTGCGACGAGTATGTTATTATAACAGTGGCCACATTATCGCGGAATGCGTGCCTTCGATATCAATGGCATGGCCAGCTGATCGAGAGCATAGCGCCCCAGAAGGGTCGATGAAGAAGACCTACATAGTTTGAAAAAGACAGTGGAGCATGTTAATATTGTGGCACATTGCTAGCGAAGTAGTCACGGACCTGATTGTTGGCCTCCGGACTTCTGCGGGCTACAAGAACAGATATTGTTTAATCAAGTGAAGGAGCGATGTGGCATTGAATGCGTACTTTCGACGAGTGAACTCTCCTTTTCCGGCCAAAGCAGAACTTCTGTTCCATCTTCGATGTCGTCGGCACTCACGTCGAGCAGACGGTTACTCGCGACAGAGCGAATAACAAAGTAGCCTGGAGGAAATCCGTACGTCTCGAGTAGCAGGTCGGCGGTCATGGCGTTGGTGGGGGGAGAGTTAAGTGCCAGGATGACTTAAGTACAGCTTGATTGAGGCTGCGGAAAGACAGCGGAGTGAAAGGCTGCGGCAAAGGCTGTAGAACGTTGTAGAGCGGTGTAGATCGGAGGCGGTGCCTAGCGTCTCTGCGGTCACGGGATCAACGCGTCTTGCCGCGCGCGTCCACTGCGCGTTCACGTCCGCGTCCACTCGTGTCATTTTCAACGTTCCTTTCGCAGAAATCTTATCCAGAGAAGTTGTTTCCATGCGCCTAAAATTGGACTCGCTTATATATTCGCCAGTGGGGCTCGCAACGTGTTTTCAGCATCTCTACCACACACCACCACCATGTCCATAACTCTTTTCCTCCACATCCTCTGGAAGCGTCTAGCATTGCTTCTGTCTCCCGGCTCTATTCGAATAGACGGACTCTGGGACCGCGCGCGTCTCAGAACTGAATCCAACCAAGAGCTCAAGGCTTGGAAGAACGTTCTTTTGCTGCACCCGCGCCGAGAAGCCCTCAATAATGGGGTTGTCGTCACCAAAGTCGAGCACTTGAAGGATGGGTCGCAGCACGAATTTTTGCGTATTCACGTTCTTCACGAGAAATCTAAAGAGAGGCTCGCATTCATCGTCGATCGCGAGATTTGGCCGAAGGATCTCAAAGGCCCACCGGACACGAACGGCGAGGCAGAGGAGACTGAGAAACCGTTTCTGTCTTCCAAGAAAAAGAGGCATGCTACAGAACTAGAGCCCTCGACGGGAGATGAGCACGACGAGGTAAGCGGTTCGCCCTTTGTCTTCCGAGTAAATGTAACATCATTTCTAGATCTCTCAGAAGAAGGACGTCCCAGAAGAAAGGGGACTGAGCTTAATGATTATACCCGACTCCGGGAAAATTGTGCACTGCTCTGAGCCATTCTTCCCCGCTCACAAAGCCCTGGACCGAGTGCACCGCGGTGTCGGAGATTTGGAGAAGCGGATGTCCCTCAACATCCTCGAGCTTCAGACTCTCACCTTCCCCGAATGTTCCCGACCCTCCGTTATAAATATCGCATTTTTCCTCGCAGCCCTGTCCGAATTTGCTCCGCAGTATCACGTTGGTGAATACCAGGGCTATTGGTTTGCCCGCGCCGCCTGTGATGGCTTGCACGCAACGTTTCGGGGTAGGCTGAAGCCTGGCTCGGATACCAATGCCATGGGGAAGTGGAAGGCTGCCTCGTTCAAGTATACAAACCCCTGGGCGTCGATTGCGGCAGAATATAACCGACAGTTGAAAGACTATGAAGACGTGAGTACAATTATCGTTTGGCCCACCGGTCTACAATTAACGTATTTTCAGGCCTTTAAACTTATTCAGTTGGCGGGTCATCAGCTCGCGGACCAGCAGCTTGGCCTAGAAGGTCTCCAGCTTGGTGTAGAAGAGGGTCGTCAGGAAGGCATCGCGGAACGCCGAAAGTTGGAAGACGAAATTGAACAGCGGATGGTGGAGCGCAGGCAACTGGAGGAAGAAATTGCCAAGCTCCGCGCTGACCTCGCTGGACGCTAATATTCTCGTTGGAAACAGTTTGATCTATGTTCGACATGACTGCCTCTTCTTCCTACACGATATAATTTATTATTTCGTAGTCCCATAGAAGGTTTATCCATGGGTTGGCAAATGCTGCACCTGTAACTTGTTCACGGAACAGAATTTAGATTACTTGTTCGATACTCCACTTCTAGATTGAATTCAACCTCCTGACTGTTTTCGATACAACGATGGAAATATCATACATAATTGCATACTATATTATATGCAGCATAGAAACTTAGATAGTGTGTAGCTATTCAGTCGGAGTCAGAATCCTCCTCCTCGAAAGTGCCAGGCATCATGGTCCTCCTTCCGCGCGTAGAAAGTTGCTGTAACCGCGTCGAACGCCTAGTCGTCGGTGTGCTGCCTTCTTGAGCGCGTCTCTCTACCCAATCCTCAAGCGAGCCGCCCATCTTCGACAGCCCCTTCCACTCATGCCGAGCGAGTCTACTACCGCCACGACCGCTTTCCCATCCAGCGCTCATCAGGACAGGTTCCTAATCCAACCGCGATTCAATTACCTCTGGTTGAAAAAGTTTGCGGAAGATGATGACACGCACCTGTGAATGCCAACTGACGTCGCGAACACAAACATTGGATTCCTGGCCATATGCCTTTCCTGGATCGGGGGCCGATGGATCAAAGGTCATGGGCAAGGTCCTTGCCCGGTCGAGAACTTGAACCACGCGCCCGTCAAGCGACCAGATCTGAAAAAAAGATGAAATGAGTATCTTCGTCGAGTTTCAACTGCGTGCTTCCTACATGAACTTTGCCATCTGCTGAACCAGAATATATATATTGCCCTCCTGTCGTTTCTGCAGGACTGAAATGACACCGAATGAGGGTTCGCAAAACAGCGTGACCGTGGTAAGACATGACACTGCAGTCTTTTGGATGCGCGGGGTATTTGGGTTTGGGATAATGCGGATACCTGTAATTTTTCAACACACAAAAAGTTATGGAGACACGATTACTGACCGATAATCATAGTTGGTTCCATAAAACCTATTCTCGACAGCCTCCAGATCTTCGTTGCTGCGCATCTTGCGCAAGTCCCAGAGGCGGAGTTTCTGATCTTTGCCGTTCGAGATAACGTATCGCCCGTCGCCCTTTGCAGAAACATAGGTTATACCCTCCGTGTGTCCCATAAGTACACCGGAAGGTTTCTGCGAGACCCCGAGTGACCGGCGATCCCTAAATCGTATTTTGAACATGTCAAAAAATCATAAAAAAAGATGTATCGCCTACCAGACTTTGAGGAATGTGTCATCTGAAGCACTGACCAGCACATTTCCGGATGCGGTGTCGGCCCAGCAACAGCTATTCACGTCGTCTGTGTGCGCTTCGATTTTCACCGACCGTCGGTTGGCCAAAAGGTCATAAACTGGGGAGTACTTAGGTTGTGTGGGGAGGCCCGTCAGAAACAACTATACCAAAAAGCTGGCCAGTCCCGCCGGCGATGATTTCGTTTCCATCTGCGGAGAACCGGCAGCTGTAGATACGATATCCGCCAGAGTCGTAACCCCAAAGACTACCGCGGCTGCGGGGGCCTGGGGGATCTGCGAATGGGATAGGTATTTGCGCAGGAGCCGGATCGGTTGTGTTTGTCATGTAAACGGTTGAAGCCTGAATATATGTAAATGAGACCAGCACAAAATTCAAAATGCAAATTGTGTACAATGGAAGCGTAAACCATCCTGTAGACGGTATAAATAATGACCACGAAAACGTTAATACGTACTTCACCTTTCATTATCGGGGGAAAGGTTTACATCTGATATGGTCCAACGACCCGGATGAGCTTGAATCGAATTGATAACCTTCATATTGGTTTTTAAATGTGGGTGAGCATTTGCACGTCGAACACCGGGTTCTTTAGGAAGAGCCGGTACGGATGTGTCGAAGATATTCAGCCGGAAATCTGCAGATGGTGAGCCGAATTCAATTTCGACTGTTCCTGCCCACCTTGGGAACACGTGTAGAAAAAGGATGAGTCTGCAAAATAATATTAATTTTGAATAAACTGAATGTTATAAGGCGCACCTGCGGAATACTGGGCTGTATACACATTCGCGTCATATTCTGCTACAGTGGTGCCGTTGGAGTTTGGAACCAGGTCCTGCGGTTTTGAAGCTCAGACTTGGAGATAAACGCCAATCGAACAACGCACCGATGTGTAATCCTCCTTGTAAGATCTGGGGCGAGCTTGAGAAGCTCTACTGCGTAACAGCTTTGCGACATTCAAGTCACTCCGTCGTGATTTAATCTTGTTCCCCACTCGACCGAAATCACCGCTGTGAAGGAGTCGGACACCAGGCTCCTGAGGCTCGGTGACCTTTTGGAAGTAAAGGCTGTGGCCGGTGTTGCGGAAAGCCCTGTAATATTCCTCCTCGTCGTCATCCTCCTCCTCCTCCTCTTCCGCGGCTTCCTCTCCGGGGTCCGAAGTGGCGCGGAGTAATTGATTGAGGTCGGCGAGGGTGATCCCGCTGAGGTCTATTCCACCGATGGTGGTGGTAGCACCAGTTGCGGCCTGCCGTTGTAGGAATGCTGTAGAAATAAAGTCAATTGAATGCTGATAAAGCGGTGTCTGCTGCCTTACGGGCGAGAATGGCCTGGATAGTTGCAATCTGACGAGTCGTCCTCGGCGTTTGCGTAGTTTGCTCTTCGCCGTCTGCCATTTCATGGTCGTCGTCGGCCATGGCTTATCGGTAGGAGGAGGAGAGCACGGGCAAACGATTCATGCCGACCGCCTACGATTACTCACGGCTGCTTAATGCGGATGGCAGTGATCGGCCCGGCTTGTACCGGCATCTCGGCACGCCGGATGTTACTGGTAAACTAGCGACAACAAATGAACACCTTCCTCGAAACCGCGATGGCAGGGAACCAGCCTGTGATTCGTATGACTGCGGACGAGATAAATTGTCTCGTTTATGCATTCTTGGTTGATTCCGGTGATCCCAAATGTCTCTCACACCCCTCGGTTGATCGTGACGAAACTTTATCAGGTTTCAAACATACCGCATTCAGTCTTTGCATGGAGGGTCGCCTTGAAAACTCACCCAACTTTTCGAAACATATTCCGCGTGGAGAATTGGTCGATCTGCTCAGCAAATCTCTGCTTTACCGAGAAGTCGAATCACATTGGAAAGCAGGCCACCTGGCACTCAATTGCAAAGCTGGCTTCTCTTTGCTTGAACCACACGTTTGCTCGTTGGAACCCCCAAAAACGAAGTCTGCCCCATTACCACTGACCTACACTCAACGGGCTCTCGGACAATCCAACCGCGCCAATATTGTGACAGACGGAAAACGCAAAGTCAGTCCGACCTCTGGTGTAGATGGACCAGCCGAAAAACGACCACGGCGCGATGCAGATGAAATGGACACCGACTGTATGCAGTTTCGACGTGTGTCTGGAAATTATTTTGTTCATGGGAGATCCAGTGTACACTGGCAGATCACCGGAAACTTCCGGAAAGAAGCCCTTGCCGTTGAAACTCTTTCGGCCGCAAGGGCCCGCCGACGCCGAGACCAATCCCAAGTCAATTCTGGTTCTTTCCGGTCACGATGCAGAAGTATTCATTCAATTCCTCGAGTGGTTTCGAATCTCACGTTGTTCAAGGTGTTTGTGTGCGCTTTTAACCCTGTCAAGCCGTCGATATTAGTGACAGGGTATGATTGATGGACCAGTCTTCTAACTATCTGACGCTTTGCAGATCCAAAGACGCTGTGGTTAATCTATGGGACCTTCCAGACACCCCTCTGACATCCACCGACTTTGCTCAGTCCCCCGGGCCACCCGTTCGATTGCAGCACTTTGGAAATTCTGATCAGGGCGACTTGACTGCTCTGCACTGGAACACCGAAGGCACATTAATTGCTATTGGCTCCTACGACTCTGTCCTCCGCGTGTTTACAGCTGCAGGCGACCTCTATTTCTCGCACACGCAACACAAGGTAACAACTGCAATAATTTTAATTGCAATGTGACATTAATTGCTGGGAAGGGTCCTATCTTTGCTGCCCGCTTCTCTAAAGATAGTAAATGGCTAGCAACGGCCAGTTTGGACGGCACCGCTTGCCTCTGGGACGTCAACGCAAAAGAGTTAAGTATCCAATATCGAGCTCATACTGGTGAATTGCGCGTCCAAATGCTTGCCGATGTTGTTCATTGAACTGTGCGATTGTATGCAATAGATTGCTGCTTAGACATCGACTGGATCTCCGACACATTGTTCGGCAGCTGTTCTGCCGACCAACTAATCCACATAATGCAAGTAGGCAAAACCGAACCGGTGAAAACCCTCTCGTGCGTCACAGCATTCCCTTCTTTCTAATTTTGCACGGATAATTTCTCACTCGCGTTTGAACCACAGCGGGCATACTAATGAAATTAATCAAGTCAAATGTAATGTCTCTGGAACGCGTCTCGCGTCGTGCTCGGACGACACGACTGCACGCGTATGGAAAGTCGACGATATTTCCACGTCGGGCGAATCTATTCCAGGTTTGACAGACTCCGACCAAGTTCTCGTGCTGCGTGGTCACGACCACTCGGTAAGCACGATCGCCTGGTGTCCCACCATCCAAGCCGGCGCGAACGAAATTCTCGCGACGTAAGTTCCCGTGCCAGACTCTGAATTTTAAAAGTTCAACCGTAACTTACATGTGTCCAACGAAGATCGTCATTCGACGGAAGTGCGCGGTTATGGGATTCTGTGACTGGAGATTGTCTCCAGGTCTTCACAGATCACAAACTCCCAGTGTACGCGCTCAAATTCGACCCAACTGGTCGCTGGGTCTCGACGGGAAGCGGCGACGGCTGGTTTCATGTCTATGATGTGAAGGTCCGTTGTCCTGAATCCCGCTACAAATATGGTTCAACATTTATTCTGGCTCTTTCTAGGCGCGAGAGAGAGCATGGTCGTGGTTTGCTGGTTGGAACAGACCGGGCGTGTTCGAGATCGACTGGCAGACTGGCGAAAATTTGGATCGCATTGTTCTGGCATTGGAGTGTCAGAGCGTCGCTATTATTGACGTTTCGAAGGTCCCAGCTCTTCAGAAGTAGTTTTATTTACTGCACTGCTTCTATTTTGTCTTGGGAAAGATACCCGCTAATCACGCATCGATCGAGTCACGTCGAGTCAGGTTTAGAAACATATTTTAACAGAAGAAATGTATCCTAAATTAAAAAGCAAAAATGGATAAGCCCAACCCGCAACTACATCCACTGGAAGTGAACACCAAGACGGGGGAGCCGTTCCTCCGTTTGCTGTCGCACAAGAACATCATCCTTACTCCGCCGCGACTCAGTGACGCGCCGTTTATGGTACCGCTTTTCAACGACGAGCGGGTCTATCATTGGCTGAGCAGTCCACCATTTCCATATCTGCCAGGTAAGTTTGTATATACGAAAGTTTTGCAAATATTGAGGGTTTGCACAGAAGACGCGGACTGGTGGTTGAACGAGGTGAAGCCCTTATCGGATAAACTCTTGGCGGAGCTGGAGGACGCGAGAAACGATGCTACACTCAAGATCGTCGACGGATGTCCAGTGAGGATTATTCGGGAAGTCCAAGAAGACGGCACAGAGATTTTCTTGGGGGATATTGGCATTGACTTGGCGGGGCAACCTTGGGAGCTTGAGGGCACCGGGAAGCTCAGCCAGGAGACGCCACAGAGAGATCCCAGTGATCCAGATATTTGGACTTTGGGCGGTGAGTTTGAAGCGTGCAATTGGAAACACCATTGATTTTTGCATTAGATTACTTGGCTCCGAGTCATCACAGACAGGGCATCATGTCGGACGCATTCCAGACGCTGTTGCGGCAGTGGGCTATTCCGCGGATGGGTGTGCGGCGTATGGTGGTGACGACGCTGGCGGGAAACAAGGGGAGCGTCGGCGTGTTTGAAAAGAATGGGTTCAAATTCAGGAAGACAATAGAGGATGCGATAGAGGTTCGGGGAGAGATGAGAGGCGTGCATGTGCTCGAGTGGATACTGTAGGCAAGCAGCAACACACAAAAAGATGGTCCGTGCGCGACCCGGCTGTGCGGGGGTATATAAGGAGGACCTCTAAAACATGATTCTTTATCTCTTGTGCTCGGGCACGTACCATCGAAAATGAGGTTTTTACCGATTCGTGGTCTTTTGCTAGTTGCAAATTATATTCCGTCACATCCGATTGCTTCGGCTTTCGGTAATTTTTGGAACATCCCCACCTTTCCCTCGTGAAGATGTCTTGTGCATCCGAAGGGATCTGGATACCCTATTTACTTTGCTCAATATACTGCTTTCGTGTCATTTCTGGTGTGAACTGAGTCCCGATTGCAGCCATATGCATAGTATCCATGATCTCAGAAAGCTCTCCACTTGTGCAGCACACCTTCGTATGCGAACAGTAGCTACTTCCTGAGGGATATCAAGTTTCGTACTAATCATCCTTTTACTTTGTCTGTTTCATTGTACTGAGGGATAGCGGGTTCCTTGCTACCAAGAAAATTCACCGCAGCCAAATATGGTACTCATCTGATCTTTCTTCTCAACCAACATGTTGCAACAACCTACAGTTTCTCTTCCATGCACTAGGAGTGTCTGGAGACTGCTCGACGCTTAGCGGCTCTCCTGCATCCCAATCTGCCCTTAAATTTCGGTTTGAACTGCATCTGGTGTAGATTTTGGACTCCCAAACCCAGCTTCAACGTCTCGCAGATAATAATCTATGCCGCCGTTTCAGTTCCTGAAAATTCTAGATTGTGTTGCAATTGTGTTGTGTGACTCGACAAGTAGTATAGGAGATCTCCCCTTTGCCAAACTTATGGCCGACGTTCAACCTCGCCCAGATCTGCTATTACCAAAATCTTCTCCACCATCTTTTCCTTCGCCCCGTCCGACTCTAAACCCAATAATATCACCCCCGCCCCAAGTTTCTAAAGGGAATATAGCTCAAATCGTCCAATACTATCTAGCCGAAGAATATGCCTGGCGGGCCACAAAATGTCTCCCAATTGAAGACCACCTCCGTAGCAGGCCCGACCTTCACACGCCTGCCTCAGCGGGTACGACACCCTATTCATTGGCCCAGCTGACAACCTCTTTTGTTTGTAGCAAGTCTCCAAACGGCATTCTCGACCGTATTCGCCTCACACTTCTGCCCTGTCCTCAACGGGTACTACGGGTCGCTCCACCCCGCAGACTCGCCCACCTGCTCCGGCTTTTGAGATCTTGACGTCGCGACTGTGTGCGCAAACATCGTTGCGCAGCTATTTTCTGCTGCCTCGCAATTCATGCGACGCAGCGTCGGGGACGATGAATCTACCCCCAGCGGCGAAATGACTCAACAGCGCAGCAGCAGAACTCTTCGATTTGGTGGCCCGGGAAGGGGAGGGAGCGGCGGTGGGAGCGGCGGCGACAGAGGAACAGAGAGAGAAGCATTTCTTCATCCTCCTGGTACTCAGAATTTGAAGCGTCACGCGCCCATTTATCCTACCTGTAAATGTCGAAGATGCCTTCAAGTCCCCAATAAATTCCACAGCCCACATATAACTGCGTAGCTTCAATAAAATAATGTCTACTCGGGCACTTAAGCACTTGTCGCATTGAGATCAAGAGGAAAATCCCATTCAATATCAATCAAGAAATTTGCCAAAAGGCCGATGGTCTTCCAATTTGGTTTACGCGAACAAAATAGTAATTTTCTCGCCCGAGTTGGAGCGGTCAAAGCGAGTATTTGCAAGCACGTGACTTCACTGCATAAGGCCAACACTCTTAGCCTAATTTAAAACATAAACTTATGATAAACGGGAAAAAAAATGAAGTGTTCCTATCACCCTTCACATCACGCCCCTTCCCTCCGTCGAATCCAAATCTTTCCTTTAGGATTCGGCAGAACGAAAATCCCAAATGGAAAGTTGATTGGTCGCACACCCTCGATTTGCGCCTTTACGTCGTAGTTTATCAGAATGTGTCCCATCATGACTTTGACCTCCGCGACAGCGAAGAATCCGCAGTACAAATTACCCCAAGGCAGAATGACATCGAAATGGCTGCAGAGCTTACCGTCCAGGACAGGCATACTTTCCATGTCCGAAGACGAGGTAATCCAAGCCCGTCGAGACCATGTGATGCTTAAATATGCCGACATTCTTCCCTTGCGCGATTCTTTCCCGCTCGCGAACGAACCGGAAACCATCAAAGACTTTGGGGTTGTCATAGTTGACTTTCGTTTGGAAAAGAAAAGAAAGAAATTGGATGAGCGGTGAACCTAAATCTGCAGCACATGAATGAATCACCTGGATTGAATGCGGGCTCTTGGCTGGCGACGTTCAGGAAGGATCCGTGCAGGATAACGGTCCCATCAGAGAAGGTAAACCCGTTTTTAGCGACGACTTTCCGTGTCATGCCGATTACTACCAGTGGTGACATTAAACCCAATACGTCGTTAATATATCGGGTACGCACCAGGACTCGCTGCATTCATTCGCTGCGACTCGCGCAGGAAACTGTCAATCTTGTGCATATTGGCGATTGCGGACTTGGTCCATCCCTCGGCCTTGATCACACGTTCTGCCTCCTCTCGCAGGGGTAAGATGTATTCCGCGTGAGTCGTGAGATCGTACAGCGCAGTTGTGATGGTCTGAACTGAGTCTCAAGGGTAATTGTATGATGAAGCGAACAAAAAACGCACTGTCGATGTTGGGTGAATGGCACCAGTGTTGGCAACGAGAAGCCGCAAGGCAATGTCGGAAGCCGTGCGTTTGGGGCCTTCCGCATTGTTCAGAAGCCATGAGATGAGATCATTCTGTCTTCCGTCAATGGATTCCGCCTTGAAATGTAATAATTATCATACCGGTTTATGCAACTGGTCCTGCTCTAAATCGGCCTTTTTCGCCAGCCGATTCTCGATGGTGGGTCCGACGATTTTCATGGCAAGGCGCATACACCTCCCCCTTGGAGAAAGAAGTCGACCAAAAATTCTATGGTTTCTGTCAACGTCTAGTTCAACAAGTGGTGACTGTTGCATACGGCAAAATATTTGGAACCATCGCGATGATTTGGGCGAACACCATTACCGATTCAGTATACGAGATGCTGAGGTCCACATATCGTTTATCTTTGCCTGAAACCAAAACCATAAGTTATAGATCGCTCGTGTTCAACACTGTACTATGTATACACACAGAGCGGGAGACCGACGAATACGCGGGCGGTTGTACGCGCGATGACTTGGCTCATGTTGGGCAGCAAAGTTATTTCTTTCCAGTCTGAGGAACATCCTCTAAGTTACCCAGGACGCAGAACCGAACACCTATTCCCTGCAGCCCGAGAACATCATCAAGCGCGCAGACGACTTCATCGTGGAGGTCCGGCAAATAGCGCCCGATATTTCTCGTTAAACCCGACCGAAGCGAAGAGAGGAAATTCGGATTTGACCCGATGCCAGGCTCACCAGTCCATTCAAATTGCAAGAACTGCCACCCCAAATTTTCAAAATTATGAACCCTCGAACAAAAAGGAGTATGCACCTCCTCCGCACCGTCTTCAAACGACAAAACATCGTCGGGGGCAGCAATGATCTCAGCGGTGAGTTTCGGTCCGCCGGCCACATAGTCCCATCGAAATAGGCGAGGAACACGGAAGACACTGTTGGGATATCGGTCACAGCCTTTCTGGATCATGTCCTCTGCATGCATGAAGAATTTGAAAGCGGATTTATAGTATGAAAACAGGTCATTAGAGCGGAGGAGGGAGGGAACCGGATTCTGCAGCAGGCTGCAGTGAGTGGATACGAAAAAAATGGGGGGGGGGGGGGGGTACACACACCTTCGGCCTCCTACGCGAGATGCAGAATATTACCATCGCAGCCATGAGCCCACACCCGAGGATCGAAAGTGTGTTGAAAGGTTGCATGTTTTCATACAGGAACGACAAAGAGAAGAGAATGGAGTGGCGAAAACTCGGCACTCTGCACGTATATGAAGATCTGAAGCGACTCGGAGCCAGTACCGGGTTACAGGAGCCCGCCCATACATACTTATAGCGCGTTACTTCGACCGCGGGGGAACGACTGATTTAGTCATGGGCGGGCCCGTTTCAGTTTCACCCGGTGTTAACGCGTGCAGCAGCCAGCGGTGGGTGGCATTAGGGTGTTTCAGACATCCCGATTTGAGGCCCAACTTGGGTCCCAACTTCGGACCCAACTTCGCTCGAAGCTGAAACTTGAAATAGTTGAAGTTCGGGATGTCATGAAGTCGGGCATCAGACCACGACTTGACAGAGACTTCATCGAACCAATTTGGGGCGGCCGTTCTGCATCCCGGGACAAAAACATATCAAGTTGAGTCTTGAGTTGGGGATGAAGTTGGGACCCAGGTTGGGATGAAAAGGAGATGTCTGAACACGATGTCACATTCGTGACGCATCCAAATGCGGCCAGCCAAACGCCCATGTCCCGGTATGGCAACTGTCAAAACTTCCCAAGTGGATCCATGGTCGGATTTGATTGACAAGTCTGTTCATGAGATCCAATTGCGGTCAGAGAAATAAGTTTCTGATTATCCGACTCGTTTGTTTGCTTCGGCTTACAACAATTTTTGGAACATCGCCACCTTCTCCCTCGTGGAGATGTCTTGTGCATCAGAAGGGATCTGTTACCTTACTTTGCCAAATTATATTGCTTTTCGTGTCATTTATTGTGTGAATTGAATTTGAGTCAGATCCCAGCGAGAATATTAATGGTCACAAAGTCAAACGCTTTCTCAATCGTAGCATCCACAAACTCAGACAACTCTCCGGTTTGTCCAATACACCTCAATATGTAGACTGCGGCTGTTCGGTGCTACATACAACATCGTGACTTCTTCAACAATAAATCGGCCTACAAAACAAAAGGAATCCTCACCTACGCCCGACACGGCGTTGGCCTGACCTTTGCGAGTGCTGCAGCGATCTGCAGCGCCAGGAACTTAGCACATATCAATATCATCAGTAAATTCCTTTGGTCACTCGAGATCACTCATACCTTCCCAAAATATCGCATCGTCTGTAGGTCTCCGCCCATGATCCAGATATGGTCGTTGCCGGTTGGCCGCCAGCACCCGCGCACCTCGCCTTCAGCCTGGCGCGGAATCAGTATTCTCGTAACTGAGGTAGACAGGATGACTTACGTCTAGCCCCCACACAGGCTCCAGCGACGCCGCGAGCTCGACACCAACAAGCGCTGCGATAGCTGTACGCATGTCCTTCTCGAAGCTGCACACGAGCGGTGAATACAAGCTATAGCGAGGGTGAGAACGGAACCATACCCAGTCGCATAGACGATGACGTCCGCATCCAGCTTGGTCCCATCGGAAAACGCGACCCCGGTCGGCGTGATTGCCTCGATTTTCGCGCCGGACTTGACTTTGATCTGATTAATATTGAAACAAACAAGATAGCTTAGTGGCTTGTTCCAAATGCACAGACATTTACCTCTCCGCGCGAAATTGCACCACAAGCCCCAATATCAGGATAATGGTTTCCGCCGCGACAAAAGACGTGCTGGATGATAATGATATTAGTAGAAGCGATGGGCGGCAGTATTCAACACACCTGAAGCACCGACCCGTCCACCGTCGCCAAAAACCCGGCCTTGCGCAAAGATTCATAATACTCTGGGCTACGTATTCCAATCAACCAGCCTTTCAAACAGTGCCAATACAAAGCATACGTACTCATGTTTTTCTTTCAGTTGGCGCAGTACAAGCGCGTTCAGCGCCACCTGCAACACCACAGGATCTTCCGTGGCCATCACGTCGCCCTCCTCGACGGGGATCTCTGTGTTCCAGAACAGCGCCTGCATCTCGGCGATGTGGTCCTGGTGGTAGATGCGTGTCGGGCCGCGCTGCACCATGACGGTGTCCGCCCCTACTCGGGAACAGTCCTGCGCAACGTCGCATGCGGTCGTGCTTGCCCCTACGATGACGACGCGCTTGCCTGCCCACGGAGTCGCGTTTGTGTACGCGCTTGAGTGCATTGATTCGCCCAGAAACGAGTCCTGCACGCATAATTATAAACCAGAGCGAGAGCATGTGGGAAACAGTAGAGCGCACCATGCCAGGAAAGTCGGGAACGATAGGGTAGCGGCCGATGACGCCTAATGCGAAGACGAGGGCTCGCGCGGAGACGACCTCGGTGCCGGCTGCACCTTCCAGCGTCACGGTCCACTGCGTTTGCGCATCGTCCCAAACAGCCGAGACGCATTCGCGCCCGGCGTACGCGGGGAGTTGCAGGTCTTGCACGTATCTCGCATAATACGATGCAATTAATTTGGCGGGAACGAATAGAGGGTAGTCGCTCGGGAAGGGGATGAATGGCAGCCCGCTGAAGCCGCGAGTGGTATGTAGCGTCGTGCTATCGTACCGCTGACTATCCGTTGGTTCAAGTTAATGAAGGGAAACCAAACATACCTTCGCCCAGCTATCCCCGATCGCGGGTTGCTTCTCTATCATCGCAAAATTGATACCGAGGGCCTTGAGGTACGCAGAAATGGTCAGGCCCCCGTGTCTAATACAAGATGAGTGATTTTGCCGACGCACAAGTTGTGGACTCACCCTCCACCTATAACTAAAACGTCCAAAGAAGTTGGAACCACCGGAGGAATGTCCAGGGGATCAGCTGAGAGAACCCTTTGCCAAGGCATCGCATCCAGCGCTTGTAGCGCGGTGGTGACCGTGAATACTTTGATCTCCCCGCTCTTCATACGAATGAGCTTGAAAGCCGCGCTGCACTGTGCTTTGGGGTTGGACGTTCGGAAGGTGAATGGCACGCGGACGACGGAGACGCCGTTTGGGAACGAGATGGCATGTACTTCTTCTTCTTGAAGAACGATCGACCATGGGACGATCTCGGCTCGCTGGAGGAGTGGGACTACCTTGTCAGAAATTACACTGGATTGATTTTAGTCTGACGGTGACGAAGGCAACGAAAAACATACGACGTAGGATGGAAGGTGCGCAGAGACCATGAAAGAGAGACATGATCGCGCCAGAACGCGTCTGGATGGAAGAGTGTTTCAACTGCAGACTTTGTGGGTCCCAAGAATAGCCCAGAAATTGCTGGCGCGACAGATTTGGCCACATCCAGGGCTTCCTTATCGTCGAATACAGTGATCAGATCCACAGAGAGGAAAGAACCCGGGAGCTGGTTGACGTCTGAAATGGCTTCAAGCATCTCGTTTGTCTTGTCCTTTGTTCTGGGGTGAATTTAGAGGACTCGAAGATCACGATTTCGGGGCGGTATATGCACGGAGCGCGACGGCCGTTGGCGGCCGTCGAATCGGAGACTTGAATAACCCATGAGAGGATGCACCTATGTTTGGGACAATACTGAGAGGACCGGCAATTGCCGCAGTGCGCTTATTTCCCACATGACTGAACGCGTTACGCGACGTGTAGCCTCTTGACACCGTGTCCAATTCTTTATCAGACTTCCGCGCCACTACTCTGTCGCTTATCGTCCCCGGCATACATAGTCCCCGCGCGTACCAAGCCCCCGGTCACTACCTCGTAGCTTGGTCGGATTTTGGCCGAAAACGGCTGAACCAAAAAATTCCTTTGGACCCCTTCAAGTTTCTCAACCGTTTGCAGCATCTTCCAACGACTCTTGAGTCTTGCAGCTCCGTTCTAGGTGTACAAAATCAATCTCACCTTAGCCTTATGAGGATGCTTTGCAAAACGGAGCGCGGTTTACTCTCAAGTTCCAGTCGAACTTTGCTCGTTTCCACTTTATAAAATGGCCGGAGGTAGATCCATTTTGGAGCGTTCATTTACTCTATCGCAGGCCATACTATAAGGTAGTGGCCGGGGGCCTCCCCGCGACCTGCAAATGAATATAAGCCTCGATTTTCCCTCGCCTCCCCTGACCTACCATGTCAGCCGAAGGACCCATCGATTTGAAGCACGGTGTAACTCATTTCACGTATGACTTTCCCCCTGGCACAGAGGTCGTGGACCCCAGGTCAGTATGTAACGGTTTGTTTCTTATGGTACCCCTGCATTAATGCATTCTCCAGCGGGAAAGAAGAAAATATACACTACCCCATGCCAAGCAATGATCCGGCAGATCCTCTCAATTGGTCGCCAAAGTGGAAATTGCTGACCTTCGGGACGTTGATGATGTACGTCTTTTGGGTACGTTGGTTCAAAGTACTGTTCACCATGAACTTGACTGACTGGAAACCAGGTTTCCTTTCCGTATGTGAGGCGGCGATAGTTCGAATATCTTTCCCCAAATTGCTAAATTGGTCCTAGATCGGTGTCACCTCGATGTATGCTCCTTTCATCATCGAGTTTGGGTTTTCCGTGGATTCGTGGGTTTTTTGTTGTATTTGTGGAATTCGGCGCTAAACGCTGGCGCTTACTAACAGAATCTCTGCGTTTGTCGCATGGGCGGGTTTCATGAGCGGCATCGGGAACATCTTCTGGGTTCCTGTTGCCTGTGTTTATGGCCGTCGACCAGTCCTGCTTGTCTCGATCCTCGGCTGCACTGCTGGATCTATATGGTTCGGAACCACATCTCACACCTACCGCAGCTTTCTTTGGGCTCGGATTGTGCTTGGATTTTTCATGAGCCCTGTCGAGTGTTTTGCGCCGATGCAAATCGCGGATTTATTCTTCACCGCCGACCGTTCGAAGATGCATGCGTGGTTTTTGTAAGTTTTACCCTTTTCATCTACAATCTCGCTCAAATAAGGTTCTAGCATCAACCTGCTGGTCTCCACCAATGTCGGCGGCGCCCTCAGCGGAGCCTTTGCCGACAGCAAGGCAGGCTGGCGCAGTTACTTCTACTTCAACACGGCCATGCTCGCCGCGACCTTCGTGCTCATGGCATTTTGCCTGCCAGAGACAAGTTTCCGGCGCTCCGCCGCCCTGGCGCGTGGTGTGCACGAATTCACAGACGAAGATCTCGACGAAAAGATGCCGCCGGATGCCAAGCAGCAGCAAGCCACGCTCGAGCTTGTCGGCAAGGGCGCGCCCACTGCTGCGCGGCGGTGGGGACTGACAGCTGGACGCGATCCGACGTACCAACCCCTCGACGCCTTCATCCGAGTCGCAAAGGCGGCACTCATCGGGCCTGTGTGGATCTCCATCGGGTGGTTCGGCGCGTGCAAGGGTATTCTCGTCGGCCAGAACTATGTTGCTGCGCAGATCTGGCAAGGTTCGTCCCTTGAAATACCACGAATATGGACTGACTGCTCGCAGCGCCGCCATACAACTTTTCCAACGCTGCCGTGGGCATGACGAACATCCCCGCCATCGTCGGTACGATCAGCGGCTGCTTCTTCTGGGGATGGTTGAGTGACTGGGACCTGGCGCGGCGCACGCGCAACAACGGCGGCGTCCGCGAGCCTGAGATGCGTCTGTGGCTCATTATTCCCGGTGTCATTCTCGGAACGATCGGTATCGTCATCTACGCTGTCGGCGCACAGCGCGGATGGTCGTGGCCCGTCATACTCATTATCGGTACAACGGTGCGTCGCACTGTCTCCTTAGCCCTGTAGCATACTTATATGAGTATGCACAGCTCAACTTCTTCGGCCTTATCGCGCCGCTCGTGTGTGGCCTCTCGTACTCGATCGACGCGTACAACCGCCTCGCGGCCGAGATTGGGCTGCTGCTTGCGTGCTTTGGGAACGCGTGGATCTTTGGCGTGGGCTACTTCGTCAACAACCTTCTCGCGACGCGGGGCTACATCACCGGGCTTATGTTCCTCATGATACCCGTGTGGGGGATGACGGCGATTACCATTGTGTATCTATTCGTCGGGAAAAGCGCGCGCCGGCTTACGATGGACAGCTCGCTGCTGAAATGAGTTTCTGAATTGTGAGTACACGCGAAGTATCTTATAACACACATATTTTTTGATGCGGGTTCAATGGATTATTGGAAAAATGTAGCCAGAGGCTGGCCCCCACATATTAACTTGTATCGCCACCAAATTTCCAGCACAATGTGCGAATCCTCTTATGCCCGCAGGACTTGCCAGTGGGCATCAGCGTTTTGCCGATCAGTAGAATTCCACTGGAATTGCTCCGTTTTCCCAGATAATCTCCTGCTGGGTTCCGGTTAGCAGTGTAGTGAGCCACATGGTATAAATATAGTTCTATATCTATGGTGGCTGTCGTAGTAATTCAAAAACGACGATAGTTGATCACATGGTCGCGTTTGCTCAAAGTTTGACTCTTTCTGCCGCCTCCACCGCTCCTATACCACTTAAAGCATTGCTACATATTCTGACCACGCCACCCGAATCCAGCGAAAGCCAACGACTCGGAACAGAAGACGCTCCGAGTCCTATTTCAAACTTGGATGGGAGTGTGCCAGTGGTTTTCTGTCGGTTTGCAAGCTCAAGACACGCTCAAGACACGTCACTCCATGTCCATCGGGGCATACTTGCGCACGTCGTTTTCCCGAAACGCAGCCCCAACCCCTGATCAGCCCATTCGTCGACGATTACCCTGTTGTCCGGCTGCAAAATGCCGCCTCTAGCTCGAAGATGGCAGGCAACTAGTGGTGACGCCGTACATCAGCAAATCCTGATTGTTGCTGTAGCAAAGGTATACCCCTTAGATAGCGTTACGTAGCACTACGTAACGCTATCTAAGGGGTATACCTTTGCTACAGCAAAAATCAGGATTTGCTGATGTATAACCCGTTCGTACAACTTGATTCGTTCGGGATACGCACTGACGGAGGACGCTAGCGAGTCTACTAGAAACAAGTACCTTCACTACCAACTTACCTTCAGCTTGAACCAATTTGGCGGCCCAAGTACCTCTGATCTCGCCCCACCAATTTTCCCCAGTTTAGAAAACGGTTTCTACGTTGTTCGCCGGTTCTGTTTGACTCGAGTTCTCGGATGCGGGAATAGTTAACTCTGGAGTAAAGTTTAACCCGCCATCCAGGGCCATTCAAAATTCCCTGCACATCTGTAACTGCTGGAATCTCTTTGCAAACCTTGGGCGCTGAAAGACTTCACCAAAGCCACTCAAACTTGATTTTTTGAACTTGATTTCACTTTTACCGAAGTCTTCGGCATATATGAGCTCCAAACTCTTCGGATTCCGTACTCAGTCTCCAAGGTCTACGTATGCCTTTGGCCGAGCATAATTCAAAAGGAATGCCCGTACTTTACCGATTATCCTGAGCGCCACAACTCTCAGCGCGGAAGCACGGATAGATACCATACAACCGTTAAATAACCAAGGTTTCCGGGACCGACCTTGCGTCGTCCGGGTCATCTTTCTCTGACTTCTATTTTTACAGGCTTATCATGTCCACTTCCCTCGCGGTTACGAAGGTGCTTGGATTTATTAAGCCTCAGAGTGTCGACTTACCTGGAGAATAGATAAAGCAGGCAGTCCTGGACATGATGCGCGTCCTAAACATCGACCCTTTATCCCTCCGTCCTTTCGAACAGACCCCCACCCTCGAACCCTTTCTACTCGAATGTATCGAAGAAGCCCGTAAACGCAAATATCTTTCCGATCCCTCCAAGAAAAGCATGTGCGTATCGGTGCCGCTGTCGGCCACTATGTCTGGCTCCTTCCCGGACATGTGGGCCACAAAACCGTTGTCCTCGCCTCATTGCTGATGGGGTTTTACTACTGTGTCGACGATTGCTGTTTCGAGCCTCGCTCCTTGGCGGAATACGGCTCGCGGCTGGTCTCAGGATCCCCCCAATTGGAGAAGGGGCTTGACGATCTTACCGCTCTGAACTCGGAGCTCTCCGAACTTTATGACCCCGTCATCGGGGACCTCTTGCGGATGTCTCATCAGGCGTATATGATGGGAAACCATCTCGAGGGTGCAATGGGGGGTGTGGGCACCAAGGTTGGCAACAATATTCACAAAAGCTGCAACCTTGTGACGTATTATTCCAGTGGGTTGTGAGCCAAAATGCACCAATTTTCCCTGTTGTTATGAAAACAATGACCTCTGCGGCGACTGCCTTGTATTTGCTATCTTTTCCCCCGAACGCAGCATTCCAAAGTTATTTACAAACTCTCCCGGACGGAATTACCATCCATATCAATACAGCGTACGCATTTCTGCCTCTTCTCCTGCAATTCTCCAAAAATTGAATAGCAGTTTCCAGGGATATTTTATCGTACTACAAAGAGGCCATAGAAGGAGAATTCAACCGCGTGGAGCAGATCGCACAATTTCACGGTTTGACCGGGCCAGATATGCTGGGAGAGCTTGTCAGGTCCATGGCCATAAGCCATGAACGAGTCGTGCGTTTGCTCTCGGCGGCGGACTCGACTGGGCTTTTGAGATCGTGCCATGAGATGGCGATTGCAGGGTTCGTTACCTTCCAGGCCCTTCATCCACGATACAAGCTTCGAGACTTTGAGATTTTTTCGTTCAATTAAATTAGAGTTGAAATATTCGTCGGGAAAAGCGCTCACCGGCTTACAATGAAGTACTCTTTGCTTGAATGAATTTCTGAATTGTGGGTACACGCGAAGTATCTTTTGATGCGGGTTCAATGGATTAAAATGCGGCCAGAGGCTGAGCCATACATATTAACTTGTATCGCCACAAAATTCCCAACACAATGTGCGAATCCTCTGATGCCCGCAGGACTTGCCAGTGGGCATCAACGTTTTGCCGACCAGTGGAATTCCACTGGAATTGTTCCGCTTTCTAGAGAATCTCCTGCTGGGTTCCAGTTGGCAGTGTAGTAAGCCACAAGGTAGAAATATGGTTGCTGTTGTTGTAATTCAAAAATGATGATAGTCATAGTCGAGTGGGCTGCGCGGAGCCGTCCGGATCATTGACATGATCGACGCGAAGCGGTTGATCACATGGTCGCGTTTGACTCTTTCTGCCTCTTTTACCTTTTGAAGCATTGCTACACACTCTGACCCTTCCATCCGAATCCAGCGAAGCACCAACGGACGAAGGCGCTCTGAGTTTATACGATCTGATATTTCAAATTTGGATGGGAGTGCCAGTGTGCCAGTGTTTTTGTCGTTTTGAAAGCTCGAGACACGCTCAAGACACGTCATTCCGCGTTCACTGGAGCATACTTGCGCATGTCGCTCTTCCGAAACGCAGCCCCAATCCCCGATCAGCTCACCGTCGACGATTGTCCGCAAATGCCGCGAAGATGTCAAGGACCTACGGTGACGCCGTATAGTAACCCGTTCGTACAACTTGATTCGTTCGTGATGCGCACTAGTACTGACGGCTGCTCTACGACCTAAGTTACCCGGGACGCTAGCAGTTCTATCTCAACACAGTCATCAATTGCTAGGCTGTGTTCCGAAAGGGGACCTAGCGGAGCATAATGTTATTATTATCCTGAAAGTTGCTATCGAGTATTAAGGGGTTGCACACAGGCGAGTCAAATCTCCGCGCCGGGGAACCGACACTCACTGAGTTTTGACAGTCTGAACTCTTCGGCGGCCTTGAAAGAAGCGACGGAACTCGCCGCTCTCACTCCCATTGGTCAACACATGTAACCTCTTCAATCCCTGATTCAGCATAAATTATCTTCGGGGTAGTTTGTCAACCTTGATCTCCATCACCTCAGGGTTTCTACTTTTATGCAGGCTGCCATTCTACCGCCCGGCGAGTCGTGGATCAAGTCAAACACTAGTTGAACCGAGGCATTCAGAAAAGGATAAGTACCGGCATTCAAAAGAAAACGAAAGCCGCCCCATCAGGTTCGGTCTGAATGCCGGCCGGTACATTTATTTGCCTGACAACTTGAACGAGTCTAAATGCTAGATTGAACCAATTTCCACGACAACATCGGGCTTGGGAAAAACTACATCTCTGCGACAAGCTCCGCGGCCACAGTACTCCTCCCGCGGCTGGAGCTCGGTCTCCCTCGGGGCCAAGTCAATTCCGTCGGTTGGCTAATTGGGACCTCGTAGTCACCGTTCCGCCGAACTTGTTAGACCAATCCCTGAGCAAGCCATTTATTCTGCATTCCATGTCCGGAAATATCAACGGAGACACTCCGAGTCGCTTAGTATCTGTTTCATTTAAATAGAGCTAGGTTCAGAAATGTTCAACCCCGAACAACTCACTATGCACCTCATTTCAGGTCTGTTCCTTGGTTTCCTAACCGGCAGAACGTACGCATCGTGGCTCGACTTTGGAATTCCCCCCTCGAATGCAACTGTAGACGTGAGGGTATTCAATGTCGCGAACGGAACTGTCGTAAACGATGCCCACACACTCTTTTTGCCTGTTCTTCCGGGACACGAAAGCGCAATATTTCCTATATTCTCATTTCTTGTGGAGCACAAGAATTCCCAGAAACGTCTTATGTTCGATCTCGGAATCCGAACAGATCCCCTCAACTTTGCTCCCAGCGTGGCTGCCCTTTTCTCCGGAGGAGTGATCACACTGGATCCGTTCAAGGACATTACAGATCTGCTTCAAGATGGAGGGATACCTCTTTCGACTATAGACTCTGTCATCTGGAGGTGAGGCGTCCCGGTAAATTGTGTCCTCATGCCAGTCTGACTTTGTAGCCATTCGCACTTCGATCATATCGTTCGTACTTACCTCTTGCAAAATCTACTTGAACTGAGCGTCCCTTAGGGAGACATGTCCAAATTTCCCAACTCCACTCAGCTCATAGTGGGGTCAGAAACGGACACCAGAACTTTTCCAGATTTCCCCAATGCGACTTTGCAAGCCAGCGATCTCGCGTGAGTTAACATGTTCATTTCCCAGACCCCCTGGTGCTCACGTTGTATATTGTCCTCAGTGGCCGTGAAGTCACTAAGATAGATTTCGCTACAGCAAATCTCACTTTCAGCGGATTAAAAGCCATAGACTATTTCGGCGATGGAAGTTTCTATCTTGTAAACACACCCGGCGTGAGTGTCTTTCACCTTCAACGCATCTTTTCCTGACGACATACAAATCACCTAGCACTTGCCAGGCCATATGACTGCCCTCGCCCGCGTTACACAGACTTCCTTCATATCACTCGGAGGAGACACCTTCCACCACGCTGGGGAGGCTCGTCCACGGCCCCAGTTCCAGGAGAATTTCCCATGCCCGGCCCATCTCTTGGAAGAAACGAAGACATCGATATCGACAGATTTCTTCTGGTCTCCGAAATCTCGCGATGGAGCCTTTGACATTCCCTCCCGCTCTCAGCAGCTTTTCGCCACCTCAGATCTCCCGGATTCATTCTACGCGGATCCAGTGACCTCTGCAGTTTCTAATGAAAAGTTGGCAACGTTTGATGCGGACCCAGACATTCTCGTCCTCGTCGCTCATGATCTAAGCTAAGGGAATTTATCCCTTACTATCCTGCCTATCTTAACGATTGGAAGGCGACCAATTTCAAGGAAAGGACTGTGTGGAACTTTGTTGACAAGACAAACCCTGCGTTCGCATTCAGCCCAATGTGAGTGGCTCTTTTTTGTAACCTTTTTCGCTGGTCTAACGGGTTTACTGAAGCAATCAGACCGCGCCATAATAAAGCCGCTTCGGCGACTTCCTCATAATACGAGCGCGGGGATTTGGAAGCTATGATTGTTTAGTCTGCCCCTCATTTAGTTTAGAATTATTCTGTTTAATTAACTCAGCGCGATGATATTACTGTATATGATCTATGAATATAATAAAAATCACTCCCCCACGCAACAGCCGGATGCAATTGCTGGTTTAACTGAAAAACCAGAGTTGTATCTGTCGATGGACCACCGACGCGAAGGCAAAGGTGACTATTAATTCACCAGAGTTGTACCGGAGCCTGCTGAACGGCCCGAGCGCCTCGGGTATTTCGTCAAGTGGATATTTGGAATACCCATGCGCATGCTTAATAGCCTTCATGGTGACCAAATGGTGACCGCTTTGGAGTTTGAACACGGTCAAGTCGGAGGTCTAGCCATTTCGTTGGTGGTACCTTGTTCTGGGGTACAAAGGAACAAGAGAACAACGCTGGACCTAAGCTTGTTGTCTCGGATTAGATTTGTTGGTCGCACTGTCGGCGTCGGATGATGACTTGGCAATTGCAACGGTGTTGTTTACAGAACAAGGCGGGATTACAAAATTCTTGATCACCCATTACGGGAACAACAAAATCGCGCCGTCTTCAAGTCCGAGTCTGTTCGACAAGAAGGAGACTATCAAGAAAAATTTCGTGCAGGAGGTGTGAGCAATGGAGAGTTGAAGTTGAACGGAGAGACGCGTGTCTTCTCAGTTGAATCGGATATCGGGCCGCAGTTGCCATGACGTCACGCGTCAGGAGCGGCTTCGCTTTGGAAACTTAAGGGTAAGCTATTCATACAGATTGCACGTATGTAGATGCAAAATAAGTAACAGGCGTAAGAAAGTATCATGACAGCTACATACTCGAAGTCCATGCTACACGTCGTAAGCCGAGCAGAAAAACAAAAAGGTCATTAATATAGACGGCTAGCTCTTCCCCCATGCACCGGGGATATGCTCAGAACCACCAGCTTCGTATTGCGGCGGACTATCCTCCTCTGCGGCGTTCATCGTGTGCAGCGACTGGCGGTGGTTTCGCGGGCCCTTGGGGGAGGTTGGACTCGTTGGGCTTGACGCCGATGAGCTCGATGCCTGGTGCGCCCCCTGTGCAAAGTATCCCCCGGTATTCAGTGGCGGGACGCTGTTCGCACCATACCCATCACCCTGAGGCGCGTACTCATCGTGTGTCTGCGGTGAATACTGCGACTGTGGCTGGGAGGAGTACTGCGATTGGGGGTGCGAGGAGTTGCCATATTGCGACTGTGGGTACTGCGTCCCGGGCGTGTAATACGCCGACTCCGCCTGCGTATCGGGGTTGTACGGATCGTACTGGGAGTATTCGCCCTGATGTGAAGCGGCAGAGTGGTAGGATGTCTGCTGACCACCGTGTCCGAGGTATGGGTTGGTGTTGGATGGGTCGCGGGCGGCATGTCCGGGAACGCCGAGGTACGGATTCGCATTGGTAGCGGGTTCGAGGTAAGGGTTCGACTGCTGACAGGAGAACCCGTGTGTACGGCACCAAGAGCAGCGTATTGTTGAGGCGGTGATAGAGCCTGCCGAGGTGGAGGGGTGGAGTGATATTGCTGCGGGGGTGGTGACATGGTGTGCGGAACGGGCGGTGTGGAGTGATATTGTTGAGCAGGGTATGGATTTTGCTGCGCAGGGGCATTATAACTGTACGTCGACGGAGCGTAAGTGGACGGCGCATACTGGCGCTGCGGTGAAGGCGGATATGCGGCAGAGGTGTTATTATATCCGCAGATGGCCCTGCGTTGTTGTAGTACTGGTCTACCGCGCGGGAGCCCGGGGGCGCCTGCATGTAACCACCGGGAGTTGGGGGTTTATCTGTGTAGACGTTACCACCGTCATCGTACGCCGTGGTCGTGAGGGGTTGGCTCTCGTGGTGGCGCTCATGGAAGGCAGGTAGGCCGCCCTCATTCGCCTTTTGAAGAGCTTTGCGATCCGCCTCAGCCTTGACGGCATCGAGGCGCATCTGATCACCGGCGCCAGGTGGTGGGGGCTCTTGCCGTCTATCCCAGTCGCCACGCTTTTGGCGGTTGGAAATACAACAACGGCCAAGCGTGTAGAAGCAACCGCTGAAGAACAAGAGAATCCAGGCGGCTAGGGTAAGCCATATCGCGTTGCCAATAGAGGCAGTTCCGACAGCATTGATACGGGCCTTTGCGATGAAAAACAACGCGAGATCGAAAATGAAGGCTACGAGGGCGACGGCAGCAGCGAAACCCGATATACAGGAGCTGCAACAGGTCATGGCCATTTCCCGGATGTGGGCTAGCAAGCCGAACACCGCCGCTCCTGCAGCTAGGGCGAGGGCGACGATGTGTAACACCAAGGCGTAGGTCAGCCATTTGACCACGACGACGGGTATATTGATAGGGAGACTATTGCCCACAAGACCGTTGATATCTAATAGAGTTAGATATTTGCGTACAACGTTTGTAATAGGACACACCGAGTTCATATCCCACCGACGGACTTGAGCATGTCGTGCCGTTGTTCAGCTCTACACAATATCCCAATGTGCCGAATGTGATGGTTCCCGAAACACCGTTGACCGAAATATCGGCCTTGAGGAAGTAAACCGACTTGAAGAATGGAACACAAAAGGATACGACTGCGAGAAGGGCCGCGGCAAGAGTCGTTAGAACAAAGCCCGGCGTGGCGGGACGCATACAGCCCATCGTGAAATTGGAAAGGAAACCGGCCGTCAGAAGATGGATCGTCCAACTGTATGATCTCTTTCTGGCGGAGAAAGGTAACAAAAGGATGAGGAAGAGGCCAAGGTGAAAGCTGGGGTACTGTCGCTTGGAGCTGCACTGCCCCTACCCCTGCCGCGACACTGCCGAGCTCACATCATTTTCTGTCTTTCCCTTTGCTTTCCCTTGAACTTTTTCTGTCCAAATCTCCGCAGTTCGAAGAATTCCTGATGCACTCGTCTTTTAGTCTCAGATGGTCCCCTTCCTCAGTTTGCATGGTTACCAACTTCCGATCTTGTTTAATGCGCTTCAACTTGAGGATGTCAGAACTTGAAGTTGCCGCGATTTTGTTGTTCTCGCAATCCTTACAGGGATTATTCTACCGCCTCGACCTGTGGAGCTCGACAAAGGATTTTTCTGAAGGTTTTCTGGCAGTCGATTTCCTTCTTCATATTGTTGCGCCGAATTAATTAATTAACACTGTTGCTGTCCTTGCAGTTTGGACGCGGCTTTAGAGCCTTTGCTAAACTCGTCAATTCACTCAGTCAAGCCTAGATTCTTGTCTGGGAATCGGTATTTGGCTTTGAGATTGACAAGGCGCTGCAACCATGTTCTGAATCTGACCAGTGGCGATTGCAGTGGTGACCGTCATCCGACGCCACACCGCTTTTTTTTCGGACCGCCACGAGGCTTCATCCGTTTGTTCTTCAAGGTTCTGAACCACTATCAGTGTGATTGACAAGGTGCGTCATCATTCGACACCCACCGCACGTTTGAATTCAAGACAGATGCGAGTTCATATCAACTTCATATCTTTGTCCTTTTTTTGGCTTGTCCCCACGATCACCATAACGGTTTCACAATACCCAGCTTGCTCACCAGACTTCCCCTTTGTCTACAATGAACTACTTGCCGCCACCCTCCCGAATATCCGGGCCCGTTTATGGCCGTTTATGCATAATTTGTCCTCGCGTGGATTCCACACTCCCATGAACAAACCTCACACGCAGATTGCTTGACGGCCCAAAAATTGCAAGGGGATTCAGATCCAACCTTTCCACTGGCACTGTCCAAGTACAGACGAGATTCCGCCACCGGCAAGAAATATATAAATGTTCATAATTCTCGGAGCTTGGTTCTCAGCCTTTGGAGTGCTTTTCCAAGCTCGTTCCTGCCTTGATGGTTTGTACCTCTGCCCCAAAAACCCTCCGGAGAATCCTAGTCGGGCATGAGAAGCCAAAACTCAAGGTCAATCAAAGAGCCTCACTTCAACGAGCTCTGCATCGCCTGTCGCCAACAGTTCTTGCTTCAGATCAGGATATTGGTTGAATTTCTGCCACAGAACGATGTCCATCTGAAATAGGTTTCAGCGAGACACAAGAGAACAAGTCGTCGCTCGAACCTTTTCGATTCGTATGTTGAGCCAATCCGCTCTTATCTTTTCTTTATGGCGAGCCGCTTCTGCCCACGCATCACTGGGTTTTGGGGAAAGTTTGATCGTTCTGGCGATATTCGGATGATATTCCAGAAACTGCCAAATGTAAACTCAAGTCCAACTGTGAAATTATCAAGCTGACCTTAAAAGCTTGAAACAAATGCTCCGCAGTTGGGTACATTTCGCCGTTGTACGCAACAGGATGCGGAGAAAGATTGGTGAAAAAGTAATATGGGCTCTTTTGGTTGTAGAACATTATTGTAGGTCGTTGAGACAGTGACCGTAATTTAGCTCTCAGTCTTTCCAATGCCTTGCCAAGTTCATTTCTTCCGTCTCCGTTGCTGCCCACGCCCCAAAAAGCGTCTTCGGCAGAGTCCTATTCGCCAGAAGTAAGAGGAATTGAAGGTTTGAGAAGCAAGTACCTCGACGAGCTCAGCGTCACCGGTCATTAACAACTCCTGCCTTAAATCTTGATGCTGACTGAATTTATGTTCGAGGGCAATATCCATCTGATTTTGCCTGAGCCAGATTTCGAGGAGTCTCGAATTACAAACCATGGCTATGTTCACGTCTTTCCAGTCCGTACGTACGTGGTCCCTCTGGTGCCGAGCTTCCTTGAAAGCGTCCCTAGGGAAATCGGAAACCTTTCTGATCTTCTCCGCAATATCCGGCCGATTTTCCATAAACTGGACGGATCTTCGTCAGAGTCTCGTACATATCAGTATTCGAAGCGCATGCCTTGAATGCTTGGAACAGATGTTCGGAGGTGGGGTACCGTTTACCTTTGTATTGAACGGGATGAGCGGAAAAGTTTGTGAACCCGTAATGAGGATCATGGCTGTGATAGAATAAAATCTTAGTGGGCTGAGGCTGGGACATGGCAGAAGGATAAGTAATATCGCTGTGTGGGCGTCTCGTTGAACTTGTGTGGGTGTTGAGAACACGGACCCCGGACCGGCATCCGAACAGTGCTGCCGATATTTGAGTCACTTTGACTAGTCCTCCGGAACAAAACATGGCACGCCGTCCGAGTGCAAACTCACGCTTGGACTGAGCGCATTCATGTCGGGTGAATCGTCAAAACGCTCGAACCTCATCGATGTGTAAGAAGATATCCGCTGAATTTCTTTCTCTTACCCGAATTCAGGTCGTATTTCCAACTACATGCCATCCTCTCGGGCCAACAAGACGGCACAACCGTCGACCAAATCATAGAACACGTTACTCCACGTCTCGAACAGCTCAGAAACATCTCAGAGCCATTCGGAAAACCTTCAGACGCGTCCCGCAAAAAAATCGACGGCGGCGCTGCAGTTTTGAATGATGGAGTTACACTTCGCATCGAGGACGCAGACAAAGAATATGTTTTGGCTGTCAGCGCCAAATTCCAGATCGACCAGGTTCAGGCCCTCATCCTTCTTCGCTCATTCCTATACAACAAGGGGTTGCCCTCGACCGTTGGCGCGAGCGAGGACACTTCGCTCGTGGATGAATTGCTGGTGGCCATAACACCGTTCTATTTTTCAGAACGACTATCGGTCCTCAGAGTTCTTCTACCCCTCTTCCGCGCAAAGGCGGACCCTGATGATCCGCTATGCGCCTTTGCATCCACGTTTATTCCGACGCTCATCACAGACGGCCCTAAATTCGTCGAATTGCTGGTGACGGAGTACACGCGCAAGACGCGCGCTCGGGTTCCAGAGACGATGCATAGGAATCCACGAGAGGCTGCGCGCGACGCCAAGCAGAATAGCACTGAGCAGCTCGTGCTTTTGGAGCTGCTTTTTGCAACTATGTGGGACTACGTGAAGTGTGATGGTCCAGTCGTCACAAAGATATTCGAGGCCGCGTATGACACGCAGCTCGGATCCTCACAAAGCAATGCTCCACTCCTTCTTGACGATGAAGCGGTGCAGATTGGACAAGACATTGCCGCCATGTGGACCGTCATTATGATCGAGGTTCTCGAGCTCGAAACCCTGGCGGATCCATCCGGGGTGATAGAATTATCAGCCAATCCCAACCAAAAGGACGTGTATACGGCCTCTCCTCGTGCTCTACAACGTATACACGAGTTGGTCACTTCAAATGACGACGGCCGATATTCCTGCGTCTACATTGCATGGGCATTTGTTCTCTCACGTCTGGCGACTGCGGTGGCCGAGCTGGAAGAAATCCCCACCCCATATCGCCCTTTTTTCGAATCGATCCTGCCGCACTTGCATCGGGCTTACTCGACGGACCGGGAACCTGTTCATGTTGTTATGACACGGGCGTGTCTGGCGCCAAATGCTGGGTTATTTGGGTTGTTACTTGGCTTGTTGACGAATACACCATTATTCGTCGCCTCAGTCGCGTGGAAAAGGGCGTCACCCGTAACGGATCCGAATGCTACTGCTTACCGATCAGTTCTCAAAGGCATGTCGTCTTCATCCTCTCCAGTTTCTGTTCTAACGATTTCTAGGTCTCCTCATCGCCATCGTGGAGCTCACCCCCGTCGAAGCCATTCCCGAATTTGAATTGTTTGTTGAAGTATGGATAGCATTGTTTGGGCGCAGCGAGAGCAAGGTGTGTAATCCGTGTTTTAGCTCCTAAATCCTTTACTTAATTGCACTTAAAGTCCGTGGCACTGATATGTGCCCAATATTGGGAATCCGACTGGCACATCTCCTCAGCACGCCGGGCTATCTTCGATGTCTCTCGCGCACGCTTCCCTATCCAATTCAAGCCTCTCATTCGCCTCCTTCGTGCCATGACCGGTGCCGGTTTCCTCGATACCGATCCGCTGTGTTCCACTCAAGAAGGGCCGCAAACAAGGCCGGTCTCGCAGGCGGCGGTGCGGGATTCGTGTGCTCGCCATGTATTCTACTACCTTGACACACTCTCGACATACTCGCAAATTGTGGCCACATCGGCATCGACAGGCCCGCACGCTCTTTACGAGCGTCAGCCGGAACGATACGGGCATCCTCATACGCCGATCGGCCTGAGCTACGCCAACCAGCGCCAGATCCGCCTCCCTGGCGGTTCAACGCTGCCGGCAGGGTCCCCCGGGCGTCTCCTGAGTAGCGACGGCGCCGAGTTCTTGGTGATTTGCTGGCAGCATACGCACTCAGGGTGGAAAATCGTGCTAGAGATCCTAACGGACTATGTGAATCGGCGTCGGATGCAGTCGGGCGTTGGCGGTGCGTACCAGGACGTCTCGTTTGCGCCGCGCGGGGCGGCGGCACAGCAACCCCTTACGCTCCGTGTAGAGGACGTCGGTCTCGAGACGGATGGGGGTGGGGTGAATGAAACCGTGATTACGGATGCGCTCGATCTTGTTCGGAGCCTGATTCAGGACAATCCAGCGCAAGCGGAGCAACTGATGCAGGCATTGGAGGCGGGCGAGCCAGTGGTTGCACACACGATGACCGAAGCGCAGCCGCCGGACCTGGTTCAGCTGACGACGATGATTCTGGAGGAGGCTTTGTCCTCCGCACACCAGAATAATCAGTACCGCACGCAATTGATTACCTCCGCTATGAGTGTGCTGTCAGCGATTTTGGCGCTGCCACGGTACGCACATCGAGTCTGGCTTTACGTTCGATCCACTGCGGTGCTTTTTGGTGCCGATCGGACTGTCGGTTTTGCGTCTGTGGCTTTGGCGTCGGAACGGGTCAGCGGGCGGTACACCATGACGCTGGCATTGCTCAATCTCGTACAGCAGCTAGCGCTCGAGGCGTCCTCGTCGATACTGCCCGACAATCCACGTCTGCAGCAGCTGAAGGAGGAGGTCCTTCTGCGTGCGATTCGCTTCGTGCACACGGAGATTTGGGTAGAGCATCTTGGGTGGAAGTATGCACAGAAGGCGGAGCGATTTGACATTGGGCGGCAAGTTATGACACTTTATGGCGACATTCTGGAGAATGCTCCCTCGGTTCTTGATGAGAGAGCTGCGGTACGTTTTTCCTCCCTTCATCTCTTCGCCTGGCTTAATATCCCGGAAGACCTTTCCGTTTGCACCATTGTTGCAGTCCGTTGCGGATTTACTACTATTCAAGGCCACGACTTCCACCATCAACCCGATGGTCTCGTCCATCACCAATGGCCTCGCCATCCTGGACTCCTTGTACGATTCTCGTCTCCTCAGCGACGTGCGGCGCCTAATATTCGCCTTGGCCGCGCATCTCCGTCTGGCGCGGATAGTCTTGAATCTCAAAATCAACTCTAGCTCATCTAGCCGGCCGTGTCTCCTCGAGCAATCCCTCTGTGCTCGTGTTACGGGCGGCGCTTTTTCGCGTGATTCGCATACTTTCGTGAAGGCGGATCCCATCGACGTTCTGGCGCTGTACGTTAAAAGTCGGAGCATCGGAAGTGTGGTGCCGCTTGAAGCGATGCGTGTCTTGTGCGCGCTCTGCACTTCTTTTTCTATGTCGTCCCCTTCTCCACCCACAATTATGGCACATCTCAATAATCCCGAAGCTGTGGTTGCGTCTCTGGTGCAAATTATTCAGCATCCGTACGACGATATGGCGCTCCGTAGTACGGTGTGGAATTTCATCGCCATAGCGTCGGCCAGGAACCTGCTCTGGGCAGCCTCTTTGTTGTAGGGCAGTTCCGGACTCCGGCGCAATTCAAGGGAAAGCTAAAGTAGCATTTCGGACAAGCCTGCTCGGAGGAGGAGCACGACAGCGCCCTTGACGTCGCTACGAACATGCTGGAAGGGTGGAATGAGATGTGGGAGCTGAATCCGCAACTTTTGGCGTCCGTGCTCCGCTTCCTAGAGGTGGTGTGGCAGCACGGGCTCGAGCACCGCGGAGTCCTCGAGCCCCTCCGCGAAAGCTCGGATTTCTGGGAGCGTATCTCGATGCTCGCGTGCTCGGAGTTGGGACCTCTTCCCGAATACGAGACCGAGTCCTTTGGCGTGGTTGATGGGATCAGACGATCTTCCCACCATGAGGTTATTTCAATGCACGCGTACCGCACGCTGGTCAAGTCGTATGCTTTGAAGATCATCGCGCACGATATCGGGATCCATTTCTCCACTAGCAAAGAGGCGTCGCGATCCAAGCCGCCGAGCTTCGCGAAGATGGAACCTCATTTCAAGACGTCGGAGGATCTAGGCGAGCTGCTCTCGGAGGCATCCCCGAGCTCGTACAATCCGGGATTATACGATCAGCTCGCGCAGCACCTCGAAGCTGACTTCGCCACATTGACTTTGGAGCAGGTGCGCTCCTCGCAGCCCGTTGAAGAGCGCGAATTTGGAGATGATTTCGCCTTCTCCACGGCCCTCTTCCGCACCCGGCTGCATGCGTACCGACATAAAACCTCTCCGGAATACCACGACTCGTTGGTCGCCCAGCTCCATTTGGTCAACATGAATCTGTCCTTGTCGCACTCGCAAACGACCCTTGCAGATTCGTGGCAGCTGTTGTTGCGAAAGGTGGTGCCCTACCTACGCGGGGACGCTACCGTTGGATCGATCCTTATGACAAGTGCAGCGTCTATATCCTACGACATGCTGCTGAGAAACGCTCTGGGGACATGATGGCGACGATCCATGGGACGAGATTGTCACTCCTTTTGGCTGTTCTCGAGGTTGTTTGGTTCTCAACCACGACGGACAAGAAAATTGAAGTGGAGTCTTTCGTTGACCTCGTTCACAATGTCCACAACATCATCTTGAACGAGGCTCAACCCCCGTCAAAATCCTTCCTAGGCGCTATCTCGGTTCCTTTTCATCGCACGCTTTTGCTGATACTTTATTTCTGCGCAAAAACTCCGGGATTTTGGCACGGTGGCCCAAGTCTTTGAATGCAGATCAACGACTTAGGATCGCTTCCATGGTCGATGCCACTCTAGTGCTGGTTATTGACGCGCTCCGTGTGGTGTTTATCTCGGCACGGACTCGGTCAGACGTCGAACTCGATCGAGACATGGAGTTTCTGGTCTCTGTGTTCGAGCAATGCACTCGGCCAGATATCAATCCTTCGTCCACGTTATGGCTCGTCAGGTTTCAGGAAACCGGCATCATCCGGGCCAGCTTGGATTGTATGTACACATCGATCTCGTTGGTTTATCCGATCTTCCCCTGCTCCTTGCCCGAAAGCAACCTCTCTATGCCCCGCATATCCTTCTTTTCCACATGACACTCGCTGGTATCCCTTCTGCCGCTGAACGGTTTGCAAGCGAAGGTGTCCTCGCCGCATATAGCAACAACTCACTTAGTGCAGCTATCAGTGCTGGTATGGTGGACGTGACTTTGCCTGAATTGCCGGTTCAGCGCAGCCCAGCGCACAGCGCGTACTGTTCTATGCTCGGCATCATCTCCGGCGTTGTTACGGCTTTGGGACGCCATAACCATTACTTCGATGCGGAGGCCAGCGGGCTTATTCATCTGTACAGGCGGCAAATCGACCGGGCGCTTTCTTGGACAATCGGCGAGTCCATAACTTTGCCACTCCTGGAGGAACTCGAGCAAGTGGTGAATATATTTTACTCCATTGCCGAGAGTGCGCCGTTGGCGCCTAATATCAGCGATACCGTTGCAAATGTTTTGCACATATTTTCGCCTCCCGCACTTCTCCTCTTGCAGCAGCTCAATTATGCCATCACACACCCGAACCATCTGGCGAGTCTGTTGGAACCGATCACTGTCGATGAACGCAAGCTTCTCGACAAGGATCCTCAGTCTACGGAACCATTGAAGCGGCCTCTCGTCGCTCACTTGGTTCATAGGCTGTTTCGTCTTTCGAGTAACATTATCTCGACGCTTGTGACTATTAGCAGAGCTTATACGGTTTTGACAAGCGATAAGGATGACTGGCCAGTGCACGAAGCGTTGGTCGTACCTGTGAGTTGATATTTTCGTGTACCAGACTTCTGCTTACGATACATTCGTACATAGCACTCAAAGGTGGTTCTTGGCGAGCCCGCTTCGATGGGTACTCTACTCGAGCTGGGCAACTGCACCCTCGACGTCTTGCGGGACCTCGTGAACCGACCTGCGGGCCAGAGTCTTGCTGATGTAGGATCTCTGCCTGGCACGTACTCGCTGGATGTCCGGCAGGGCGTTAGCACCGCGCGGCGCAATCTGGAGGCGCTTCTTATCTACGCCGTCACGCAGCTCGCGATGTGGCTCTCCAAGCCCGACTTTGATGTCAATTCAAACAACGACATGGACATGGAGGACCAGGCTGACGGTGGGAGAGAAGAGCGCCGGGCGCCAAGGGCATCGGTGTCGCTCGCGGATCGGCTGCGCAGGGGAGTGACGGGCGAAATGGCGGCGGACTTGCAGTCGTTGCTGAACAAGTCCAAACCAGTGATGGCGAAGAGCGACGCTGTGCTGGGATCTTCGGGGGTTGATTTAACCCAGGTGCTGTTGAATTTTCTTCAAGACCGAATCATCTCTCCTGGACAGTAATTGTATATTGTCGCAAAAAGTATTAGTGTATTTATAATATCTTGCTGTTACCGAGTGAGGACTTCATATCCGCTTTCTGTTATCAAGACCATGTGCTCGGCCTGCGCACTGCGTGCACAATCCTGCGAGATCAGGTTAGATCTTTCGTTGCTGTTCAGAAGTTCGTGGCCTACCTCTGTAGATGCCGTCCACCCGTCCGGAAATATCCAACAGGTCGGAGTTTTTCCTTCAATTATGCAAGGCTACAGACAAATCGAAATCAATCGAAATCGGCTGGATAATACATGTACGCCTACCTCAATGGTAAAACAATGACCTGGCCCCATGATATCTGGTTCGTCGTTCACTGATCCCGCATTCACATAAGCACCGAATGCGATAATAGGGACATACGATCATGAATAATCCAGGGCTTGCGATGGAAGATAGTCCCGATTCCATGACCTGTGAAATGCGGAGAGATACAAAAGCTGGTATCGCGAATCAGGTTGTGGATGGCTTTTCCAATGCCGCTGAAATGACGGCCTGGGCCACATGCACTGATTCCAGCTTCGAGGGCTTCGTTCGTTACTTTGGCAGTTCCTGTCCGCTTCGTCCTGAGATGAGATTTTAGGCGGCCGTTTCGATTAGATACAGAGAATCAACAAACCACGTCGCCAACAAGGAACGTTCGTGCCGTGTCCCCGTGGTAGCCGTCGAGATAGACAGTAATATCGATGCACACCATGTCACCATCCTCCAAAGGCCGGCTAACGGGTTTGTTAGATTTTTCCGGTCGGTTACGAAGTTCTTACTCATCAGGAATCCCGTGGGCTAGGACGTTGTTACACTTTAAGCAATGAGAGGTGCAGAGACGATGACCCAACAAAAATTACCTGGTGCAACAAGAACGAGGAAAGCCCGAATACAGAAGGGCGACGGATATGCAGAGTGGGCAACGATGTACTTGTGAACGCGGCATCAATTTCATTTGTAGTGACATGAGCCTTAGAGAGCGAGTTCTGTGCTGGTTTCGAAAAGCGAAACGAGAATAAGTACCTTGACTAAAGTTCCTGCAAACTCCCTGACGTCTCTGGCCAGTGCTGCGGCCGCTCGTAGGCCACGCTCAGCGTCTCCGCCTAGTTGGACCTTACCATCCACATCTTCAGGGACTGTGGGTGAACCACCCGCATAGTGAGGCCTCAAAATATGCTGTGGCACACTCCGTTGTTTGATGTGCGAGACCCCATACACAAACGGCTCTTCAGGAAGAATCACCGCGTAGGATGCGAAATTTTGAGACAGGCTGGCGAGCCCAGGTGGCCTGGAGGTCAGTCGGGACCATCGAACGAGGACCGTGACGGAACATCCGACGCGATGTTTGGCTGCAGCATGGAAGACAAATAAGCTTTTCAACCTCAACTTTGACTGTGAAACTTGGGCCTCCGCCGACGGAGAACGACCTGGATCCGCCCGATGGTTCTCCACAAGGAACTCCAAGCTCAGGTAATCGACGAGCCCGAGTAAAGATCACGAGTAGCGGAGGCCCGTTTCACTCGGGCCTCTGGCGGCGGCCGCGGGCCTCAACCCCACACCGCAGCTCCTTGGAACAGAACATCCGTATGGAACCATGCAAGCTGAGACGGCGGGTGAAGATAACAGGTGGGAAAGGCCCGTTTGACTCGGGCCTCCAGCTGGCACGTCGGGCTTCACTCTTTGATAATCGAAAGCTACGACAATCAACGATCACGAGTGGCCCGTTTGACTCGGGCCATAGAGGCCCGTTCGTCGGGCCTCGACCCATCCCCCAGCTAATTTCTGCCCCTGCCTGGCTCTCCTGGAAGCCACTGCCCATAGCCAAGAACTCAAGTCACCCGACAGTCTAAGGTCAATTTTTAGCTGCCCGAATTCGAGTGGGCAAGGTTTCACTTTCATTTATTTGTCGCTTCAATGATTCGATCACAAATGTCATGGCCGGGCCTTGAGCGATCGGGAAACCTTTAAAGCTACTCGGGAGTGGGAGTGCATCCATATTTTTCTCGAGATGACTGTTGGCACCTTTACCGTCCTTCATGATACCCACCCTGGGGACACCCGGCTCCCTGCGTTTGCGGTTTCTACAACCAGAGGGTTTCTGCCCAGGTCCGAACCTATCGTCTCCCTTCCTGAGGAGTTTGATGCGCTCGAGTCCATCCTCACTCGCATGCCCGTCAAGAAACTGGATGGCACGCCAGGACTGCTTGCGCACTACACCCTTGGCGACACGGTTTTAAAGGAGTTGCCGGACCTCACATGGGCGATCGAAAAGTATGCGGAGAATCTCCCTCTCCAGAACGCCCTCTATCGGGACTACTCGTTCTTGGCCTCGGCCTATCTCCTTGAACCCTGCCATGAAAGGTTCATGAACGGAGAGGCTTACGGTCTTGCTCGCCAGGTTTTGCCCAGGAACATATCCCTACCCATCTCTCGGTGCGCTGAATTGTATGTGTATTTTGGTCCCCTAAGTGTTCCCGGCTGACCCACTACGAAGAGCTGGTTTTAAACCTTTCATGGAGTATGCGGGATCCTATGCTCTATACAATTACCGTCTCGCCGACCCAACAAAGGGGCTCGAGTACTCGAATCTTCGTCTCATCCGCGCTTTCGAGCACGGCCTCGACCCATCCTCATCCGAGGCTGGATTCGTTCTCGTTCACGTCGACATGGTTCGAAACTCTGGCCCCTTGATTGCAGGGGTGATGTCTTCCCTCAGTGCCTGCGCCGCCAACGACCACTCATCCTTCACCGACGGCCTCGAAACAATCGCCCAGACGATGACCATCGTCAACTCCGTCATGGACACGATGTGGAACAAGTCGAAAGCGAACGACTACGCGTCCTTCCGCACCTTCATCTTTGGCATCACGTCGCAGTCCATGTTCCCGAACGGCGTTATTTACGAGGGCGTTTCGGAGGAACCCCTCTCCTTCCGCGGGGAATCCGGCGCGAACGACAGCATGATCCCTCTCTGCGACAACTTCCTTCAGATTTCTATGCCTTCTACCCCACTCACGGCTATCCTGAAGGATTTCCGGTCGTACCGCCCCGGCAACCACAAAGACTTCCTCGAATACGTCTACACCCGTTCTCGCACCCTCAGTGTGAAGGAATATGCGCTTTCTGATCGAGATTCGGCAAGTGCGTATCTGCGTATCTTGAATCAGGTCCGCGATTTCAGATGGCGTCATTGGTGCTTCACCCGTGAGTACATCTTGAAGAAGACTCAACATCCGACGGCGACGGGAGGGAGTCCCATTGTGACCTGGCTGCCGAACCAACTCATGGCGGTTATGGACGAAATGGTTACTGCTTGGGAGAACGCAGACAAGGATTTGGATGGCTGCGAAGATTTTATGGAGCGAACGATCGTTCAAAGGGAGACTTTGAAGAAGGAGGTCGAGAAATATTCCAAGGAACGAGGAGTAGCCTAGGCATGTCTACGATACGTACGCTGAGTTATCGTACTTTCACCTCGAGGTTCAACACCTTGATAACACTATTAATGTCAAGTCAACAAAATATAGGCAAGATTAGGCTTTTGCAATGAGCCGGGATGATGGCGCGGATTTGATGGTGGATTGTAGTCTAGAAATTTCACTCCAGCCGAGTCTGTGCACAGATATCACGGCAGCAAGATCCATTTTTTTCTGCAGCTAATTCTGTCCACTGGAAATGATCCATCTCCAGTAAAACCCGTCCAGTAATCTCAGTCCAAGGAACTTCAGAGAGCGGACGTTACAACACGTTTTTGCGTCAACGAAATTCCTTTCACTAAAATTACTTCGCAAGATTATTTTATTCTCCATGGTTTACTTTGATGAATTCTTTGCTCCGCAATTCCCAGCTTCATACGCTGAACGTCAAATATTTGGTGGTCTGGACAAGGTCGATCAAGACGGTGAGTCACAACTCAAGAAAAATAAAAGGAATAAACAAGCCCTGTAGGACTTGAACCAAAGACCCGCAAGAAGCGAGAAAATAAGAAACAACTATAACTGCGCCGAACCAATGATAGTTTGCCATGCAGATCCTTGTTGAATCCGATTGCAGGCGAGGAGCCATTGAACTCGAGAGGAAACCTGCGGTGTGTTAATACAGAACTGTTCTAGATGGCAGGAGCCCCTAGTCACAGCAGGGATATTATAAAATATCCTCCAAATTTGCTACAAGACACCTGCCTTGGTCGAATATTTGTGCAACCGTGGGAATTCCGCCGCGGGCCAACCCGCCATCATCTTTAGATCCCCCCCATCATTTCGTTAATCGCCATCGTTACAGGATTGACTTGAAGCGGGAGCTTCCTCAAATGGAGGTCTGTCGCGGGAATTGTGAAGCGCTGGCAGTGCCGCGCAGTGTTAAAAAAGCGTTTCGCTTTGCAGTACAGTACGTACTTGTTTAATTCAATGTTTTGATGACGGGTGACGACAATCCCATTTATGTACTCTGTTGGTTCTGCCTTGCTGTTGGCTTTGACAGTCGCCGCTATGGATGCCCGCTTTCGAGGAATGTTTTTGGCTTCTGTTGGTTTTCTATTTGCTTCAGTTGGATTCACGCTGGTGAGTGCCGACGGTTTTGTCCAACTTTTGGTCGCTTACTTTGAAGGAAGAGCGTTTTGTCGACACTCTTTCGTTTGCTTTTGCCTTTCCATTCCACTCGCGGCGCGGATGTCACCTCTACAGTTCGTCGGCGTACGATACGTAGATCTCAGTCAAAGTTCAGACGGAGCATTGCTTCGACGACCAATTCCAGCATTTCCAGCCCTGCAAGCTCTCTCGAGTCTTGCAGCAGCTCACAATCCGGGCATCCCAGCATGTCTGAAATGAAGGCGCCCGAGCTTCAAAGCAGCCTGGAGCCCACGGTCAGAGTAAATGCACCCAATCGAGTAGTTTCCGAGCAGGTCGACCGCCCGGATTTCAGAAATACCGCTGTGCGTCGACACCGGCGTTCCGACTCGGCTCCCCCGTCGCCTGCTCCTTGGGCTACCTCACATTCAGACTGTGTGGATCCCCCTACGCGTACTTCCGTGGACGATGGAGCACTAAACCTGGGTGGGAGCTCAGCCGACTCCGAATGTCGTTCGGGATTCGACTCGGCAGACAGCCATCTCCCTACTTCAAAGAGCACAGGCTTGTCATTTATGCATCGCAGAAAAGTACGCAGGGCGCCGAGCGAGCCTAGTGGAATGTGTAAGGAGATTTGTGCTCGTTCTGCCTTTTGCTCATCTTCCTATTCTGTAGTCACTCCAGAGAAATTGAGCCCTCCACCACTTCCTGCAGTTGAGAAAAAGAAGTCTCAGCTCTTTGCACCTCTTCTGCACAAGAGAAAGTCGCAGAACATTCCTGACGCCGATTTAGCCAATGTATCCGTCTCTGCATCTCCAGCGGAGGAGGAGGACCATGCCTCGGAAGGCCGGCCCTCGCACGAAAAACGCCCCTCACACGATACATCGCGGTGCCAATGCCGAAACGATCCCAAACTCTTCGAACGCAACCATACGAAGCGCCTTATTTCTTCCCCACTCCAGGCTCCGTCGAGGCCGAGCATTATGTTCCGCCTCGTCGAAAGCCGGTGCGGAGCAAGACCCTCTCTCCAGATGAGATGGGAGTTCTCCAGTGTTGACCACATTTCGTTCTTTTCATGCCCGGTTCTGCTTAAATAAATTAACATGTATTTTATGCTTTAATAAATCGTACAAAAACATATCTTCAAGTCCTTTTGCGACTACGGAGTCCGTTCTTGATCCGTCCCCGAATCTTCAAACCGGAGCAACCTTGGAGTCCGTATTCCAGAACGATGAATGTATATCCGTCGGATCTGGCGGATCTGGTCCGAGTGGATGAACCCTCCATAAACTCGATGTTCATGACCTCCCCTCTTTTAGTGGCCTCGCCTCGGTCCAGACTCTACTCAAGTTGCAACTGAAACGACGGTCTTTAAACCATTGAACGGCCTCGAACGGCATTTCGGGCAGCTATTTAGTAGCTATTTGCGTCCAAAGTTTCAACCGTTGGCAAATGATCATCAAGCCATGGCATCAAGCTTAAGCCTATTAAGCTCTCTATGAAACTGATTCCAAGGTTGTTCCAAGGTCAAGACATCGATGATTGGGGTTCGTGAAATCCACCAAAGTCGAAAGGCTTTGAGTCGGGCAAGCTTTATGGCCCAATCATCCGGTAGGTAGGTAGAATTACACCGTGACACTGACAGCACTACATACATTGGACGGGAGCGGACCAGTTGCGGGCGACGTCCATCTTTGTTGGCCGGTCAAGCGAATATGTGGCGATGACGAAGATCTACTGCGCGTATATATAGGGTTAACGGTCGCGGGCTCCTTTTCTGCACCCATTCTGAGCGACCAGATCGTGTGTCCGCAGTGCGTCTTTCAGCATGCTGTTCACCATCCAGTCAACCGTCTTCAATTCCTTCTGGGACTTCGCGGCAGCAGAGCTGTTCTCCGTCATGGTGCGTGCCCTGATTGACGCCCTAAAAAAACAGCTAATTTTGTGCTGGGCAGAGTGAGATGCTTTTTTACGGTATGTCTGATTCTAACAAAGTCGAACAACCCGGTTTTGACACGCGTGGCGGTGTGGTTCAGGTATCTTGCTGGTGCTGGTCGCCTTCGCCGTAAACCTGCTGTACCGCAGGCAGGCCTCGGGCGGGCGGGTTCTCCTGGTGGCGACGGCTGTTATGTTCTTGCTCGCGACCCTTCAATTTGCCTTTCGGATTCTTGCTGCCCAGAAAGCGTACGAGGTGTTTTACCTCGCGGTGGCGGGGAAGTTCTCGCCTCAGTCTGCGGCCGCGCGCGACGCAACCGCACGAAACGTGGACTTCAATTTTGTGGAGGACATTCTCCTTGTGGTAAACAAGTACGTCTCGGAATCTCTCTCTCCCCCACTGACTAATATTGTCGCGTTATGTAGTGTTGTCACTGACGGAATTCTGATTTACCGCTGCTTCTTGATTGTGCGTATTCGGATTTTTTTCTCGCAAGTGTATGCCCATTCATGACTTTAAATTGCGCAGTGGGGAAGCAACTACTATGTCATCGCGGCACCGACCCTCATGCTGCTCTTAACTGCAAGTAAATCGTGTCCATTCCGGTTTCTGGAAGACATGCTAATAGCATCGCAGTTTTGAGTGCTATCTCTGCAGTTGAGGGAGACTACCCCAGTGCCGCAGGGCCGGCATCGACCTCCGTATCGGTTTTTCGCTCGGCGTCCTCACAAATATCGTCCTCGTGGGGCTCACAGGTGCGCGCCCTCCTCTGCTTTCCTTCCAGCCGTTAACGTTTCGCCCTCCCTAGCTGGCCGCATCTGGCACACACGCCGCGTTGTGCACGGCTTGCAGTCTGACGTTGTGCGCGGCATGAAGTCTGACGTTAAGCGTCAATACAACACCGCCTTGGCGATGGTGTACGCATCATCCGGTTTATCTGCGCACTACATTTCAATTGCTGACGTGGTTCTGGCCCGATAGTTTGGAGTCTGGTGCGATCCTCTGTGCCTGGGTCGTGGTGTATGTCATTGTGCGCTCGATAAGCCCCCCGGTGCGTCTATCTATACTTGCGCCATCCGTCCATAACTGATCCATCCTCCGCGAACAGACGTGTTGGCGTGTATTCCGCGGTGGCCTTGCGCAGTTGTTGGTATGTCCTAGTAGTACGTTTACCGTTTGGGTTGTTATTAATTCGATTTTTAATTGCAGAACATCGTCCCGACGCTGATCATCGTACGGGTCGGTTTGGAAAAAACCATCCGCGACAGCGATGAGGGCACCAAGGTTGACACTTTTAAGGCCAAGGAGAGTTCGAGTTCGGTATAGGCTGGGCGGCTGCAAGTTGGCCAAAAATTAGCGTCTTCGGGAAGCACGCGCGCGTTAGGTGTTGTTGTTGAATGACGGCACGTAGCGCGTTTCTTACGCTCGTTTTATTTTCCATGCACTGTTGTACAACTTGAAGTCTGTATTACGATGAGGGTAGAATGCTCAGACATGGTGCTCTTTGTATGCCAAGCTATTTATTGTTTATTTATTCTTTGTACAACTTCCCCAGTTCGCTCACATACAAAGAAGATCCCACTGACAGCAAGCATATAGACCCACGGAACGTTATTCTTAAAAGTTAACGCGTCGACTGGATGGGACGCCCATGCTGCTCACGTGACCCTGACGCCCGATCACAACGGTTTTTCCTCTTCTTGCCATCCTCCACCAGTTGCTTTCCTTCCACTACAACCAGCTTCGACCACTGGCTCTTTTGCGTGTTTTTTAGGCAGAGTCGGACTCTGGAGATACGAATTCAAGCGAGACGGATACCCATCTAAACGCCGCGAATCACTAACCTCCATTCAAGTTGTAACAGGCCCCGGGAAGCTCCACCAAAGGGTTGTCCGAAAAATTCCAGATTTTGGCCTCAAAACCTACTGTTCCTGGGCTCAAAAACCTAAGATCGGACAAGGGTCGTGACATGTCGCAACTGTGACTGCGCCAAAAATGTTTCGCCCCCGGGCCAAAATTGCTGATTTTTCCTCTCGGGGTGGGTCTCGGCAGCTCTTGGCGCTCAAAGCTGTGAAGCTGGATGAAACAAGCCCAAATTGACACAAACGTGATAAGATTACTGCTGCCAGGTCCGCTCGAATCTTGATGGGGCAGACCCACCTCAAAAACCCAAAATCCGGACAAGGGTTGAGAGATTTTGGCCTCAAAAACCTAACTTTCGGACAAGGATTTGGCCATTTTCGGACAACCCTTTGGTAGAGCTTCCCGGGGCCTGTTGTAACTGAACGACGGTGTTGAACGGCCTCGAACGGCATTTACTGGCGCAGCTATTTAGTAGCTATTTGTGTCCAAAGTTTCAACCGTTGGCAAATGATCATCAAGCCACATCAAGCCTAAGCCTATTAAGCACTTATTAAGCTCTATGAATAATGAAACTGATTCCAAAGTCAAGACATCGATGATTGAGGTTCGTGAAATCCACCAAAGTCGAAAGGCTTTAAGTCGTGCAAGCTTTATGGCCCAATCATCCGGTAGGTAGGAAGAATCACACCGTGACGGCACTATATACATTGGACGAGTGCGGACCAGTTGCGGGCGATGTCTTCCTTCCTTCCTTCCTTCTATCAGCATCTTTTGTTGGCTTGCCAAGTGGCGATGACGAAGATCTACTGTGTATATAGGGTTAACGGTGGCGAGCTCCTTTTCTGGATCCCATCCTGAGCGACCAGATCGTGTGTCCGCAGTGCGTCCTTCAGCATGTTGTTCACCATCCAGTCAACCGTCTTCAATTCCTTCTGGGACGCCGCCGCAGCAGAGTTGTTCTCCGTCATGGTGCGTGCCCTGATTGACGCCCTAAAAAAACAGCTAATTTTGTGCGGCAGAGTGAGATGCTTTTTTACGGTATGTCTGACTCTAGCCAAGTCAAACAACCCGGTTTTGACACGCGTGCCGGTGTGGTTCAGGTATCTTGCTGGTGCTGGTCGCCTTCGCCGTAAACCTGCTGTACCGCAGGCAGGCCTCGGGCGGGCGAGTTCTCCTGGTGGCGACGGCTGTTATGTTCTTGCTCGCGACCCTTCAATTTGCCTTCCGGATTCTTGCTGCCCAGAAAGCGTACGAGGTGTTTTACCTCGCGGTGGCGGGGAAGTTCTCGCCTCAGTCTGCGCCGCGCGCGACGCAACCGCACGAAACATGGACTTCAATTTTGTGGAGGACATTCTCCTTGTGGTAAACAAGTGCGTCTCGGAGTCTCTCTCTCCCTCACTGGCTAACATTTTCGGGTTATGTATAGTGTTGTCACTGACGGAATTCTGATTTACCGCTGCTTCTTGATTGTGCGTATTCGGATTTTTTTCTCGCAAGTGGTATGCCCATTCATGACTTTAAATTGCGCAGTGGGGAAAAAACTACTATGTCATCGCGGCACCGACCCTCATGTGCTCTTAACTGCAAGTAAATCGTGTCCATTCTGGTTTCTGGAAGACATGCTAATAGCATGCAGTTTTGAGTGCTATCTCTGCAGTCGAGGGAGACTACCCAGTGCCGCAGGGCGCATCGACCTCGTATCGGTTTTTCGCTCGGCGTCCTACAAATATCGTCCTCGTGGGGCTCACAGGTGCGCGCCTCCTCTGCTTTCCTTCCAGCCGTTAACGTTTCGCCCTCCTAGCTGGCGATCTGACACACGTCGCGTTATACCGGCTTGCAGTCTAAGTTGTGCGCGGCATGAAGTCTGACGTTAGGCGTCAATACAACACCGCTTGGCGATGGTGTACGCATCATCCGGTTTATCTGCGCACTACATTTCAATTGCTGACGTGGTTCTGGCCGATAGTTTGGAGTCCGGTGCGATCCTCTGTGCCTGGGTCGTGGTGTAATGTCATTGGTGCGCTCGATAGCCCCCCGGTGCGTCTATCTATACTTGCGCCATCCGTCCATAAACTGATCCATCCTCCGTGAATAGACGTGTTGGCGTGTATTCCGCGGTGGCCTTGCGCAGTTGTTGGTATGTCTAGTAGTACGTTTACCGTTTGGGTTGTTATTATTCGATTTTTTCAAATGCAGAACATCGTCCCGACGCTGATCATCGTACGGGTCGGTTGGAAAAAACCTCCGCGACAGCGATGAGGGCTCAAGATGGCACTTTTAAGGCCAAGGAGACTTCGAGTTCGGTATAGGTTGGGCGTCTAAATCTGCAAGTTGGCCAAAAATTGCTTCTTCGGGAAGCACGCGCGCGTTAGGTGTTGTTGTTGAATGACGGCACGTAGCGCGTTTCTTACGCTCGTTTTTATTTTCCATGCACTGTTGTACAATTGAAGTCTGTATCCTTATCTGTATCCTATGTATCCATGTATTTATGAAAACACAATGTAGACTGGCCCCAAAGCAAAGCGACGGGACTTAGAATGCATAGACTTTGATCTTGTTAAACGCTCCACAAAAAAAAAAAAAAAAAAAAAAGAAAACACGATGTACACAGCCACTTTGATAAGTCACCTGATAACTCACGAGACGTTGTCGAGTTCTCGCTGCCGGCTGTCGAGATGTCGCCGCCGGTTCCCACGACCCAAGGTGCCGCGCGCTGCTCGCTAACGCTCGCAGCAGTGCGGCACTGTAGGGCAAAGAAATAGACCTGTTCCGCGCCGGAGGCGGGTCGAATATACTTGTTACGATGAGGGTAGAATGCTCAGACATGGTGCTCTGAATCTTTGTATGCCAAGCTATTTATTGTTTATTTATTCTTTGTACAACTTCCCCAGTTCGCTCACATACAAAGAAGAGCCCACTGACAGCAAGCATATAGACCCACGGCACGTTATTCTTAAAAGTTAACGCGTCGACTGGACGCGTTACCGCGTCCATGCTGCTCACGTGACCCTGACGCCGATCACAACGGTTTTTCCTCTTCTTGCCATCTTCCACCAGTTGCTTTCCTTCCACTACAACCAGCTTCGACCACTGGCTCTTTTGCGTGTTCTTAGGCAGAGTCGGACTCTGGAGATACGAATTCAAGCGAGACGGATACCCATCTAAACGCCGCGAATCACTAACGGCAACCTTGGCGTCGATCACTTTCCGAGTCTTCTGCTTCCACCTCCCCAGCAAAAATCCCCTTAATCTCGCCTCGAGCTAATCACTGTATTCTTGCTGTGGCTTTGCCTACCGCTCAGTGCGCGTTATATAACCATTAGTTCGGCTTCCATGGACGAAGAAGCAGGGGCTGGCGCCGACTCCATTATGAGTCTCGCACAAAGGCCTATGGCAGTCCAGCCCAAGAATACCTCAGAGTTCCCCGATCGGGGTGATGCCCCATCGGATCCGAAGACCCTCCAGGCGCTTGCATCTCCTTCTGTGGACCTGGGAGTCCACGTTCCATTCTCAATCCACCCGCACCTTTGACTCGCGAAAACTCCCCTCCTCTTCCTCGAGCCATGGTCCACTCGGACCTGCATACCCCCCAGACAAAGCCCAATACGCCGGCGCCCATCAGCAAGTCACCGGAGACCGCTCGTCCGCTGAACGTCACCGATGCGCTCAGCTACCTTGACGCGGTCAAGAATCAGTTTCAAAACCAGCCAGAGGTTTACAATCGCTTCCTGGATATAATGAAGGACTTTAAGAGTCAAGTGTGCGTGTTGTGGCGTTGGAATCGCGTTTCTAGCTAACCTCTCCTCAGTATCGACACCCCGGGCGTCATTCAGCGTGTCTCGCAACTCTTTCACGGGAATCGCATCCTTATCCAAGGATTCAACACCTTTTTACCTCTTGGATATCGCATTGACGTTTCCAAGAACCCCGCGGAGCCTCACACCATCACTGTGACGACACCAATGGGCACGACCACCCAGAACACCTACGCCCACCTTCCCGCATTGCGCGCGACATCCCTGGGTTCGGACCCAACATCGCACACCCGATGCCATTCGCGGGGATTGGTACACCCGCCCCAGTCCTTCCCCGCTCGGCAGTGGCCCTGCATCGCGCTCAATTACCCCACTGTACCACGTCCCCACCCGCAACAACACCAACCCCAGTTCGAACCGCCGCCCTTCCAGAATCATCCGCAGACAACCGCCGCTGCCTCGTTCCTGGGCAACCTGAACAACCGTAACCCCGTCGAGAAGCAGCCACCGGGCGAGTTCAACCACGCGATCCAGTACCTAAACAAGATCAAGGCTCGGTACGCGGACGACCCGAACACGTACAAGCAATTTTTGGATATTTTGCAGACGTATCAAAAAGAACAAAAACATCTCCAAGATGTGCGTCTCGATTGTTTTTTATCTTATCTTATCAGCTGATGCCTTTTGTTCAGTCGCAGGTGTATGTACAGGTCCAGCATCTCTTCAAGGACGCCCCCGACTTGCTGGGAGAATTCAAAGCCTTTCTCCCTGAGATGCTTGGCGGCCAAAGTGGCCTTGTCATCCTCCCTCAGCCCTCTTGGCCACAACAAGATCCCTTACTCGACAAGCCAGTCAAAAAGCCCGTGCAGCCTCCCAAGCGCAAGAAGCGGGTGCCAGAAAAGGACCCAACTCCGGTGCCGCCTCTAAAGCCTGCTGCCCGCGTATGTGCAAAACCATTCGAGTGTTGCTTGACATTAATGCCATTCAGCCGACGAAAAAGCCGAAACACCACCACAACAAGCCGGAACCTGGGTCGCCCTCGTCGTTTTCTGGCTACCTGGGGCATTCGCCTCCGCCGACACAGATGCCAGCGCCGGCGATGTCGTCCTTCCAGCATCAACAGATGGCGCCGCCGTTGGGTATTCCCATGATAGGCACGTCCGCGGATAAACTGCTGTTCTTTGACCGGGCCAAAAAGACACTCGAGAATCGGCAGATGTACGAGGACTTTTTGAAGCTGCTCAGCCTCTTCTCGAAGGAGATCATCGACATGAAGACCTGATCGATCACACGCGGGATGCGTTCCTTGGGGAGGGGGAGCTGATGAGCGAGTTCAAGGAGCTGGTGGGATGGGAAGAAGGCGCGGACTCTGTTGACAAGGGTCCGCCTGGAAGTATTCGCACAGGCCCTCCGGAGGCTTTGTCTGCACTCCCTGCTGATGATGGTGAGGGCCCCAGTTATCGGAGACTGCCGGACAGCGTGAGCCTATTCCCTCCATTCCGCATCGGGGTGAAAACTCACTTTTTACACGATATTTCAGGAAAGCCGCCTTGCGTGCTCGGGGCGCGACGAGCTCTGCCGGTCTGTGTTGAACGATGAGTGGGTCTCTCACCCTACATGGGCGTCCGAGGACGCCGGGTTCGTCTCGCACAAGAAGAACTCCTTTGAGGAAGCGCTGCACAAGAGTGAGGAGGAGCGCCACGAGTACCATGTGCAGATCGCCGCGCTGACGCGCACGATCGCGCACTTTGAGCCCCTCGCGCTGCGGATCGAGGAGATGACCTCGGAGGAGCGTGCGACGTTCCGGCTCAAAGCCGACTTTGGCGGGTCGGGCAAGTGTCTGTACCATCGCATGCTGAAGAAGATCTACGGGCGCGACGGCGGGATGGAGATCATCCAGGCGCTGCAGGACGCGCCGGCGGTCGCCGTACCAGTCGTGCTCACGCGCCTGAAGCAGAAGGACGACGAGTGGCGGCGCGCGCAGCGCGAGTGGGGGCGCACGTGGCGCGAGGTGGACGCGAAGAATTTCTACAAGAGTCTCGACCATCAGGGGATCAGCTTCAAGCAGAACGACAAGAAGAACATTACGGCGAAGCACTTTGTCGCGGACATCGAGGTGCTCAAGGCGGCGCAGTCGCCGAGCTGGAAGCGCTCCTCGCCGGCGCAGCTGGAGTATAGCTTCGCGGACACGCCGGTGCTGCACGACTCGCTCAAGATGGTGTACTCGTTCCTGGACCACTCGCAAGGGCAATACAGCGCGCCAGAACGGCGGAGCGTTGAGTCGTTCTTGCGGCGCTTCGTGCCGCTGCTATGCATGTACCCCACTGCGGAGTTCAATGCGGCATGCGGGCCGCTCGACGGACTATTGTTGCAGCACGAAGAGGAGCATGCCCATGCGACAGACCACGCGTCACGGAGTGGGCGGCGTTCCAACGGCAGCGCGTATTCCGCATCGAATGGGATGGGCGTGGCTGCCGGGGACTTGCGCAAAAAACTGCTGCGGACAGCACAGGAGAAGAACGAGTCTGGCCTCGCGTCACGCGCAGAGTCGCCTGCTGTGGCTGATATTACAGATGTCTGGATCAAGGAAACAACGCATATCAGTGCAGAGGCTGTAAATGGCAGCGCTTCGCATGCCAAACGGCCGTTTTTCGCAAACACGACATTTTACACGTTGTTGCGCCTACTTCAGGTCAGTCTCTTTTCCCGTGGTATCCCTTCTCTTCTCTTCCAAGCATTCCAAAACCTTGTTTTCTGCTTGTTTTTGGAAGCTCTACAAATATCCGTCTTATTTTATCGGCCACTAATTTGTGATGTATTATTATAGCTCCTGTATTCTCGGCTGGCGATGTGCAAGGCGATCGGGGCCAAGCTAGCCGAGGAGAAGCACGCGTCGTTGCTCGTGAATCCAGTTGCTTCCGCGCTCGGATTGGACGACCCTGCTGGTCCACCGGTCGTACTCGCGCAAACGGTCCAACCGCTTGGCGCGAAGGAGGCCGCAGGTGGAGCGCCCCCGAATGTAGTGTACATGTACCTCCTTGACGCGTGCGAGAAGGTGTTCGACAACGAGCTCGACCAGGCGACCTTCGAGGAGCACATGCGGTGGTTCTTTGGCGAGAAGGTGCGTTTGGTGGTCGAATGGCGTTGCTGTTCGAGTGATTGACTGTGTTGATAGGCGTATCATTTGTTCACTATGGACAAGCTTATCACGGCTCTGGTGAAGCAGGTGCAGACGATCGTCGGGGACAACAAGTGCCAGGAGTTGTGGACGCTGCTGCAAAACGCGAACGCCGCCGCTGAAGGTGCTGGGATGAGCGACGCCGATATCGTGCGCTACCGCCGCGAGGCTGAGCGCCACGTCGGGCAGGACGATCATTTGTACCGGCTCGAATGGGTATGTACTTTCCGTCTTGACGTATATTCATTCATTGATTTCGACTTGGGCAACAGGTGCGCGACACACGGGCGATGCGTGTGTTTCTGATGGGTCCAGAGGACGCGAGCGTGGACGGGGGCGACCGATGGAGGGAGTATGTTACGACGTATGTGATGCGCCTCCCGACGGAGTGGGTGCCACCTGGCCCCGTGGACGAGGATGGCGAGCGGGCCGCCCCGAGCCCGTTCCTGAAAAGGTGGGCACCTTTCCTGATGGGAGCGAATTGCGCTGATCGCTTTTTTTTCACCATGCAGGACGAGACGAACGGGGGATGGCCGTGCGATCGTGGTCGACGACGCGATGTCCGTGCGGATTCAGCGCCCTGCGTACAAGCTCGTATACGAGGCGGGGGCGGAGGATTTCATATGGTGGCCTCGGGGGCGAACCGGTACCTGGGAAACGCGCATGCGTGCGGCCGCGGAGCGCAGAAAAGCCTGTCTGGCAGAACGCTACTCATGATTGTAAATGAGGCACGCCGGTGCATTCAGTTGCTTATTGCTAGATAATATTTCTGTTGTTGTAGATTTTCCTTGTATTAATTGTGTAGAATCGAGCTATCGTCGCGTCTTCAGGTTGGGTAACATGCCTTTTCATTGGCAGAGCGGTGCGACTTGACATGATAAAATTCGAACCTCCAGCACTCCAGTGACTCGAAAAGGCAAATTGTGGCTGTGTGAATTCGCCTCTTGAAGTCCACCATGACCATCCAATTTCCCCAGGAACTTATAGACGCGATCATCGACTACTTTTCAAGAGATTTCAGTGGTCTCAAGGCTTGTTCTTTGGTGTGCCGTGCGTGGGTTTTCCGAACTAGATTCCACCTCTTTAGAAGATGCACTCTCCTCCCAAAAAATATCGTCGACTTTTCGGACCTTCTGCGGTCTCCGACCTGCACTTTCCTGCGAAATGTCAGCAGCGTAAAGGCTACCAGATACTACTGGCACCAACACGATCCCTGCTTCAATGAGATAGCCGAGAACCTGCGGCGCCTTACAAACGTCCGCACGGTCGAGATGACGCTCAGTATTGTCATCAGTCTCAACAGCACGAGCGCGAGCGTAGACGCGTTTTTTCGTACGGGGTTTGTTACAGCCTTCCCGAAAGTCATACGCCTTATCCTCACCTGCAATTTTGACGGTCGCCAGCCGGCGCCGCTCGTCGAGATGATATGTTTGTTCCCTGCATTACAAGAGCTGCGCATCCACGATATGTCCGGTACTTCGGCTCATCCCCCTTCCAGCGCGGTGCCGCCTGTGGGGCTGCACTGCCTGAAACTCGGCGGCGACTCGCCGGGCCCCATTCTAGCCTGGTTGAACATGTTCAACCACCTTCCCAACGTGAACTCACTGACACTACATGATCCTGTGACGAATTCCCAGCTGAAGACCGTGCGCACAGCGCTGCAACGGCTCGGTGGCGCCATCACCCACCTCGACATCGCCCTGACATGGTTAACGGAATTCCGTGGTACGTACATACACTGTTTTTCTTTCTTTCTTCATCTCGCCGCGCGCAGATATTGCCACGACCGTGTTCGACTTGTCGCTCCACCCAAATCTCAGGACCATGACCATCCGCGACTCTTCCTGGGGCGCCCCAGATCAATTCGACCCCGAGCCGATGATATTGTTGATATGCAGGCTCGCGGCGCGCGCGCTCGAGTGCTTTTCGCTGGACCTCAATCTATCGTTGTACTGGACCTTCAAATGGGCTGCGCTGGACGCGTTCCTGTGTCCGGAGCGATTTCCGCGTCTGCGGAGCGTTATAATCACGGACCATGGTGGTCACGATAATGCTCATGAGTTTTTGAGCGAGGCGCTACCTTCACTCGCCGCTTCCCGCGTGTTGCGAACCGAGTCTGATTACGCAGCTCCAGTTAGGTGGGGTAGGTGGGGGTAGGTCTGTCCTGTTGAGAAACATCCGGGACCCGTACTTGCATGCGTCAATTGTATGATACCGTCTTTCTAGCTACAAATTTTCTCCATCTGTGCCCGACAATCCGTCCAAACTTTTGAAACTCGTTCAGGATTAGTCCAATGAATACATTGCGCAGCCTTAAGAAAATAACAAATTCGAGTTCCCCGAGACCAAACAGACGTCAGCACCCGGGAAGTCTCCCCAACCCGCTGCATCCACCCCGTTGGAATCGAGATCCATTCGTCGGTCGATAGGCGGTGACGACTCTAGTGGCGCTGATCATATGCCAGTCCAACCCCCCATGCTCAACATCCACTTGGGGTCCCTGGATAGTTCCTAGCGGCATCTTCGACGCGAAGTCCACCACGGTTTCCCGGACTTGGAAATCGCTTCTCGGCCTAGGGAGCATCAAGATACTGCGTAAAGCACGAAAGCCGGGCTACAGCGATAACGACTCGCATGTACCGCGCGATCGTCAACGCTCTCCCTCCAGGTAAACCATCCAGTCCAGCCGCGTGAGATGCCAGAAGAGCAGTCGTCACCGCAAAATAATCAGTGAGGAAGTGAATGGAGAAGAGGAAACACTTACCTTGTCGCGAACGCGAGGAGCAATGAGCATTGGGAAGACGGCGAGGAATGTGAACGCACCTTTACGCCGCTGGATAGCCCCGCCTTCGCCCTCAAGCCTCCGATCATCGTCTCACTGGTTGAAGGCCTCGATGTCGACGTCGTTCCGCGAACTCGCTCAGTGTCAGTCGACACCCACTGCTGCCAGAAGAGAAGAGACACTCGCTGATTCCTGAAGGGACGATGCGAGTAGACTGAGGCGCTGGTAGGTGGTGGGTGGTGGACGATGGAGGTCGTGAAAGTGGGAAGATGGAGGATGGAGGATGGAGGATGGAAGATGGAGGTAAGAGCCAAGCCAGGACAAGCGAAGCGGTTGACTTTGCATCCATTTATAGTCTCCGATCGTTTACCTCGACCAAACAGCCACACACCAGCGCGTCGCGTCAAGTCCCGTGACTGAGTGTCCGCCTGGATTTTGCAAAGGCAGAATCCTTTCCCACCTATTTAGGCAAGTAACTGGCAGCAAGTAACCTGAAGTGGACGCTAAGAGTGATAGGCGCCGTAATGATGGTAAGAAGACTGATCCCGAGCTTCGGCGCTTAATGCAGATCCCTGCAGATCCTCGACGTAAATTCCCCACACAAGTTTCAAGTCTTCTGCAACTTTTTATGCAACTGAAATAGCTCTCACATTTGCCAGTGAGTGAGTTTCGTCAGTGTTGTAATACCCGATTCTCAATACTTTCAAAGAGCATGCTGGTCAACCAACCGAGGGCTTATTATCTGCGACTGCTTAGTGGGCCACCGTGGCCTTTTTGACCTCGAGCCCACACGTGAAATGCGGTAAATACGGTTATATGGGGTCTGGCACCAAGGGATTCATCCTGTGAGTGAGTTGAGATAGTTTCCGCGTATTTACACGATGGTCTCTCGACCTACAGAATTCTTTGTTCCGGCGGTTTCCCAAAACGGCAAAAACGGCTTAGTGGGCCACCTCCTCACATTGTTCATTCGGACAGATATCGGGCATCCCAATGTATCCCAAATCATCAAAGACATCCAATTGAAATATTGTGTACAATAACAGAGCACTTCCGAGGTATATGAACACCTTAAATATTTCCCTTCGAGCCAAGGAAAAGGGGTGAAATCGATGTGTGCACAGAATGGCGCGCTCTGCAAAGCACAGAGTGCATTGGTGCGCCAAAATTGAATACGGACCGACAGATAAGATGCATCCGCATATATATTTTAACAACAGCTGACCTCTAGCCTACAATAACCACTTCAAAAAAGTTCGTACATACGCACCAACGAAATTCGGGTGTTTTAGGATGTGTCCTTCGGTGACCACCAAATATGGCAGTTAAAAACCCATAATTTCGTTTGAGAGAGTTGTTGGTGCCTAAAGTGCATCCCAGAAGTCTCAGGTCCGTAGCATACACGGTTGGCTCACCATAGAGAGGTCGAGAATCTGCTACTCAAGCTCAAATCAAGGTCTTCTTGGGGCTCAGCAAGGCGAGAGGGGACATTTTTTTGTTCTCAGGATAGTCACAGATCATTTCCCTGGATCCAGGGATGAGAACGAGCCCCTGATCTTGTGAATTGGCCGGGAACTGGTGGAGGAACAAGGAGAAGAAGGTCTTCGGAAACAAGGAATGATGTTCACAGGCCGTCATCCCGATCAAAAACCCAGCACAGCTGTTGATCGCTGCCAACACTTTCCTCCAAATTTGACGCACGCTGTCCTCATGCATTGTATTCCATCCTGGAAGCACCAAATCCTATGTCTTTGCATCTCACCGGCTTCTATTATGCAAGTGGCCCACTAACTAGTGTGGCCCACTAAGGGGTCTCAGATAATAGTGACGCGCCTGAATATATATTTTTTTCTTTTTTTAAAAAAAAAATTCTTCATCGCCTCTCCGCCAGCTCCTGCCCATTATATCCGGTGTAGCGAAAGATTACGTGTCTAACTCTGGCTAGAATAAGGTGCGGTGGCCGTTCAGCCGTATTGCGAACGAAGGTGAGGACGAGGTTCATGCTGATAGCACTCCGTTGTCTGAGCTAAACGTTCGAATCATAGGAACACACGAAATTGACGTTCGAAATTCCAGTATCTTCGTGTTTCACAATCTCCACCAAGCATGTTGTGTTAGTGCTTCAGGAATTCTCGAATTTATGCCGACCTTATACTTACGAATTCAAAAGAGACTGATACTTACTAGAACATGATACTATTCTTTCGAGAAATCAGGACATTGGGTGTCAAATTTTTGGTGGCGGCTTCTTTGAGCTCAAATGGCGATCGTTTTTCTTTTCGGAATCGGTCGTGAACAAGTCGACTCACCTGCGTCGCGTGTGTCGTGGGGCCAATTATCGCTGTACACCCACCTCATTCGTAAGAGTGCCCGCCATATATCATTTCTGTTCTTTCCACCTTCGTATGATACCTCCGCACAATCATGGCTGCATACCACGCCTTTCGGGCTCACTTCAACCTTGAAGTCCATCTACCGGGCTGTCTGGGGGTACTGCAGCGATGACTGGATATGCCAAGAAACAGCCAATTGCAACTTGAACGCCTTCAGAAAAAGCGGTATCCCCGATGAATGAACGGTAAACTGTGAGGCCGTTGCAAGACATATCTCTTGTATGAAGGATTCCGGGGCCAAAACATCGCCAGCAGGTGGCGACGCATAAGAGATGACGAAAAACAAGGCAAAAATAGGCCAAGGTGAACGGCGATCGGTCTTGATCCGGGCGTTGTGTGACATGGTGACACAGTGCTGATGACACTGGTTCAATTTCAACCACAACCTTCAGTCGGAGGGAACTTTTGGCGCTATGGACTACATTCGGGTTATACCTCGGCCTTTTCTTGGGGCATTCATATTTAAGTTCAACTCAAGGAGACCATGTCAACCATACTGCCAGGCTCTAGATGGTCATTCAAGAAAATTCAACTTCCTCTGCCGCCTCCAAGGCCACCGTACTCCGCCGTAACCAAGCATGTTATCATTGTCGATTCCGAAAAATGGCAAGTCTGATCCACGGTTTTATCGTACATCTTGCTGATACCATACCAAGCGATGCGATGGACAGTCTGTGTTCTTTAGCGAGCCACATGTTATTGTCTTCTAATTATTTTATTTTCCCAGGCGGCCCGTATGTGGCCCATGTTTACGCGTATCCCATGAGGAGGACTGTGAGTATACAGACAATTTGGGACGTTCCAGAGCAGAAATATTAGAAGAAGACATCAGTCGAATTCAAACCCGCATCTATCAGCTAGAACATCCGGAAGAGGCCAATGCCTCTGTTTTCCTTTATCATCCATACAGACCGGCTCAAAATCCAGCTCATATGTCGGGCCTTTTTCAGATCCCAGAAACCTCTGAACCAGGACCTTCCAGCATGCTTTTCTCAACGCCAGCTTCAACCATGCCTGATTCATGGTGGAACTCTGATGAGCCTCCCAAGCATATAATTGAACACTTGTATGGTCTTCCCTATTCCAGTATTGTCTAGTTTTAATGTAAATTCACCAGTCTTGACAACTTCCTCTCATATGCCTCCGACTGGGGATTTTTTCTCGATGTCACGCAATTCCGCCGAGATGCTCTTCTACCGCTACCCCTTGGCCACCACTCCCGACCTAGTCCCGCCCTCCTAGCTGCGGTTTATCTTGGTGGAATCACGCTCTCGGCCTCACCCACCTTAAAACTGCACGAGAAAACATTCCTGGCGCGCGCACTGTCAGCGTTGCCTTCTTCACTGTCTGGTCTGCATCCCCTCAAAGTACCTCACGCGCTCCAAGCCGAGATTGTCCTCGCGACCTACTTTTTTTCCGCCGGCAAGTTTACAGAGGGTATGTACCACACGGCGGCAGCAGTATCGCTTGCCGTAAGCAGCGGGCTGCACAAAATTTGCGCGGAGGCACCGAGTTTGGTGTCCTCAGCCTCGATGAATTCGGAAGAGGGCCAACGCTTTGATGCATGCTGGGCGACACTCGCGTTGGATAAGGCTTGGGCTGTCGCGCTTGGAGCGCATCCCAACTGGAACGATACACTCAATACGCCGTGGCCACTTGAACCGAACAATGTAAATGTACCCATCACCGGAACATCTCCAAGTATTCTCCTCACGCAGGCGGTTTTCCTGTGGGAGCGCGCCAACAGTTTTGGAGCTCGCTGGAATTTAGGTTCGGATTAAAATCACATCACATCTATTCATTCCCTCAAAATTACGAACAGACATGCATATCCAAGAGTCGCATGACTTCTCCAGTGCGTTCAACGCGCTCGACCAGCACATCGACGAGTTCCGGCGCGCCGTGACGCCGCTCCTCGCGCCGAACCTCAGCACGCGCGCACTCCTCGTGGGGTGTAGCATCGCGCACGCCGCCACGATCCAGCTCCATGCGCCGTTCGCACACGGGGACAATACACACTCGCAGCGCAAGTGTATTGACGCCGCGACGGCGGTGCTCGTGGCGGCCGCCCATGCCCATGCTAATATCACGGACCGCGCGTTCATCAATCCCATCATCGCCGTACGTGCATAGGCTGGCCCCCTGTTCGATTTTTAATGTTAATGTTAATGTTTGCGAATGCAGCCGGTGTGGGCCACTGCGTGCCATATCATCGTGGAGGAGATCCGCACGGCGCGGGAGGGGAAACGCGATGGCGAGCTGACGGCGGTGTTCGACCGCGGGTTCACGGCGATGCGGGTGTATGCGGATAGCTGCCCGCTCTTGTGTGCGTCTTCGCACCTTGTTTCTTTTTCTTATCTTGAAATTTGCGTGCAGATTATCATATAGAAAAGATCCAAGAAGCCTACAACTCGTTGGATGCGGATCCGGAGGATGCTATCGCGGTTGAACTTTAAACGTAGCTTGAACAATGAAAGTCCCCAGGCGGCGTAGTATCATTTGGGGGCTCAGTCGCGGCTCAGCGAGTTGATGCTAATTAGGTTGTGGCCTGAATTCTTTTGTAGATATGCTGTCTATTGCGAAGCATATAGATTGATCTCCGTAAGTTTCCGGGAAACGTCTGGTGAACGGACATTGAAAACCAAAAAAAAAAAAAAGTAACTTGGGGGAGGATTCCAACCTTCTGACCAAAAACCAGGTTCGACTTGTCACTGGGTGGAACCACACTTCATGAAAATTGCATTCCGGCAAACGCCGAAGGGTTCTCACAGCTGTAATTGTAATTCAACCAAAGGACTTCATGATATGACTTCGTCGTGTTACTCGTTTCTAGCGCTTTACTTTGCGATCTGACCATAATACGTATAGGATTCTGTTCGCAACCATACTGTTCAATTGAGCTTGAGGCGCCCACAATCGATATGAGAGATGTTCAAGCCGAAGTCACGATATACAAAGTCCGCCAAGGTGAATACATTGCGCAGCGTTGACGAAAAACACAAATATTTGAATCCTTCTGGTTCCCCGAGACAAAAATGATCTTAACACCCCGCGAACTTGAAGTCTCCCCAACCTGCTGCATCCATGGCACACGCCCATTGGAATCGAGATCCATTCGTCGGTCGATAGGCGGTGACGACTCTAGTGGCGCTGATCATATGCCAGTCCAACCCCCCAACCAGGCTACACCCTTCGATGGGTCAGAAATGTACCGACCTTGAGAGCCGTCGTATCAGCAATATCCGCCTCGAGGATTGTGACGTTCTTTCTCGCCAAACTATTGAGCTGCGTTGCTGTAGCTTTGTTACGAACGACGGCAAAGACGGTATTCCCGCTGTCGGCACCGAGCTGTGTTACGAATTCAAGCTAAAAGCGCGGCGTCAATTGTTTGTGAATTAAGAAAATGGTTTGAAACCTCGAACCCCCATTCCTTTGGCGGCCCCGGTGACAAATGTAGGAGGGCATGCTGGTGGTTTTTCAACTTGGGAAGGTAATACTATTCAACAACTACCCATATTTATGCTGTAGAGGTAGTAAGTATCGTATTATTCAGCTCCGCTTTACTGTCCAATCCCTCATATCCCGAAATATCGGGCAAGTCCAAGGCAAGTCATCAACATCAAGTCTACAGACGGACTCGGAGGATTCATCCGGCGGATCCAAAAGCCTGAGATCGCTGGATCCGACGTCCACGCATCTATCGTTCTCCGGTCATTTCCTGAGGAATGTAGCTCTTGGGTAATCTGAGTCTGGTTGAAGAATTCCTTGATATATGTTTCTGGTAGACCCGTGACCAGTCTGCGCTACGGCAAATCTTTGTAGGGCAGACTGGTAACGAGTCTATGTTTCTGGTCGCCGTCAATTTGCTGGCGCCGATGGTGCCAATTTCTGTTGGTAGGCAGCAACTTGAAGGAAGTCTGAGAAAAAATTAACTTGGGCCGAGTAGCGGCGAGCACTGGGTAAGCAATTGAGCTTGAATGGATTTCACAACAGAAGACGGTACTAGGGATCAATTTCCCAATGGGTTTACAATGAGTGATCGCGGGAAATACCCGGGCCGAAGCTGGCTGTACAGTAATCTGAACGTTGTCTGGACGCAAAGAACTCAGCGTCTTCTCCAAATCACCAAATGCGCTCCAAGGCCAAACGGCTTTTCGAGTGAGTATTGCCAAGCCGCGTAAACAGTCTATATTCATGGACTTGGAGCTCGGCATCTCGTTTCCTGGAGCGCGCGACTGTGCTACTCAAAAAGTTCAAAAAGGCGGAAAGAACGCCCATCTATATTGATTTATTACCTTCCGAAATTCTCGTGGGGGAGATCTTTCCTCTTGTCATCGACTCGGAGGGGCAAACATCTTGGCTTGAAAACATCTTGGTTCTAGCCCGGGTGTGTCGATATTGGAGGAATCTCGCTCATACCCCAGTGCTATGGAACAAACAATGCATTCCCATCAATCCTGGCCAGTTCTTCTTGCGCCACGGCCGCCGCAGAATGAAGCCGGTCAATATATATTTCAAGTACATCGAGAAATGGCTGGCGCGATCCGCACTGCTTCCCGTGCGCGTCTCGCTAGACTGGTGGAACTTCCGTACCCTCGATGAATTTGAGCGCGCGGTGGATATAGTTTTCCGCGTCGCCGCGCGGTGGAAGACGCTGTACATCACCACTCGTGCGAACGCCTGCGCTACGACGCGTGTGTTGCGTGCCTTGGCGCACCTCCCCGACGGAACGCTGCAAGCACTAACCGAGGTGACTCTGCATCTCTCTTCTTCTGTGCGGCCGCACAAGGTTCCCTCGGTCTTCATGAGCGCCGCACGACTGCGGCGCGCCGAGTTGCGTGTAGGGCCGGAGACCGCCGATCTCATGTCCATGCCCTTGGCCCAATTGACGCATATTACCCTCAACAGCACCACACCTCGCGCATGTTTTGCAGCGCTCGCGGAATGCACCAACGCTGTCTCCGCCGTCTTGAATTATCCGTTCATCGAGATGGTTCATGATCATCACAGCGCGCTACCAGTATCCACGGCCACTGCTACCCTCCCCCACCTGGCCATCCTGTGCGTCAGGGCGGCGTCCCCGGCTCTCATACACGTCCTCGGGTACCTTGTCCTCCCCTCCCTGAAGAAGCTCGAGCTATACGACCACTACATGGCGTGGCCTCTTTCAGAGACATTCCGCCCCTTCCTCCTCGCAAGCCCGCACCTCCAGTGCCTCCTGCTTGACCTGAGCGGCGGAAAACTCTCCTCGGCGGACCTGTGCGCGCTCCTCCGCTGCACGCCCTCCCTCACCACGCTCGAGCTCGTCGGTCGTATCGCTGTCGACACCGTTCTCGACACCCTGCGCACAGACCTCCCCCGCACCGCAGTCCTGCTCCCGCAGCTCGAGACGCTCTCACTCGACTGTGACACCGAGGTCGGGGCGGACTTCGACGAGGGAAGTCTATCAGGGCTGATCGCGTCGCGGCGGAAGACGGACAACGCTGTGCGGCTGAAGCGTATAGTATACAAAGGATGGGGCACATTTAGCCACGAATTCAGGGAAACCCTTGACACGTATCGTGCAGAAGGTCTGGACATCGAGATTTCCAGGCCACCGCTTATCAGGAGGCGCCGCTCGTGTGGGATTGATACATACAGTTCCTTCGGTTCATAACAACTTGCAAGTCAAAAACAATGAGCACGTTGCATAAAATCAGCTGTGTACTGGAGTCCTAGCGAGTTGGCCAACTTTGGCAGCTCTCTGTAGGTATACGTGTTTCTGAACGACTATAGATTTCAGACCTCCACGAGACGCTGGTCTCTCACAGCCAGGTTTTGGTGATCGGGGAAATGGCCAAGTGATATCAGTGCCATAATCTGAAAATTCTACATATTTAACATATTTATGTGAATTGTAGACGTACATCTACTGGTTTACATCTTCAAGTTAGCGGTCCTCCTCGCAAACACCTCGCCTCCAACTCGTTCAACAAACTCCAACCCCCCCCCCCCCCTCTTCACATCTTCACCCGGTGACGCAGCTCAAAGCACCCCGGCGACACACAGCCCTCCCTCGTCTGCCTATAGGTCACCACTTCCTTGACGACTTCATATCCAACCAAGAAATGCCGGCTTGAGCTATGCCCTGCCAGTATCAGGTTCCGGATGTTGCAAAAATAGAAAGAGGAAAAAAATTGGAAGGGGGAGGAAAAAAATTGGGTAAAATCTCAGAATACCCTTATACTGTGTCATACATAGTATATGAGCATCAAAAAAAAAAAGAAAAAAAGAAAGAGGGAAAAAATTGGAAGAGGGAGGAAAAAAATTGGAAGGGGGAGGAAAAAAATTGGGTGAAATCTCAGAATACCCTTATATTGTGTCCATACATAGTATATGAGTTCAGGAGCATCATCCTCGCAGGATTAGGGCCAAGGTTGGGCTGAACGTCGCTATTGCATTGGTAGAATGTCGGATCATCGGGCCGTCGTACGTACACTGCCACCACGTTATTTATTCGACAGAGCTGGTTTGCCGTCGAGTCGAGTCCACCTCGACTGTCACTGGTCAGACGTTGATTTCGACTCGATTGAGGTTGAGTTGACATCGGGTTTGCTGCCTTCCACCCTCTCCCGGCCGCCAAAGTCCGGATAATCCCGGAGTGTGGGAACGTTCACCCAATTGGGTCGTGTTGTTCTACTGATGCAATAGCGACGTTCAGCTCAACTTTGGCCCTAATCCTGCGAGGATGATGCTCCTGAACTCATATACTGTGTATGGACACAGTATGAGGGTATTCTGAGATTTCACCCAATTTTTTTCCTCCCCCTTCCAATTTTTTTCCTCTTTCTATTTTTGCAACATCCGGAACCTGATATGCCAGTGCTCCAGGCCAGTCAGATTTTCAATACAGACAGGAAAATAGCAGCATAGATTCAGCGATGCAATCACTCCGAACCCTCCCGGACCACAACGCTCAACGAAAAAATTCCCCTCTGCTTCATCAAGTCCGGGGACAAACTGCATATCAGCCCGTAATTATAGTGCGCGCCGTCACAGTCCATCGAGCGGGTGACAACGCTGCCGCTTCCCCCACCTGCGATGGATATGGACTGCCACAGACTGCCGCTGAAGCACGACTGTACCACTCGCCGTCTCTAACTCTCGCTCCGCGCAAGCCTATTCCTGACCGAACCTTCAAAGCTTTATATTTCTTGAGTTCGCTTCTCTCCTCATGATCCCGGAATGTACCAATCCTCGGGCTCTTGACTCGGCCTCTCTGGACGCACATACAGAGCAACACCGGCGCATCAAATCGAAAATGCAGCGACTTGTTTGCAAGGCGGGGTGCTATCAAACTAATCAGCTTGTCTTTGACCAACTCCTAGTAGTCTCCTGAAGATGGGCCCAGACCCAGGTGTCTGGTCGTTTGTCCCCCTCCAAGTGTGTCTAAACTGAAGATGAGTACTGAATGCCAGTACTAACGCAAGAACAGGTCTTCCAGCTCGGACTTGAAGCTGATGTCTTAGCCAAAACTGATCGTGCTCGAATAAAGCGCTACGATCCTATTTTAAGCGAACCCTATAAACTCAACCCGACCGCTGGCGCCATACTACGCCTTATTTGGGCACGGCGTCGAGATATAGATACCGGTTTGGTGAAGGATCTTATGCCAACGCCGGGGACATTTACGATGAGGTTTGTGCCTTCATTATCTAAGAATCCTTCTCATTGCTGATCTTTGGCCTTAGATTGTCAAAGCTCTTTCGGAAATGGTACCATAGCCGCCTCGCCGAAAACCCTATCAGCCATCCATCGTATCCTCCGTCACGAAATGGAAATTGTGACTGGTGTGTAACTAATAGCTTTTTTTTCGTTGAGACGGAGCTAACAATGCAGCAGTTAGATCTAATCCGATCCGAAATAGGTGCACTCACTCACAGGTACTTGACCGCCGATCTAAAGATGCCAACCTTTACTTTTTTTATCAAACTTCTCGCGAGACCTGGATATCAACCAAAAGATACTGTTAACGTATATTTTACACAGTGGATTTCATGGATCATATCCGACAAAAATGTTGCCCTTGCCTTCAGCAACGGGAATTGGAGGAATATCGGAGCATTTAGAAGTTCTCAACGCCCTGTTTGGACTCCACATCAGCTCTAGCCATCATACCCCCTCTCCATACACGAATTCGGAATGCAGAGCTGTCGCTGTGGATGATAATCCTCTGAGTGGTAATTTCTATATTTTAGTACCTAGTACGTTCATCTCGGCATAAATTGGGACTAGCCTGACCCTTTCAATGAGTGTCGACTTTGAACCACTTTGTGCATATTCCTTCAGGAACAGCTCCGATCGCAGATGTAAGTTGCTTCTCTCAGTGCCCGAAGAGTTTTGCGCGAGAGGTTCTATTCGGTGCATGAATCGGTGTGCCTTTTCCCATATCGTGGACGGTCCAGAGTACGATCTCGAGGCCGCTCACATTATCCCACGGTTGGTTATCAGAGTAATATCTACGTACAATATCTGACGGGTCGACAGTACTTCATCTCAGGTGTTTGCGTCGTTGCTCCAGAAGGTGATACCAACGACAAGCGTACGTTCAGTAGACGCACCCTGTCCCACGGCTGGCATATTAATGGGCACTCTTCGCGTTCGAATTCAACACGCCGAGGTACGAGGTTGCCTTGTGTTGTAGCGTCTGTCTAGGAGAGACTAGCGTTCGAACACGAAAAGGAGCTGAACGTATTGCTGAAGCTTCGCTTTACGCTCACTGTGCTCGAATGGTTTGCCACGGAACCTATGAAAAAAATGCTATCAGGGCTTGGTAGAGACTACGACAGCAACCCGACAGACCAGCTCAAAAATGAGGAAGACTTTAATATGGTGGATGATTCTGAGGGAGGGAGCGGGCAGAACAACCCGCACCAGCACGACAACGAGGAGGACGAGAGGGGAGGAGGGGCCGACGAAGATGATGAGGCAGAGGCAGAGGACGACGAAGAGGACGATGACGATGACGAGGTTGAAAGATATTTCCATTACGAGGGATGCTCCTGCGTCCGGGAGGAAGATGGGCCATGCGTACTCACTCTTATGTCTATCGGGATTCCTATATCCCTAGTCGTCCTCTAACTTCTATATCGCCGATTGCAATGGCACGTAGCCTGAAATTTCCGGATTGCTGCAAATGGGCGACATGACAGGTCGAGGAGTGGCGCTCGGACATGGATCACTAACATTTTGATTTTCTGAGACGGCCCAAACGCGGCCGGTTATGCCAATGCAGAAAGTAATAATACAGCTAAGAGTGTGACGAACTTGATCCCTTTCTACCCCCAAGACTACGCACCAGCCTTGACAGCCATCTCGAACCCATTCGTGAACGGCAGAACGATACTCTTCCACCCATTGGCCGGATCCTCGACGTACGCCAAGAGCTCCGCGTACCGGTCCGCGCTCGAGGTGGTGTTGTCGATGAAGAGTACTGCACCTGGGCGGAGGGCGGCCTCGAGGAGGCGGAGGGTGGGGAGGGCGACGGGGGCCCAGACTTACCATCAAATCAAATAATAAAACGTCGTGTGAAAATCTAACTCACTATCCAATAACAACCCGTCCAAACTGCCATTCGCAAACTCCCGCTTGGGGATCTCCTGGAGCAGGTCGCCCTCTAATATATCCACCTGCTTCTTATCCCGGATTTCCGCACATTCGTCGTTCAGAGAGAAGGCCTCGTCGATGTGCTGCAATGTGCGCGCAACTTTGGAGGGCGAGAGTTCGGAGCCGAAGATGCAGGGTGGGTCGGGGCGGGCGGGGGAGATACTAGGGCCGTTCGCAGAGAGATTGTCGCGCAGGGCGGCGAGGAGGTAGAGGGTGGAGACACCGAAGGATGTTCCGGCTACCAGTCGAATTTAGCAAGGGGGGCCCATTGCCCTCCGTGAATTCCAAGCGAGCTCACCCTCGAAGAACCGTTGAGCATTCATAGCCCGCAGGATGAGGTACATGGCGGACGCCTTGTCTTCGTCTAGAGCGACGAGCTTGTCATCGAAAGACTTGCGCTCATCGGGGTTTTCCCAGTTTTTTGGGAAGAATACTGGGGCGTCTCGGCTGACTGCTGCGCGTTCTTGGTCCAGGGAGATCTTGTGCAGTTGGCTCAAGAGGGACTGGAGTGGGGGACGAGACGCGAAGAGGGGACGACGGATTTGAGAGGACATGATAGCCGTGTTCAAGCCGGAGTGACCGTTCCGAGAAGAGCCTCAAGAGAGTTCAAGTTCACAGGCACAGAAATACGCAGTCAACAGCTTACAGCTTCAACCCAGCTGCTGTGGATTGTGGTGGTACAGAAAAGGAAGAGAAGTTGCTAGAAGCTGTTTGGCAGTGCTTGACAGCACCCTCTTTCGCAAACAAAAGAGTCGCGTCGGTCATGCTTCCTCATGGCCTCCCTCCACCCTCCACCCCTCGTCGGAGCGGTCTTCGAACGCGCCCCGGCCTCGGCGCCATCGACCCCTTTTACACCCGCAAGCAAGACGGGGTTCCCGCAGGCGCTGCACCGGTCGAAAAAGAGCGCTTTTGCCCGCGCGAGGGAGGCGCAGGCAACGACCGCGAATTCGGATAGAAGAGACAGGGATTATGTGCCTGTTGTAGTGCCTTCCAAGAGGCCTATCGATGTCCCTCCACTGCGGAATGACGAACCCGAGGTGAAGGAAGATCGGGAGGATTGGCGCGCGCAGATGAGCCGCGAAAACGAACTGCGGGTCAGTGCCATGACGGACGAGGAACGAGAAGAGGAGAGAAGAGAGATTTTAGAAAAGTTTGGGCCAGGTATCGGGGATCTATTGAAGAAAGTGCGCGAGGCAAGAACTGGTGCGTCTAGTTCGTATTCTACTACTTTTATTAACGAGTATAAAGCACCGCTGCCATCTGCGTTGTCCTCCTCGCCCTCCAGCACCCGTCCAGCAAGTCGCGCGTCGAAACAATTACGGTTTGCAGAGGTTACACCGAACGACGTCCATGTATACGAGTCGGCGCCTTCGTCGCCGCGGAAGAAGGCCCTCGCACTGCCGCCCCCGTCTGCAGACGATAAAGACGTCGTGTCACTGGGGGAGTTTAATGGAAAGAAGGACGGAGAACCAGAAGAAGGAACACCAGAGTACATCCGCCGCCGGTTCTTCCCCTCCGCGCCCGCACACAACCCCGACCTCGCTTGGATGCAGGATACCACATCTCCAGCTCCCTCTGCACCTCCACCCAACGCCCTGCGTTTCGATTTATCAGGCAACCCCCTCGCCGCACCACTACATGCCTCCCTGCCCACGCACCTTGGCCTGCACCACCACGCACCCGATGCAGACGGCGTGCAGCGCGCGGGCTACACCCTCCCCGACATCTTCGCCACCGCGCACTCGAGCGTCCGCGCCCAACGTGCGGCGGGGATGCGCATGCTCTCTGGCATCGCGCGCTGGGTCGGCGCCGTGGCTCGCGGGGACGCGGACCTGCTACCCGGCACACTCAAGGTGGGTGAGATCGGCGACGTGAAAAAACAGGTGCTGGGCGCGGGGATCGACGCAATGGGTGAGCGGGGTGCGCTGGGTGTGCATGCGGTCGAAGTGGTGTGGGAATGCGTCGTAGGCTGGGCGGAAGGCGAAGATGTCGACGGCGTGGAACTCGGCGCGAAGGACGCATTCCCACTAGCACAGCTCCTCCCGCAGATTGTCGCGGCCCTCTCAGCTCAAACCGAATCACCCGACTCCTCCACATCCTCCCGCATCCTCGCAATCCTCCACCGACTCGCTTGCCAAACAAACGAAACCGCAACGCAAATCGTGTCCACACCCAATCTGATCCCCTCGCTCTTTCGCGCATTCCTACTAACCTCCGCCGCCGACCCCGCGGCCCTCGCCCTCCTCAAGACGCTCGCGTCCTCCACGCGCGCGAACGCACTGGCACTCACCCCGCCCGCCGACGCGCTCCTGCGGTTCGTCACCGCGCTCCCGCCGCCGAACCCCGCTCTGCTCGCGGGGACGCTGGCGTTCTACGGAACCCTCGCGTCGTACGGGCTCTACGCGCACATCGCGGGCACCGCGCACGAGCAACTCGCTGCCCTCTCTCAGTACCTCTTAAACCCCAACGACGGCGACAGCCACAATGAGGAGACGCGCGCCTGGGCAAATCTACTCGAGGGCTGGACCGTGTGCGCGACGGACCCGCACGCTACCACGCCGGAGCACGAGATTCTGTGGAGCCAGGTCGGCGCGTGGGGGTGGGCCGCAGACCTCTTGGCGCTGCGCGCGCGCTTGGAGGTCACGCCCGAACACTGGGAGGTATGGGCCGCGCTGTGGCGCGCCGAATCTGCGTGGTTGGAAGGCGCACGGGTCAATGGCGTACGCGGCGGGGAGGGGGAGCGATCGGAGTGCGTGGTGGCGGTGAAGCGGGGGTTCGAGGCGGAGGATGGAAAGGAACACGCGGTGGTGAAGGCTGCGGTGAGTGCGTTCGGCGCGGGGCTCGCGGATTTCGGACGTGGTGGGGCGGCGGGGGTGGGGGGGCTGGGACGCGCGGCGGAGGTGCTGATGGGCGCTATGCGCCTCTGGCTTGCGTGTCTCCCATCCGCTGCGGACGGCCCGCTGGCTGCTCCTCCTTTCACCCTGCCGTTCGCGCAGCTCTCGGACCTCGCTGCGAAGCTCGTCATGCACCCGCTTTGGTCTTCTGTCCAGAAGAGCGGCGCGGGGTACGTACTCTACCGCCCGCTCGCGGCCCTCCTCTCCGTCTATCTGCGATTATCGCAGAGGCTTCCGGACGTCTCGACGGATGTCTGGATGGCGCAGGCGCTGTCGATCCTGTCGCGTCTTCTCCCCGGCGACGAAGAATTCGCGCTGCAAGTGACCAAGGAGATTCTGGATGTGGTGACGCCGCAGTGGGCCTCCTCGCGGGGCTTGAACGTTCCGCAGGCGGTGTGGGATAAAGGCGCGCTCGCGATACTCAAGCCGTTCCTCGTGCGCGCCGTGCGCCCGCGGGACGAGCTGCATATCGGCCCGTGGTGCGTCTCGCCGCAGTCTATCAAACGTGCGACGACCTTGCGACTCCCCCCCCCTGCAACGGCGTTTTCGCAGCGCGAGTACGGGCTGCCGCTAAAGCGCGATTGGACGCTCTCCCCGCTCGACCACCTCCTGCGCTCCGGCACGTCGCCTGTCTTTGCCGCCCTCCCCGCGGGGTGGGACGCCTCGGAGGTGGATGTGACGCGCGCGGCGCTGCTGCTGACGCAGATCGCCCGCGAAGTGTCGAGCAGATATTCGTTTGGGGAGTTTGTGCTGGGGAGGGCGGAGGCGGTGTTTGGGTGCATGAAAATATTTATGCTGGAGCATGGGCAGCCACATAGCGATTCGGACGAGGAGGTGTTCCGCGATGCGGTCGTGGGGCGGATGATGGAGGGGCTGCTGAAGCCGTACACCGCTGCTGTTTCCGCCAACTCGACATCTACAACCGATGCGCCATCGTCGCCCGTCATCCCCTCGTCCCCCGCGCAGCCCGATCTGGAGGAGGTGTCCGTGGGCTTTTTGGGAGCGGGGACGCCGTTCTACCAGTACTACACCGACTTTGTCGCGCTCTACGACGCCATCTCCTTCGCGCACCCGACCTTTGCGCGCCTGCTCCTCCCGCCGACGTCCATGCGCTACGCGCCGGACTACCGGCGGCTCCTCTGGAACGACTACGCGCATGTCCTCAAGACGATACGCGTCGAGCCCGCGGACGTCGTCGTTGGGGAGCTGGGCGAGTATCTGTGGCCGGTGGAGGGCGATGCGCAGATGCTTGGCGCGTATTTGCGCGCGCTGGTCAAGGGCAGCGGTAACGGCGGGGGTGGCGGCGCAGTCCAGGGCTTTTTGAGGCTGGTGGCGACGCACCATGTTGCGTGTAGTATTTGGCCGGATTTGAGGGAGGGCGGTGGTGCGGCGGAGCAGAGCCGGGAGGAGCGCGCGGAGAAGCTGTTGAGGGTTGTGGTGGATCAGGGAGACTCTGAAGTCGTCAGGGAGGTGGTGTCCTATAGGCAGACGAGGGAGGGCCGTGTGGAGGTGTCGCCGGGGTGCTTTGAGCTGGGTGAAGATATGAAGCGGGGGCGGTTGAAGTTTGTTGAACGAGTTGGCGGCGAGGCGTTTGCGAGGGGGGTTGAAGGACTGCTAATTTGAAGATGAATTTTAAATGTAACTAGTAGATGTACGCCTACATTTCACATAAATATATTAAATATGTAGAATTTTCAGACTATGTCACTGATACCACTTGGCCATGTCCCCGACCACCAAAACCTGGCTGTGAGATACCAGAGGTCTGAAATCTATAGTCGTTCAGAAACATGTATACTATAAAGAGCTGCGAAAGTTGGCCAACTCGGGAAGGACTAGGAGTCTAACTCAACCTGAAAGGCGGCGACCTGGAAATCTCGATGTCCAGACCTTCTGCACGATACGTGTCGAGGGCCTCCTTGAATGCCTGGCTAAATGCGCCCCATCCTTTGTATACCATGCGCTTCAGCCGCACAGCGTTGTCCGTCTTCCGCCGCGACGCGATCAGCGCTGATAGACTTCCCTCGTCAAAGTCCGCCCCGACCTTGGTGTCACAGTCGATTGAAAGCGTCTCGAGCTGCGGGAGCAGGACTGCGGTGCGGGGAAGGTCTGTGCGCAGGGCGTCAAGGACGGTGTTGTTGACAGCGATGCAACCGATGAGCTCGAGCGTGGTGAGGGAGGGCGTGCAGCGGAGGAGCGCGCACAGGTCCGCCGAGGAGAGTTTTTCGCCGCTCAGGTCGAGCAGGAGGCACTGGAGGTGCGGGCCTGCGAGGAGGAAAGGGCGGAATGTCTCTGGAGAAGGCCACGCCATGTCGTCGTCGTAGCAGAATAGCTCCAGCGTCTTCAGTGAGGGGAGGACAAGGTACCCGAGGAAGTGTATGAGAGCCGGGGACGCCACCCTGACGCGCAGGGTGGCCAGGTGGGGGAGGGTAGCAGTGGTCATGGACAGCGCGCTGTGATGATCATGGCCCATCTGGATGAGCGTGCAATTCAAGACGGCTGAAACGATATTGGTGCCCTTCGCGAGCGCTGAAAAACATGCGCGAGGTGTGGTACGGGTGAGGATGATATGCGTCAATTGGGCCCAGGGCATGGACATGAGATCGGCGGTCTCCGGCCCTACATCCAACTCGACGCGCCGCAGTCGCGGGGCGCTCATGAAGACCGAGAGAACCTTGGGCAGCCGTACAGAAGGATAAAGTTGCAGAGTCACCTCGCCCAGTGCTTGCAGCGTTCCGTCGGGGAGGTGCGCCAATGCACGCAACACACGCGTCGTAGCGTCAACGCTAGCCGACGTGGAGATGCTCAATGTCTTCCACCGCGCGCGAAAATTCATCCAGAGTCCGGAAGTTCCACCAGTTGAGCCAGACGGGGACGGGTAGTGGTGCGGATCGCGCCAACCACGTCTCGATGTCTTTGAAATATTTATTGACCAGCTTCTTTCTGCCACGGAACCGACCGGGATAGATGGGAATGCACTGTTTGTTCCACAGCAGCGGGGTATGCGCGAGATTCCTCCAATATCTACACACCCGGGCCAGAACCAAGATGTTTTCAAGCCAAGATGCTTGCCCCTCCGAGTCGATGACAAGAGGAAAGATTTCCCCCACGAGAATTTCGGAAGGTAATAAATCAATATAGGTGGGCGTTCTTTCCGCCTTTTTGCGAGCAGCACAGTTGCGCACACGCTCCCGCGAATATGGCCATAGCTTTTCCAGGAAACGAGATGCCGAGCTCCAAGTCCATGAATATAATCTGTACACGCGACTTGGCAATACTCACTCGAGAACGCGTTTGGCTTTGGGGCGCATTTGGTGACTTGGAGAAGACTTTGCGTTCAGGTCAAGTTCAGGTTGGGCGTAGGCTCGGCATTTTCCGCGATCAATCTTTGTAAACCCATTGGGAAACTGTTTTTCTTTTCAATGTTTTCTTCAAGTTTCCTTCGCCATTTTGTGCACGAATGTGCTAACACCGCGCTGCAGCCACCTTGCAGCCCTATCTTTCTCAATAGACGTTCATTTTGGGCCAGGCGCCGGGCCAAGTATTGGCATTGGGTCGATTGGTTTCAAAGATCATTTCGTGCCAAATCCTTGGGGAACACCCTTGTCTTTCTTCGTGTGGATTTCCTCTCAGTAACACAAGACGGAGAACTGGGGAATGGCAACTATTAAAAAAACTCTGGTCTTTCTGTCTCAAAATCTCTTCCAAGCACAAGAGCGACGCTGCTCCTGGGATGTATCGTGATCTTCTTGACACCCTCTGGCCTGCTGACGGGGGCCTTCCGCCTTACTCATCTGACAACATGTACACCTACATGTCACATAAATATGTTAAATATGTGGAATTTTCAGATTATGTCACTGATCATGTCCCCAATCACCAAAACCTGGCTGTGAGATACCAGCATCTCGTGGAGGTCTGAAATTTATAGTCGTTCAGAAACACGTACATATACTATAGAGAGCTGCCCGTGCAAAAGTTGGTCAACTCGGGAAGGACTAGGACTCCAGTACACGGCTGATTTTATGCAACTACTCTGCATCGATGTGCTCAGTGTTTTTTACTTGTTGGATTCAGAGTGAGCCGCCTCCCGAAGGAACTGTATGTATCAATCCCTGTACGCGTAGTATAAGCGAAGGGAGAATGATGAAAGAATCGATCTACTCCACCTCCCGAGTCACACGAGCAGCAGCCTTCTGTCAATCGGTGGTCTGGAAATCTCGATGTCCAGACCTTCTGCACGATACGTGTCGAGGGCCTCATGGAATGCCTGGCTAAATGCGCCCCATCCTTTGTATACCATGCGCTTCAGCCGCACAGCGTTGTCCGTCTTCCGCCGCGACGCGATCAGCGCCGATAGACTTCCCTCGTCGAAGTCCGCCCCGACCTCGGTGTCACAGTCGAGTGAGAGCGTCTCGAGCTGCGGGAGCAGGACTGCGGTGCGGGGGAGGTCTGAACGCAGGGCGTCGAGGACGGTGTTGTCAAGAGCGATGCAACCGAGCTCGAGCGTGGCGAGGGAGGGCGTACAGCGGAGGAGCGCGCACAGGTCCGCCGAGGAGAGTCTTGCGCAGTTGAGGTTGAGTGCGAGGTGCCGAAGGGTCGGTGCGCTGAGGAGGAACGGTCGGAATGTCTCTGGAGGTGGCCACGCCTTGTAGTGGTTGTATAGCACGAGCGTCTTCAAGGAGGGGAGGAACAGGTGCCCGAGGACGTGTATGAGAGCCGGGGACACCGAGACGCGCAGGGTGGCCAGGTGGGGGAGGGTAGCAGTGACCATGGACAGCGCGCTGTGATGATCATGGACCATCTCGATGAGCGTACAGTTCAAGACGGCCGAGACAGCGTTGGTGCATTCCGCGAGCGCTACAAAACATGCGCGAGGTGTGGTGCTGTTGAGGGTGATATGCGTCAATTGGGCCCAGGGCATGGACATGAGATCGGTGGTCTCCGGTTCTACACGCAACTCGACGCGCCGCAGTCGTGGGGCGCTCATGAAGACCGAAAGAACCTTGGGCGGCCGCACAGAAGAAGAAAGATGCAGATTCACCTCGGTCAGTGCTTGCAGCATTCCGTCGGGGAGATGCGCTAAGGGACGCAACAGTAGCGTCGATGTTAGACCACGTGGATATGCACAGTGTCTTCCACCGCGCGGCGACGCGGAAAAATATGTCAACCGCGCGCTCAAATTCATCGAGGGTCCAGAAGTTCCACCAGTCTAGCGAGACAGGGACAGGCAGTGGTGCGGATCGCGCCAGCCATGTCTCGATGACCTTGAAATATTTATTGACCAGCTTTTTTCTGCGGCGGCGGCTGCCCAAGAACTGGCCTCGATTGATGGGAATGTACTGTTTGTTCCACAGCAGCGGGGTATGAGCGAGATTCTTCCAATATCTACACACACGGGCTAGAACCAAGATGTTTTCAAGCCAAGATGCTTGCCCCTCCGAGTCGATGACAAGAGGAAAGATTTCCCCCACGAGAATTTCGGAAGGTAATAAATCAATATAGGTGGGCGACCTTTCCGCCTTTTTGTGGGCAGCAAAGTCACGCACGCGCTCTCGCGAATATGGCCATAGCTTTTCCAGGAAACGAGATGCCGAGCTCCAAGTCCATGAATATAGACTGTATACGCGACTTGGCAATACTCACTCGAAGACCCGTTTGGCCTTGGGGCGCATTTGGTGACTTGGAGAAGACTTGGCGTTCAGATCAAGTTTAGGTTGGGCGTAGGCAGCTTCGGCATTTTCCGCGATCACTCTTAGTAAACCCATTGGGAAACTGTTTTTCTTTTCAATGTTTTCTTCAAGTTTCCCATTTTGTGCACGAATGTGCTAATACCGCGCTGCAGCCACCTTGCAGCACCCTATCTTTCTCAATAGACATTCATTTTGGGCCAGGCGCCGGGCCAAGTATTGGCATTGGGTCGATTGGTTTCAAAGATCATTTCATGCCAAATCCTTGCGGAACACCCTTGTCTTTCTTCGTGTGGATTTCCTCTCAGTAACGCAAGACGGAGAACTTGGGAATGGCAACTACTAAAAAAACTCTGGTCTTTCTGTCTCGAAATCTCTTCCAAGCACAAGCCCCGGCGACGCTACTCCAGTTTACTTGGGATGTATCGTGATCTTCTTGACACCCTCTGGCCTGCTGACGGTGGCCTTCCGCCTTGCTCACCTGACAACATGTACACCTACATTTCACATAAATATGTTAAATATGTAGAATTTTCAGATTATGTTACTGATCATGTCCCCAATCACCAAAACCTGGCTGTCAGATACCAGCATCTCGTGGAGGTCTGAAATCTATAGTCGTTCAGAAACACGTATTATACTATAGAGAGCTGCCAGTGCAAAACTTGGTCAACTCGGGAAGGACTAGGACTCCAGTACACGGCTGATTTTATGCAACCACTCTGCATCGATATGCTCATTGTTTTTTACTTGTTGGATTCAGAGTGAGCCGCCTCCCGAAGGAACTGTATGTATCAATCCCTGCACGTGTAGTACGAGCGAAGGGAGAATGATGAAAGAATCAATCTACTCCGCCTCCTAAGTCACAATATTAATTAATCGACCTGACAAGCGGCGTCCTGAAAATCTCGACATCCAGACCTTCTGCACGATACGCGTCAAGGGCCTCCTTGAGTGTCTGGCCAAATGTGCCTCTTCCTTTGTATAATATGCGCTTCAGTCGGACAGCGTTATCCGTCCTCCACCGCGACGCGATCAGCGCTGACAGACTCCCCTCGGCCCCGACCTCGGTGTTGCACTCGAGTGAGAGCGTCTCGAGCTGCGGGAGCAGGACTGCGGTGCAGGGGATGTTTGCGTGCAGGGCGTCGAGGAGGGTGTTGTCGATAGCGATGCACGGGTGGACGAGCTCAAGCGTGGTGAGGGCGGGCATGCAACGGAGGAGTACGCATAGGTCTGCCGAGGAGAGTACTCGCGCGCCGTAGAGGTTGAGCCGGAGATGCTGAAGGGTCGGTACGCCGAGGAGGAACGGTTCGAATGTCTCTGGAGGAGGCCACGCCAGGTAGTGGTCGTGTAATAGCTCGGGCGTCTTCAGGGAGGGGAGGACGAGATGCCGGAGGCCGTGTATGAGAGCCGGGGACACCCAGACGTGCAAGGTGGCCAGGTGGGGGAGGGTGGCAGTGGCCATGGACATGGACAGCGCTCTATCATGTTCATATTGGACTGCCTCAATGCACACCGAGATGATGTTGGTGCATTCCGCGAGCGCTGCAAAACAGGCGCGAAGTGTGGTACGGGTGAGGGTGATATGCGTCAATTGGGCCCAAGGCACGGAGACAAGATCGGCGGTCTCCGGCTCTACACGCAACTCGACGCGCCGCAGTCGTGCGGCGCTCATGAAGACCGAGAGAACCTTGGGCGACCGCACAAAAGAAGAAAGATGCAGAGTCACCTCGGTCAGCGCTTGCAGCATTCCGTCGGGGAGGTGCGCCAAGGCACGCAACGCACGCGTCGTAGCGTAGACGTTAGCCGACGTGGAGATGTACAGTGTCTTCCACCGCGTGGCGACGCAGAAAACTATGTCAACCGCGCGCTCAAATTCATCGAGGGTCCGGAAGTTCCCCCAGTCTAACGAGACGGGGACGGGTAGTGGTGCGGATCGCGCCAGCCATGTCTCAATGTACTTGAAATATTTATTGACCAGCTTTTTTCTGCGGCGGCGGCTGCGCAATAAGAACTGGCCTGGATTCATGGGAATACACTGTTTGTTCCACAGCAGCGGGGCATGCACGAGATTCCTCCAATATCTACACACACGGGCCAGAACCAAGATTTTTTCAAGCCAAGATGCCTGCCCCTCCGAGTCGATGACAAGAGGAAAGATCTCCCCCATGAGAAGTTCAGAAGGTAATAAATCAATATAGATGGGTGTTCTTTCCGCCTTTTTGTGAGCAGCACAGTCGCGCTCTCGCGAATATGGCCATAGCTTTTCCAGGAAACGAGATGCCGAGCTCCAAGGCCATGAATATAGACTGTTTATGCGACTTGGTAATACTCACTCGAAAACCCGTTTGGCCTTGGGGCGCATTTGGTGATTTGGAGAAGACTTTGCGTTCAGGTCAAGTTCAGGTTGGGTAGGCTCGTTTCAACCTCTATAGTATAGCCTTCGTGATTTTCTGAAGATAGGCGAGCGTTGGGCAGCTTCGGCATCTCCCGCGATCACTCGTTGCAAACGCGGCTTTTCTTTGTTTCCCTTCGCCATCTTGTGCACGAATGTTCTGTGAAAGCCTGCAACCACCTTGCAGCATTCTATCTTTCTCAGCAGACGTTCATTTTGGGCCAGGCGCCAGGCTAAGTATTTGGTGTTAGGCCAATTGGTTTCAAAGTTCATTTCATGTCAAATCCTTTCGGAACACCCTTGTCTTTCTTCGTTTGGATTTCCTCTCAGTAACGCAGGACGGAGAACTTGGGAATGGCAGCTATTGAAAAACTCTGGTCTTTCCGTTTCGAAATCTCTTCAAGCACAAGCCCCGGCGACCTTCGCTCGGATTTCCTCTCAGTAACGCAAGAAGGAGAACTCGGGCAGCGGTCGATTGAATGGCAACTTTTTTTTAAAACTCTTGTCTTTCCGTCTCGAAACCATTGGCGCGCAAGCACAAGCCCCGGCGACGCTGCTCCAGTATACTGTTTACTTGGGCGACGTGTATCTTGACACCCTCTGGCCTGCTGACGGTCTTCCGCCTTGCTCATCTGACAACAGTACACCTACATTTCACATAAATATGTTAAATATGTAGAGATTATGTTACCGATCATGTCGCCAATCACCAAAACCTGGCTGTCAGATACCAGCATCTCGTGGAGGTCTGAAATCTATAGTCGTTCAGAAACACGTACATATACTATAGAGAGCCGCCTGTGCAAAAGTTGGTCAACTCGGGAAGGACTAGGACTCCAGTACACGGCTGATTTTATGCAACCACTCTGCATCGATGTGCTCATTGTTTTTGACTTGTTGGATTCAGAGTGAGCCGCTTCCCGAAGGAACTGATCAATCCCTGCACGTGTAGTATGAGCGAAGGGAGAATGATGAAGGAATCGATCTACTCCGCCTCTGGAGTCACACGAGCGGCGACCATCTGGCAATCGGTGGCCTGGAAATCTCGATGTCCAGACCTTCTGCACGATACGTGTCGAGGGCCTCATGGAATGCCTGGCTAAATGTGCCCCATCCTTTGCATACCATGCGCTTCAACCGCACAGCGTTGTCCGTCTTCCGCCGCGACGCGATCAGCGCCAATAGACTTCCCTCGTCGAAGTCCGCCCCGACCCCGGCGTCACAGCCGAGTGAGAGCGTCTCGAGCTGCGGGAGCAGGACTGCGGAGCGGGGGAGGTCTGAGCGCAGGGCGTCGAGGACGGTGTTGTCAACATCGATGCAACCGAGGTCGAGCGTGGTGAGGGAGGGCGTACAGCGGAGGAGCGCGCACAAGTCCGCCGAGGAGAGTCTTGCGTGGTTGAGGTGGAGTGCGAGGTGCCGAAGGGTCGGTGCGCTGAGGAGGAACGGTCGGAATGTCTCTGAAAAAGGCCACGCCTTGTAGTGGTCGTATAGCTCGAGCGTCTTCAGGGAGGGGAGGACGAGGTGCCCGAGGAGGTGTATGAGAGCCGGGGACACCGAGACGCGCAGGGTAACCAGGTGGGGGAGGGTAGCAGTGGTCATGGACATGGGCAGCGCGGCGCTGTCATGACCATCTTGGACTGTCTCGGTGTGATCACAATTCAAGACGGCGGAGACAGCGTTGGTGCATTCCGCGAGCGCTGCAAAACATGCGCGAGGTGTGGTGCTGTTGAGGGTAATATGCGTCAATTGGGCCAAGGGCATGGACATGAGATCGGCGGTCTCCGGCCCTACACGCAACTCGGCGCGCCGCAGTCGTGCGGCGCTCATGAATACCGAGAGAACCTTGGGCGGCCGCACATCAAAATAAAGATTCAGAGTCACCGCGGTCAGTGCTTGCAGCGTTCCGTCGGGGAGATGCGCCAAGGCACGCAACACACGCGTCGTAGCGTCGACGCTAGGCCACGTGGAGATGTCCAATGTCTTCCACCGCGCGGCGACGCGGAAAACCATGTCTACTGCGCGCTCAAATTCATCCAGGGTCCGGAAGTTCCACGAGCGGAGCGAGACGGGGACGGCCAGCGGTGCGGATCGCGCCAGCCATGTCTCGATGACCTTGAAATATTCATTGACCAGCTTTTTTCTGCGGCGGCGGCTGCCCAAGAACTGGCCTCGATTGATGGGAATGTACTGTTTGTTCCACAGCAGCGGGGTATGAGCGAGATTCTTCCAATATCTACACACCCGGGCTAGAACCAAGATGTTTTCAAGCCAAGATGTTTGCCCCTCCGAGTCGATGACAAGAGGAAAGATCTCCCCCACGAGAAGTTCAGAAGGTAATGAATTAATATAGGCGGGCGCACTTTCTGCCTTTTTGCGAGCAGCAAATTCACGCACGCGCTCTCGCGAGTATAGCCATAGCTTTTCCAGGAAACGAGATGCCGAGCTCCAAGTCCATGAATATAGACTGTTTACGCGACTTGGCAATACTCACTCAAAGACCCGTTTGGCCTTGGGGCGCATTGGGTGACTTGGAGAAGACTTCGCGTTCAGGTCAAGTTCAGGTTCGGCGTAGGGTAAGCTCGTTTCAGCCTCTATAGTCTTGCTATAGTCTAGCCTTCGTGATTGTCTGAAGATAGTCGTTCAGAATCAGGTTAGGCGAGCGTCGGGCAGCTTCGGCATCTCCCGCGATCACTCGTTGCAATGGTAAACAGTTTTCCTATGTTTTCCTTCGCCATTTTGCACGAATGTTCTGGTATCGCAGCTGCAACCACCTTGCAGCATTCTATCTTTCTCAATAGACGTTCATTCTGGGCCAGGCGCCGGGCCAAGTATTTGGCATTGGGTCAATTGGTTTCAAAGTTCATTTTATGCCAAATCCTTGCGGAACACCTTTGTCTTTTTTCGCTCTCTGTAACGCAAGAAGGAGAACTTGGGCAGCGGTCGACAGAATGCTAACTAAATAAATAAAAACTCTTGGCTTTCCGTTTCGAAATCTCTTCCATTGCCGCGCAAGCACAAGCCCCTGCGACGCTGCCCCAACTTACTTGGGACGACATGTATCATGACCTTCTTGACACCCTCTGGCCCGGTTGACAGTGGCCTTCCGCCTTACTCGACTGACAACAGACGCTCAGTCCTAGCAGCAAGAAATGCGACTCGGACGCCATGGATGTGGATGGAGGAGGGCCCGCCCGGAATATGCTACATCAACCTCAACGCCCACCCAATCTTGGCGTTCGATGGTCTCGCTCGGAGCGCTGCTATTATTTCCTTCTTCGTCTGCTAGCTTCCGGACAGTCGGTATTCTTCCTCAATGCCCCCAGCACTGTGTCCGCGACGATGACCGACGAAACGCCTGAGCCATATCCCACGACAGCAAGGAACCGACTGGACGCTCCCCATGATCTTCGCTCGCGCTTGGTGCGCGCCGCCACCACAAGAGTCGCGCAGACGACCACACCTTCATGTGCCACGTCTATACGCTGAACCTCTGATGCCATCCTTCGGACTGACCTCGCCCAACAGAGGGAACGACTCGCAATTCATCGCGTAAAAGTTATGAACAGGTTGGATACGGGCGGGCCGGTCGCACGAAGTCTCTTTGGCGGCGTACCTGTCCCCTCGCCCTCGCCCCAGCCCATCGACATCGCTCCGCGGCGACATATTCGCCCTCACGCCGACAGACGTGTTCCTGATTCAACCCCTGGTCGTATTCGACGAGAGCTCAGGGCGAACTCGCCTCCAGCGGACCGACTACACTACCCCACCGAGTTCCTTTCTGCCCACTGGCACATGGCCGACATCCATGGAGGTGCGGTAGTGTTGCGGGTGCTGTACCCCCATCGCGCCGTCGTCGCGTCGTGCATTGTATCGATTCGCTACCCACCCGGTCCTACACACCCGAAATCAATTCTTCCTCTGCTTCTTCCCCACTCCCTCTTCTTCGTTTCGTTTCATTCTCATTCTCACAACACAACCGGCCATCTCGGGAAAAAACTCAAAGGCAAGAACCTCAAGAAGTGGCCATGGTTCCCATAGCCAATTCGATCAATATTCTTTGAGACACTTTCCGTAGCCAATCAATATTCGTTGAATACTTTTTTTTCTCAGCTGCGTGTCAGTGCATGTCTGGATGCTAGCGCTACTGTTCCAATTGTGGGACTGCGTCAGTATAATCCTCCTCTCGTCGTATTTCCTCGCTTTTTTATTTTTACAAAACTTTCCGTATCTTTCCGAATGACTGACTCATTCCATCCCTCTGCTTTACCTTCGATCTTTTCCTCATTCCTTATTCCTATTCCTTATTCCTCATTCCCTCATAATAAAAAACCACCACCCCGCACAATACCAAATACATTATAACCTCCCCTAGTACTCCTTTACGTAGTCGTTAGTTTTAGTTTTAGTTACGTAGTTAGATACAAGACATCTTCCCTTCCATCTTCCCTTACTATGAAAGCGAAAGCGATATCGCAATGCAAAATGCACGAATGAGTCCAGTCCAGTCCAATCCAATCAACCAGGGAGGAAGCAAGGAAGCAAGGGAGGAAGGCGCGCTATCGGTCGTGCCCCTGCCCTGCCTCCCTATCCCCATCTCCCGCGTCGGCGTCGGCGCCAGGGCTCCATCCGGTATCATGCGCCCACCCCGCGCCGACAGGCGCGTGTCGGTCCCTCCTTTGCGACTTCTCTTTCTCCTTCTCCTTCTCTTGCTCCTCTCGCTGCAACTCCCTCTCATCCCTCTCGTCTCCGTTTTCGTTTTCGTTTTCATTCGCGTTTGCGTCCTCTTCGTTGGCGTCAAAGTCGAGCGGCGGCGCGTCTCCCGCGTCCCCTTCCCCCTCGTCCACATAATCTTCGTCCTCATCACCCTCGAACAAAGGCGGCGCACTAGCCACCACCGCACGACGAGGCGTGCTCGGCCCCGCTTCCGCTCCCGTGTCTGCGTCTGCGTCTGAATACGGGTACGCGGGGTAGTCGTACTCCCCATCCCACGCATACTCGAACGGCGGGGCGCTGGGGCTCGCACTCGCACTCGCTCGCGGTGTGCTGGGTCCCGCTTCCGGCTCTCCTACGTCTGCGGGGTACGCAGGCGCGGAAGGAGAGGGGTCCGCGTACGCCGGCGCAGACGGCGCGCTGGGATACGCCGGCGCAGATGGCGCGTACGAGGGGTAAGAAGAAGAAGAAGCGGACGCAGCCTCCCGCTCGCGCACCGCATACGCCCTCTCGAGCTCCATCTTCTCCTGCTGCGCCCCGCTTCCGCTTCCGGTGCCCCGCGGCGGGGCGGGGGGCGGTGGTATTCGTATTCGTCTTTCTTCTCGTTGTGTGGGTTGGGACGCTGCTGGCGGTAACGGCGGTTCTGATACCTGCGAGGACGAGGACGAGGACGAAGGAGAATGGGAATGGGAATGAGAAGTCGACGTAGATGTGGACGTATCAGCAGACGTGGAAGAGAAAAAATCCCCATCCCCGCCCTCGAGGTCATACTCCCCAAACCCAAAATCGAGCTCGTCCTCCTCTGGTGCACGCGCTTCCGCTTCCCGTTCCGCATGTGATGAGGCCGAAGTCGACGCCGTCTGCTCCTCCGTCTCCGTCTCCATCTCCGTCCCCACACACCTAGACGCAGAACTCGACCCAGGCTCGCTCCTCCCCTCCCCCAACCTCGCCAACACTGCCTTGTCGTCCGTCGCCACATGCAGGCTCGTCCCTTGTCCATGTGCTCCTCCAACGCTATTGGGAATGAAATCGTCGAAATAGCCCGTCCCGTCGATGTCGGCGCGCGGGGTGTATGGGGGAAATGCCTCGGTGTCGGCGTCGGGGTCGGGGTGCAGACCCGCCATGTCCATACGCATATGCCTGTCCATAGCAGCGGCGTCTTTCCCCGCTGCTGCTGCGGGTGGGGAGATGGATATCGAAATCGGGGGGATGGCGGGTGTGGGATGTATCGGGTACGCAGGGGGTTCTGCCGGCGATGCCGGGGGCGGGGGAGGAGACGGGGGCGAAGGCAAGGGGAGGGACAGCGTCGACGAAGACGCACTCGCAAACGAGATGGAGGTAGGCGCAGGGGACGCCGCACGCGGATGTAATGATGGTGATGGTGGCGGCGTCAACACAAGCGACTGGCGCGAGCCGAGCTGATTATTGTGCAGCCTGCGCGCACGGCGCTGGCGTGCGTTGAAGCGCGCGTTGTCCCTCCAGCGCGCGGTCCATTTGCGGAACTTTGAGCTCGAGTTCGCGGTGTTCTTTACGTCTGTGCTGTCCGCAGGCGCAGACAATTTAGACGTGCGGTGCCGTCGTTTCTCTGGGTCTGCGCGGGGGCGGGGGGTGCGGGTGAAGTGGAAGCGGACGAGGGTGATGATGATGAAGACTGCGAGGACGACGGAGAGGGCGACGGTGATGCCGGTGCGGCTGGGGTTGGAGATGGTGTCGCGCATCCAGCCCGGGGGGACCGTCTTTATGAATTCCGCGTCGTCCTGGTTGACCGAGGACGTCGGGGTCGCTTTGCATGTCTTAATAAAATAATTATTAGTATCGGAATTTGGAGTAGAAAAAAACAAATAGGAGCGCACGTCGCAGATGGTGGAGCCGACGAGGGTGTACGAGTCAACGCGGCGCCAGTGGCCGTCGAAGCCGGGGGAGTAGAGCGGGGGGACGTGGTGGTGGCTGGTAGTAGCGCTGGAGCGGAGGACGGCAATGTCGATGGGGTCGTCGAGGAGAGGACCGGGAGCCGCCTGGGCTTTGTCGGGGGCAATGGCGGCGAGCAAGGCTAATAGAGGCAGCCATGCGCGTCGTAGTGCCTTGTAGGGCGGCGGGTGCATGGGCTCGCCAAGAGTGTCTTTGCGGTGCCAAGCAGATTGTAGAGTGAAGGGGGAGAAGAGGCTGATAAACAATTATCAACACCTCCCTTATGAACTGCTATTAATATCTCTGGTACCGGACCATAAATTTATTATCCTATTTTTGGCCACTCCCCCTCCTACTACTGCGCAGTCTGTTATCGCCACCAGTGCTAGTGATATCCATCCCTCTTTCTCTTTCTCTTCACTCTCCCCACCACCACGTCGACAAACCATCCCACCGGCACCTGATCACGTTGTCAGGATCTTCATCTCCCCAAACGGTCCGTGGGCCCATCCCAGTTATTTTCGTTACCAGGTACCCCTGTCACACACCCAAAAGTATTTTCGGGATCCTCCGCATTACCTCCGCGACCAATCCGCGTTCCCTTCTCTTCTGCGAAACATATGCATGGAACATCAACATAAGGAAGTTTAATATTTAATCGCCGGCCTGGCGCGCCCGTAGCGATCCGCGCATGTCGCCCGCTACAAGTTATTTATAAACCTCGGACACCGCAACGTCGTTTATTTTTGACTAAGTGACTCGCGGTCCGGCCGTCGGATAATCTCAGTCCACGAAAACCTCCGCAAATCCGCGCAAAAACCAACTCACACTAACACGCCCACGCCACGCCCACGTTTGGAACCAACCGCGCTTGTTCTTTCCTAGGCCTGTTGTCCACGCCGGAAGTGAAGGAAATCCTCTCACTGAGTCTCAGCCGAGACATCCCGTTCTCCTTCCTTGTCTCTCATTTCTCACCTTCCCTTCCCTTCTCTCTCGCCTTCCACATACCGCATTCCTCTCTCATGCAACCCGATCTTAAGCTTATTTTCGAGTCCGGCACGCGACTCGCCCCAAACAAGTTTAACACCTCACCATCCCACCAACCCACCAATCTGACAATCCGACGTGGCTTTGTTGTCGTGTCGCGCTACAGTACTTACCTCCATCGGGTGATCTGCTTCTCCCCTTCCCTCTCCTCTTCCTCCTTCCTACTTCCTCCTCTTCTCCTCTAATCCTTCCTTGAATTCTCCCCCCATGTGAGACACGCGTAATTCATTGCTCATCTATAAATACCCATCCCACCCCCATCCCACCCTGATTCAATTCGTACTTATAAAAAAACCCCGATCCGCACTGCCGTGATCCTTGATCTCTATCACCCATTGAAATTTCATCGGGGCATCAACGCATCGGACATCAAAGCATCAAAGTATGGGACATCCTATCATTCCATCATCGATGCACTTGTTCTTTCAAAAACTTATTTTTGGCTTGCGGCTGCAGGGTCGATGCGTTTGGGTTTTTTTAAAAAAGGGACTGGGACTGAGACTGAGACTGGGATAAAATAGGACTCAAGACAACGGTAGACTCGGTTGACAAGACGGGGTCGGCAAGAGACAAGAGACGGGCGGAAAGAAGCGGAACTTGCGTCCAAAAACAACATTGGCGCTGCTGTGGGTGCTATACAGCCAAAACCAAAAAAAACACCAGCGGCAGCTGTCTGTGGTATTCTTGCAGGGTCGACCAAGCGTAAACGGTACGAAAGTTTGCCTCAGGCTGGGATACTGTAAATCCAAAAAAAAGGACAGTCACGCTCAAATTCACTCGGGCCTCGCACTCGCACACGCACTGGCAGACATGTACACAGAACTGGAACTCTGTCTAAAAGGAGGCTGAAGCTAAAGCTAAGGCTATGTGTGTGCAGGGAATGAGTCATCCAGGGATACTGCAAGTGTGAGTGTTTTCCTCCTTGGAGATGGGGTCAAAGTTACTGTAATCTGTGATTAATTCAGTCTGCTTGTTTCAGTGTTTTCAATCGGGGAGCAAAGAGACGAGAGACGAGCCGCGCAAACCTCGAAAGAAGACAAAAATCAATACGCGCTGAAAGCCGCAACATAAATTTACTGTATCGTCTCCTCGAGGCTCCACCAAAATATCCCGTCCTGTCTTTGTGGCAAAAAACGTTACATACATACTGTTGCTGTTCTATTTCTATCTCCACTGCGGTATTCCGGCACGGCACCACCACCGCCATCCATTCATTCACTCAATCATCCATTCATTCAACCTACCTATTTGCGAATCAGTACTACGAAATACATGGCTATCAATCGCCGGTGCTATTTTTTTTCCAGCTTGCTGTAACAGCTTATGGAGAAAGATATCTAGAAGAGTCGGAGGCGGATGTTCGCCTCCTCCTCCGACGATCCTCAAGTTTCAAGCGCAAGGGCCAAAATAAATTTAGATTTATCGCTCTCCTCGAGACGCGAGGCTCTGCTAAAATATCCTGTTCTATCCCTGCTGTTCTATTTCCACTGCGGTATTTCGGCACGGCACCACCACCATTCATCCATTCATTCAATCAACCCAGGGGCATGGGCATGGGCATCAATCGCCGCTGCTATTTTTTCCCTCTCGACAAGTACGGCTTGACGTTTAACGACTTGAAATATCGTTCAAATCTTGCCCTTTCTTGTGAACGAAATGAGAGGACAGAGGACGCTGGTCATGGGAGACAAAAACAAGACACTTACAAGACACTCTACTGCATACGATTATGCGACTCACGACGCGCCATTTATCATCCTCCATGGCGGTCGGCCACATCGAGGCTACACCCAAAATATGTATGCTGTGCTATTTCCTTCCTAACTGTGATATATGTATATCAGCGCCCCACTGCTGCGGTATTTCGGCCCATGCATTCAATCAATCGCCGCTGCGATTTTTTTCTGACCTGTACAGCTGGAGACTTCTCTCGCTATTTTCTCGCGGTTTTCTCGAGGATGAGACATCTAGAAAGAGAAGAGAACACCGATTATTTGACGCAACGAGCCGGAGCCCTCAAATTAAATTGATCATCCCGAGGCTCCGCTAAAACTGTTCTATTTCTATTTCCTCACTGTGATGTATGTATATCAGCGCCCCACTGTGATATTTCGGCCCATGCGCCGGCCATTCATTCAACCTATGGTCGTCAATCGCCGCTGCTATTTTTTTCTCAACGTGTACAGCTCGACGTTTCTCGCTATTTTTGTTATATTCTATTCTGTTCTTCTCTGCGGCCTCTCAATCAAAATGTCTGGCCTCGCTCCCTTCTGTCTACTCTCGCTGTTGCCATCCAATGTCTCGTTGTCGACTGCCCCTAGGTGCTGGTTCAGCCTTCTGTTACTCGTCACGGTCGCCCAATTTTTCCAAGTTGCCGCTGTGCAAGCGATATGTAACTCCGCTCCAGTCTGCTCCAATACTACTAGAAAGTTTCTCCGCCGCAGCTATTTTTGACTCCCGTCTCCAAGTCCGAGCTCATATTTTTACTCTTCCATGGCTGTAAACTTACCGCTCGTATGGATCCAAACGCGTTATTTTTACAAGGATCCAACGTTGACATTATTTTTATTTTTACACTATACCTTTGTTCTCAGCCTCCCTTTCTCCTCGGGCCTTCCACGGTCCCACCTTCTTCCGTGGGTGCACTACAACTCGGCATGTTCCGAAAGGGACCGCGCTGAGCAAATTTATCCTGAGTCTTATCCAGGCATCTGGCTATCGCTAAAGACTACAGACTGCAACTCGCTCTATTTCTATTTCCTCACTGTGATATATGTATATCAGCGCCCCACTGCGATATTTCGGCCATGGGCCATTCATTCAACCTATGGCCATCAATCGCCGCTGCTATTTTTTCTAACTTGTACAGCTCTACGTTTCTCGCTATTTTTGTTATATTCTATTCTGTCCTTCAAGTTCTCTGCGGCCTCTCAATCAAAATGTCTTGCCTCGCTCTCTTCTGTCTACTCTCGCTGTTGCCAGTGGTGTGATCCAATGTCTCGTCGTCTTGTGGCTGGTTCAGTATAATCACGAACATTCTCTTGCTTCTAGCTCGTCTCCCAACCAATCTTTCAAGTCGTACTATATGTAACTCCGCTCCAGTCTGCTCCAGTATTACTACCGCCGCAGTTATTTTTGACCCCGCTCCGTCTCCGAGTCAAATCGCCACTTACTTCAAGCGATCCCTGTTCCTATTTTACTTTTCCATCGTGGGTAGGTGGGTGTAGACTTACCGCTCGTATGGATCCAAACGCGTTATTTTTACAAGGATCCAACGTTGACATTATTTTTATATTTACACTATACCTTTTTCTACAGTTTCCCTTCCCTTTCCCTTTCTCCTCGGGCCTTCCACGGTCCCACCTTCTTCCGTGGGTGCACTACAACTCGGCATGTTCCGAAAGGGACCGCGCTGAGTAATTTTATCTTGAGTCTTATCCTGGTATCTGGCTGTCGCTAAAGACTGCAACTCACACCTTGACGTTCCTTCAAAACTCAAACTCTCTACTACATAGCACTCCCCAAATACCCTGTCACTGCGACGAACCTAACTTTGATCGATTCTCCGCCGAAATCTACTGCTCTCTATTGCTACCGCATAATTCCGTTCTATTTACAGTATTATGCTGCTGCGCAACAGTCCATTCCGCCCGCTCTCGATGCTGCTCGGCGAGTCCTCGCTACCGTAACAGCACTTACTTCTATTTTGGTTCAACTATAACTATTTTTGTTCCCTCTCCACTTGCATCTGTCGTACGCGTGCGCGGTCTTCCGTGGTTCCCGTACCGCGCCCCCACTTCCCGCTCGCTTGCGCTTGCGCTTGTTCGCTATTTATATTCCCCGCATATGCATCTTTCGTGGGTCCAGTCTGAGAGTCTATTCCTGAATACACGACATGAGGTCGATGGCTATATTTATCCTCCTCTCATCTATTTCGAGTTCGGACACCTGGCACGGTAAAGAGAAAATGACGGGAACTGTATACTGTAGGTTTTCAACCATCCGCAGAGTGACGACAACCGTTCCCAAAATAATACTCAACTCTGGTGGTTATACTTGGCCCTTATTGCCGCCGCTGCCCATTCCGATTATTATTTCTAATTTCCGACGGTGCACCCTTCACTCTTCTCGTAGGTTATTCCACCGTGACCAATAATCATAGAACTTGGTTCAACTCGAAGCCTTAAAAATACCCCGCCTCGGTAATTCCCCCTGGCCATCCGAGTCCGAGTCTCACATGATATCCGGGTCTTTCCTGTCACTTATTTCCGTCCTCGGTGGTATATGTTCTCGCGCTGTGTCGCAGAGCATATAATTATAATTATGAACGGCCTCCGGAGCCGTCAATAATTATAGCGGGTTGCATGAGGTATGGACAGTTTGTATGATGAAGCCTCTTGATGAAGGGCTATTTTGAGCGCTATATTTATGTGTTACTCGGGGTGGCTAAATATATGCAGCTCAATGAGAGATAAATGTATAAGAGCGACGGGAATTAGAGGGCTTGAGTACATAGTCCGAGTCTTCCGAGCGACGAGGATGGACCGGGATTTTGGCAATTGGATTCAACGTGTCCGCAGACGGTATATTTAACCGTGACGGTCGTGCGACTAACTCCGCTCATCGACCCTGCATCCGTTGAAAAAAATCAGGTCGTGGTCGCGCCCAGTAGTTCGGGTCTCAATTCGTGCGGCCTGCCAAAGCGGCAAGTTAGAAGCGCAACAAGAGAACACCAAAGCTCCGCCCCATGTCAGACACAGTGGAGATTAATATTTCTGCCGTATATACTTCCTGCCCTCTCCTCCTATGCCCGTTCGCCCTGCGCTTGGAGCTCCAAAGAAAGCATGTCAACAAAAACCGGAAATCCTACCTGAACCCTGGATCTAGAAGCTCGCGTTCACGTTATGCGTCTAGACCGAAGGCTAAAACCTACTCTTGATGCCGTCCAGTATCGGCCGCCGGCTTCCTTGACCCTTGGGGACAATCGACGCCATGGCCATCGAGCCCTCCCGATACCGCCCGACGCTTTCCGAATCGGAATCGAAAGTCGAACGTGCCCTCCGCTTCCAACCTAGTAGGCAGATTGCTTACCCGCTTCGATGCCAAGGGACGATTCAGATGCATGCCTTCCCCCTTCGTCGACTTGCCGTCTTCAGCTCGACGGCGATGTCGACTAAGCAGATGCTGACTGGGCGCCGAGTACGCGTAAGTAGGTAATAGACCCCCATCTATATCGATGCCGGATGTCGGTGAGTTTAATAACCCTGCGCACGCATCGGTCGGGTTGGGGCCGGGCGTAGGAGTCCGCCGTTCGATAGTCGGTGCGTGTTTTGTGCGATTTGCACGGAATTGCTTGGGTTGATTTGCATTATGGAGGAATGCGGGAGGAAGCTCTGGAAGGAGAAAAGAAAGGATATCTGTATCACGTCAACTTGAAGGACAGCTGGATTTCTTTTCTTGTAAAAAGAAAAATACAAACCCTCACGAACCGAAGTTATCAAATTCCAAGCCGTCTGTGCAAGTGCGCTTGACCATGTGCAGTCTTTCTTCCGACACACTAGAACTCGCGCACCCGACCCACCGCCTTTCATTTAATTTTCGTTCCGTTCTTTTCCATATGCAACCCAGACACTTACGCGTTATCTTGCAGATAATTATGTCTGGAGGCCGAACGCCGTACGCGTATTTCGTTTCGGTTCGTTTTGCTTGCCGTTGCGTTTTAATTTGTCTCGGGTTCGTTTCTAGAGCGCGAAACAATGTTCGGCGCCGTGCCCCGGGTAAGTTGAAGTATATATCCAGCATGACATGAACCAAGTTGCCGAAGCCCTCAGGTAACCGTTAACTGCGCATCTGCGAGAGGAGAAATGTTAATCTCCGCCATTGCGCGGTTGGTGTTTAACCAAGTGCACAGCCGAAATTACGACGTTAAGCTCAAATGAGCATTCCAGGGCTAGTCCAAGCGCACAGTCGGCGGTGCGTTACCATGCGACAAACAACGGCATCCATATGCATCCTGCCAGTAGTATTCACCCGGAGTCCTTGGTCGACGAACCAGGACCGAATGTCGCATTCTTGCCCAATTGTAGGTAAATATTTTTGAAGTTGAGCAGATCCTTGGATTAAATGGTCGAAAGCCCGAGCACATCTGATATTTCGTGCCTCGAATTGTTAGCGTTTGCTTTTTCTTTCCGAAACCGAGACGCACGGATGCCGGACGTATTCGGAATCAATGTTTGTGGACCAGGGTGGGTTGCTAATCATGACAGGCCAACACAAAGATTCAGGAATAGCACGGAGCCTGGAAGGCAGTGTTGCAGCTTCGAATTCCGGGTACATTTGGATTGAATGCGCATGAACAGCGGAGCGGTTTCCGGCGGGCCGTAATGAAGCGAGCGGGGCGAGGAAAATTATATTCAAGCCACTGGAAAATCCAGCTGATTGTTGAATAAAGGGTGCGCGAGAAACCAGAACGACTCGACAGCGGAGCAGAGGGGAATCTGCGCCGATAATTTCGCTGAATACGCCAGTTAATATTCCGACGAGTACGCCGCTGTACAGATAAGAATCGTTAAACTGCCGACATTGGAGCGCCGTTTGAACTTCGGGGCAACGATGGGTATATTGTACGCCGCGGGGCTGGATAAAGTCTTGAATGAAATTCCATGATGTGCGCCTGGACTACGGTAGGCGGTGAAGCTGTGAATCCGACCGATTGTTGTCGGATTTGTTTTGAGTTTGTTTTTGGGTGGGTCCGCGACAGTTACGTTGCCACATTAGGCTTTTGCGGGAATCCAAGACATTTTTCACCGCTGCAAAGAGTCTAAATAGCAGCATTAGAGATCCAGAAGTATTCGTAGTTTGCAGGGCTGAAACTTGGGCTGAACAGCGGTTGAACGAGGTCAAAGTTTAGTCAAAGCGAAAGGAGCATAGCCACAAACCGTGATCCAATCAGATCATCACCCCGAACCCCTCCCGAACCAAAAAAAAACCTTCTCTCTCATGATCAAGTTGTGTTACCGGCAGTCGGGCTTTCTGGTTAAGACTTGACAAGGAAGGCTCCAGGCTGGAATCAGAAGTTCAACATCTTCACCAACCTTCATACGTTGTTACCCCCACTGCCCAACCACTGCTGCGGGAGGAGTCGGTATTCTAAGATTTAGTTCATGCGTACATGTTTGAGAAACTTATCTCGTGGGTTTAGCTTTAATTCGTCCGACAGCTGAGTGCCAACAGCAAAAACGCTATCGTTTGCAACAAGTGCCTTAGTGCGACGAATTAATGCCAGCCCCCAAGTTCAATATCGAACTTGTATCAGAACCCTCGGGGCGTTCATTACTGGTGCGAATTCGCCGTCGTGGACAATGGCTGAGTTTTACCAGTCCCGTTGTCAACTCATTATGTCGCCACGGGTCGTGGAATTTCCACGAATCCGAGCGGTCTTTGTTTTTGTCGGTGCGAAGGTTATTATAAACTCCGGTACGAGCTGATTTTTCTAGCTAACCACTTTTTATTCATTCAAAATGATACCCCATTCTCCCTGACTGCCGCTGCTGCAGTACTACAGCGTCCAGTGGATAACCGACGAAAATTCGACACAGATGGACAAAATCTAAGAAGGACAAGAACAATGCGTGACAATCAGCACAGAGGCGATGAGAAAAAACGAAGATTAAATTCGCCAATCATCCGCAGCTCCTTCTGCCTACCAGCGCCTACCAATACCTCGCTGATTTCGACCGACATTTCGGCATATAACAGTACTTATGGGGTCCTACCTTATCAACTCACAAAACCACCAACATGCCCTCCTACGTTGTCACCGGCGCCGCAAGAGGAATCGGAGTTCGCGGTTCCTGTTCACTGTGTTGCGTCCAAGTCTGACAGCGAAACTTTCAGCTTGAATTCGTCACACAGCTTAGTGCCGACAGCAGAAACTTTGTTTTCGCCATTGTTCGAAACAAGGCAACGGCCACCAAGCTCGATGCTCTGTCGAGGAATAACATTACAGTCCTCGAGGCGGATGTCACTGATGCGAAGACTCTCGAGGTCTGGGAATTTCGAGCCTACAGATTTGTTGTAACCTAATTCGAGTACAGCTTGCGGCGGCCGAAGTTTCAAAAGTCACGGAGGGCAAACTGGATTATTTGATCAACAACGCTGGCAAGACCAACCATCCTGGGTTGACTCTCGACCAATTAATTGTAAGTGCCCTGCAGCGAAAAACGAACAGACGTGATCAATCCTTGCCCAGCCCAAGTCCTGAGGCTCTTGAAAACGATTTGATTGACAATGTAGTTGGAGCACATACTGCCCAAATAGCTGATTTAATTCCCATTCTAGTTCAAAACCAACACCATCGGCGTAGCACACAGCACCAACGCGTTTCTCCCTCTTCTCAAGAAAGGTTCAGCAAAGAAGGTGGTCAGTATAAGCACCGGCTTGGCAGATATCGATGCCACAGTCGTGGCGGAAGCCGTTGGAGAACCGTCCTACTCAATTTCATAGGCCGCGCTGAACATGGTGGTGGCAAAGTACGTGGCCCAGTTCAAAGCCGAGGGCTTCACCTTCCTTGCCATAAGCCCCGGGATGGTGAATACTTCAATGCTTCCAAGTCAGTCATCCCCTTGTCCCTCAATACGGTGTCCTAAGCTACTACAGCCGGACCCGAAGCAGTCCAAGAGCTCGATATGTTGTTCAACGCGGCCGCCAAGTTCGCGCCCGGCTTCAAGGGTCCTGTCACACCTGAGGAATCGGTGAAAATGCAGTTGGAGGTTATTAACAGGTGGACTGTCACAGAGTCCAGTGCCTTTGTTTCTCATTTTGGGACTAAACAATGGATGTAATAGTTTATCCATTTTCGGAGACTGCGAAGCTGCCATGCGGGTCTACATTGCTTTTTATGTTTGAGGAAGCGATCTTAGCGGTATGCTCGTTCGACGTTCGCTCGGTGGATATTTTTCTAGTGGAACGCCGTGTCGCAACACCGCCGGAACACCGCTTTGATTCAGATCACAACCGTGAACGCCTCAGGCGCAGGTTGCGTACGGCGATAAGCGCTGGAAACCCTAAATTTGGTTACAAGACTACATTGGCACATCGGGTTTTACACAATCCGCTCGTGAGCTCGCGTACGAGCGCGTAGTACGCGCGCGTACATCTACAAGACATCAATCGCGCAACCACGCGACCACGAGCTATGTCCGAGATTTCATGCGAGGGCATAAATTCGTCGAATAAAGAGCCAATGCGGGTAATTGAGACAACAGGAAATATTGAGTGGGTGAAAAGCGGCACACTGGGAGGCATAACTGACCACGCATAGACTGGCTGGAAAGCTCAAACAAAACTCAGAAAGCTCGCAGGACGCGACATCACAAGATCAAAAGTACGTGAGCAAAATGCGATTTTGCTGATGCATTCTGACAATTCCCGATTTTCTGGTAATCAGCGCTGAGAAAGGAGAGTAGTAAGACTTATAATTCCCGATTTTCTGGCAATCAGCGCTGAGAAAGGAGTAGTAAGACTTCTAATTAGTAAGTCTCTTTCAATTTGATATTTATATCCCAAGTATGTCCGATTCCAAGTCGTTGAACAGCATAACCCCTTGCCCCAATTTTAAACCACTAGCATGTCCTCATACGTTGTCACAGGAGCCTCCAGAGGAATCGGCGTTCGAAAGTTTTGCCATTTTCGTGTTTGTATACTAACTTCTATGTAGCTCGAATTCGTCCGGCAACTAAGCGCCGACAGCAAGAATACCGTTTTTGCCATCGTTCGCAACAAGTCGACGGCTACGAAACTCAATTCTTTGTCGAGAAATAACGTCACCGTCCTCGAGGCTAATGTTACCAATGCGGAAGCTCTCCAGGTGAGCGATTGTTCGGTCTCTGTCGAGACGTTCAATCTGATTCTGTATAGCTTGCGGCGGCCGAAGTTTCAAAGGTCACGAACGGCAAACTAGACTATTTGATTAACAATGCTGGCGGGAGTAACAATCCCGGTTTCACTCTTGACCAATTGTAGGCCAGCCTTGTTCATTTGAGTCAAATACTAGACATGGTTAACCCGTGCTCCAGCCCTAGCCCGGAAGCTATCGAAAATGATTTACTTGACAATGTACGTTGAATTCGCACTACGCAAACACCGGGTTTTTTTAAAATTTCCCATCTAGTTCAAAACCAACACCATCAGTGTAGTGCACACCACAAATGCATTTCTCCCTCTTCTTAAGAAAGGCGCGGCGAAAAAAGTTATAACTATCAGCACTGGTCTTGCGGATCCCGAATTAACGCTCATTGGGGAAGCCACCGGCCAGCCGTCCTACTCTATCTCTAAAGCCGCTTTGAATATGGTTGTAGCCAAGTACGCGGCCCAATTCAAGGCCGATGGTTTCGTCTTCCTAGCGCTCAGTCCGGGCATAGTGGACGTTTCGGGAACTTCAGTTTCTGCCCGTCAGTCATTTTTTTTCTTGCTCCAGGCCGTATTTAAATTATGAATTATAGCCACGAAAGGAACTCTTGCAGAGATGCAGCTGTTGTCGGGGCCGATTGCCAAGGTCGCGCCTCATTTCAAGGGTCCTATCACTCCCGAGGAATCGGTCAAAAAGCAGCTCGAGGTCATTTATAGGTGGAATGTCGAGGACACGGGCGCATTCGTATCTCATTTCGGAAATAAACAATGGGTGTAGTAATTTATGAACTCACTGTATTTTACACTAGTAAAAGTGTTGTAGTATCCCGAAAGACCGGGAAAGCATTGATAACGTTCAGGCCAAAGATGCACCTGAAGATTATTTTTCTGAAAAGAATCTTCTGATCTGGTTCATTCCCTTTGAGGCACCATTTTTCTTGATCGCCTCTCCGCCGGTCGTTACCAATTGTCCTTCTGAGATCTTGTTGCGGTATGCTGAGGCAGGCTTGACAGTCTATCTGCGTTTAGTAGTTAACTCGGCTAGAACGAGTTGAACTTTCACCCTTCTTGAGATTCTCAGTGACCCGCTGGATACTTGAAAACCAAACCGCTGGAAACCGAAACCTTGAAAAGAAAATCGATGCCTAGCAAAGAAAAATGTCAGTGGAGAAGTGACGATATGAAATCAGCCCTGGTACTGAAGTTCCCAACTCAGCCCTCGAAAGTGCCCTCACCTTATTGAGTTCGGTACAAGCTTACTGGGTGAGTAGTGCACTGACAGCAGTGATAAGGTAGGTAGGTATATTCTGGTGCGGTCCCGTTAAGAAACAGCCAGGGCCCATACATGGGTCAGATGACATGCGGTCAAAGCGATATATTTTGGGAAATCTTACGGCATCTGTTTTACGAGAGTTTTCAAGTTTCAAGTAGACGACTGGGGCGGGCGACTTGAAGCCAACTTGAAGCTTGCGAGGAGGGTGATTTTCTTGCATGCAGTATGCTAGGCAAAATTGCCCCGACTGGTAATGCAATTCACTTATTTCCGTGGTCAACGGCAACCTTGGGCCACTTTTATCGCGAACCTGTTGGATTTATGATTCAGCGCAACATTTGGCAACATACCAGATTGCGGTCGCGTTTATATCAACCGAGGTACGAGGAAGTACTGATATAGAGTGTCTGTCAAGTGAGACTAGGTCGTGTTCAGCATTGTTTATTTCTATGCCTACATCCTGTTCTCTTGACTTCATGCAGTGTATTCAGCAACGAGTTACCTGATTACTTATCCTCTCTAGAGTATAAATACAGTACCTACTATGTAATAGGGGCAGCCAGAGTAGAAGATTCAGGCACGATTCTGAGGCGATTCTGATCAACGATTCAGAGACGATTATGGGATTAAAAAATCGTGAATCATCCAGAATCACTCAGAATCGTTGCTGAATCACCTCCAGAGGCGATTCGACGATTCTGAACGATCCAGGATTTACCAACTTACGGCGATTCTCTCCCAATTTAATCGCCGCTGAATCCTCTACTCTGACTGCCCCTAATAAACTGTCTGAGCTCACCAGTTCAAGTCCCCTGAGCCTCGTTTTACAACAGAACCGACCTGCACTCAAGTTAATGGCGTCAACTCGTATACAATAGGATTAGCGCAGTAACATACCACCCCAGAGAGGGGATCTCGTGAGCAAGAAACGTCACGGTACTGAGAATCGAGATCATTTGGATCCAGGAACAGCGTATGACGGCTCGTTTTAGGCTCGTTTCAGCCTAGCCTTCGTGATTTTCTGAAGATGTCGTTCAGAATCACGGATACTATAGAGGCTCGTTTGTACAAAACTGATTTCAATTTGCACACGCGCGTGTGATTTTGCGGGCGCGAGGTCGGTAGATCTCATATCTGGCTCAAGACCTTATTCTTATCCATATTTTGAGCGTATTTGACCATATGAATACAATAGACCTCCTCCGAGGCCCGAAAACTGGAGACGGCACACAGGGAACTTGAAATTAACAAATATTAGCAGGGTAACTTAGTAGAGAATGTCCCAAACCCAGGTAGTCACACCCTCCTGAGACATTTACCAGTTATATCCTTTGTTTTCTCCAGGTCTCAACAAAGGCTTCACAATTCCTGAGGGCCGAAGGCACCATGTCGCTACAAATCAGAGCGAAAGCGGCCAGGCTTTGAACAGTGCCAGCATGGCTTTTTGGAGTGAGGTTTGAAGGGATCTTGGGACAAAGAGGGAAGCCGGAACTTCCCGCTTCGGCGGGTGTATGGGCAAAGTTGAAGGCAACGTTCGGGACCTGCATCCGATCGTGACACATGATGATCCGCCTGATGGTGTGCCGGAACTTGCCGTGGCCCGTCATTACGGGGACCACAAAAATATCCACCGTTCAATTGAGATGCGCCAGCAGCACAAATATGGGCCAAGCGATATTCAAGAGCGGGAAAGCGACACAGAGACTTTGAGCCTTACTTAGTTTATTAGAGAGATCATGATGTTCAGGAAACGCGTTGTTTGGTTCGGAGGGCTTCGCAAACATCGGATCGCCCTCAACGGCTCCGTTTCCCACACTTGAAGAACCTAATACGCACAAGCACCTCCTGTTGCAACTTCTAAAGATCAACCTTGAAGCGGTTCGGCCTGCTCTGGACCGGCCAAATGCCACCAGAAGCTACGGTCTCGGATTCAACGCGACGTTACCCTTTCGTCCCCCACAACTCCTTACCAGGATACGAGGTCGCTTTCTTAATGCTCGATGGAATTTCGTTTCCACTGGTTCACGCGTCTTGTTTCGGTGGGTTTCGGTTGGCAGCACTGGGTAACAGTGCCACCTACGGTCAAGTCGAACTGCCATTCCTCATCTGAATCAGATTCGCCAACATCATGCTATTCCTGGTTGTAGATCGGATTCTTCTTGAGGCCCACCACGGATTTCGGTGGCCTTCTCGAACTTCACTCTTGGCCTTAGAGTTAGAGTCGAAACAAACCACCAGCGAATCAGTCAGTTGCCTATGGCCTCAAGAAAAAAAATGCCAGGTTCACTAAAATCTGATAATAGCATGGGCGCAGCCTCAATCGCATCCGCGGGATGTCTTGAAATATACCTGGTCATGGTATAGAATTGGTGTAGACGTTGATCTTCCTGTCTCTCGTAAGATCTACATGACACTGTTATAAAGCTTTATAGATATAGGGTGCATTTCGAGACAGTTGGGCTTGGTCTCTTTCCTTTCATTTCATTTCATTTTTCCTCCGCCTTCACTTTCTTTTTGTATTATATGCGGGCATGGGTTCAAGGATACATATGTGGTAGGTCATCCATAACTGTCGATATATCTCATGCAGATCATCTAGTTTCACTCTTTTCCTATTTATCGGGTTCCTCCACGCCGTCGACCGCGTCGAGGCTGGACCGTATCCCAAATCTCTTGGCCGTACTGGACACGGGAGCAAGACGGCCCACGGATGCCACGGGAAACATCCTTGCGAAACGAAGACCCGAAGTCATCATAGATCGGGGTCGGCACGGGCGAGCAAAACAGTCTTACACTCGACACCGCGGCCGACGTCCGTTCACACCCCGAGCCCGACACCTTCACCTATTCTTCCTTCAGAACCTACCGCAACGTCTATTTCGAGCTCTGCTGTCCTATCTGAGGCTTCTGATGCCCGACAGTCGAGCTCATTCCCAGCCTCTCAGGGCCTGGAATCGGGTGTCGCGTCGTCAACGACCTCCACGGACTGTCTGCCCTCGTTCCCAACATCTTCGTCGTTCCTGATCCCTTCCTCACCGAGTCCAAGCCAGGAGTCTAGCCCAAGCTCATTCACATCCTTTCAAAGTTCATGCGGTGTCTTCGGTTCCAATTCTGTACAATCTTCTTCAATCCAAACGAGCGGCGGCCCCATTATTTCTTCCACCTTTTCGCCTATTTCGTCGTCGTGCACAGTGACCGCCATCCTCTTTTTGCCGACCTTCCAACCCACAGAGTCATCTTCAGGATCAGCATTTTCAGCCCCGCCTTCCATATCTGCTTCGGAGGCCCAGCAGTCTGGACAGACGACCTCTGCTATCCCATCCGTGGAATTGCCCAGTGCAACCCCCGTTGGGGCTCGCGCCATTTCTATTAACGTGCCCACGACTTCTCCCGCAACCTTAGAAGGCTCGGCGTCTGCCACTCAGCAACCATCTTCCAGCGCACTCTCAGATGCATCTCCGACGACGACACCAATTGATATCTCAGCCCAAACGACATGCACCGATCCATGTACCACATCTGCAATTTCGACGACAGCAGATGATTGTATAACTGTCACGGAGACACAGTACTACATGTCAGCGCCTACATGTTGATATGTTTCGCGAGTTACTCACCCGAGTATTTAGACCCCCTACTAGTGGCCCGACAATACTTCCACCGATAGCAGGTCCATTTATACCAGTTCCCCCGGTTTCTGTACCTACTTCCAATCCGTCGGTATCTGGCTCACGCACTCCGGGAGCGAGCCTCTCTACGCCAATTTCCGGACCTTTGTTATCAGGTTCAAGTACCTCCGCGACGAGTGCGGCCGACGAGTCGGCGACGCCGGGTCCCACCTCAACTTCCGTGACGACAACAACAGACTTGACGACAACAACAGACTTCGGGTCAGTAACTGGCGTTTACTTTCGTTCGTCCATTACTAATGCTCGCCTCGCTACATAGTGTTCGTGTGGCCGCCTCGGGTAGCGTCACACTAAGTGCCAGCACGACAGTGGTCACGGAGCTCTCGTTCATCACGGTCGCCTCCGGCACAAATATCTTGACCACCGTGTCTCAAGTCGTTCGCACCTCATTCACGCTGGTGCCCGTACCTACAGGAAAGGACGTGCCCGTACCTACAGGAACGGACGTGCCCGCCTTACCCTCTTTTTCGTACGTGCCATCCCAATCCGCTGAGCTTGTATCTAACGCGAGAGTCCAGGTCATCCCGTCTCCAAACAACTATGATCGCTGGCATCTTCGGCGGGGTAGCGGGTGCGCTCCTCTTCGTGCTTGGGATTTGCTTCCTCGTGCGGCGGCTACGGCGACGTGTGCGCCACAGCAAGACCTCGTCGTTCTTCCCCAGCCGCCGTACCACTACAGACTCGTTCGCGGCTTTGTCGCCTAGTTCTATGGGGCGACCCCCGTCCGTGCTCTTCGCCTCCTCCGGAACTGATCTCGAGGAAGGCACGCAGGAGGATCTCGACACGCTCGACCTGGCGGGGCCCATGCAGCAGGTGCAGATCCGCGAGACTGAGGTGCTGCCGTACCTGCGGATGGGTGGGGGTCCGCTAAACGTTGCGGTTATCCCACCGACGAAAGAGCAGATTGAGTCCCGTGCGGCGTCGCTTGTCGAGAGTCCATCATCAGAACCGGAAGCTAGTGTCTCAGAAAAAGGTGCCCTGGAAGCTCGGCGTTTTGGGCAGTACGACTCGGAGGGCGACTGGCTGCGGCGCCCAGACACCATGCACTCGAACCCACCGCCGGATTATATATCGAGCTGCTTATCTTAAGCATTCTTGACATCAAATCTGAGTTTTTTTGGGTCTCATTGGGTTTATTTTGCGAAAGGGTTTAATAGTAATTCGGATTCCTTGTGCTGGCAAGTTGTGCATCGTGAAAATCCACGTAGTTCAGGTGTCTCTAAGTACAGGCTTTTTCAAGCCCTTTAAAGAGCTCGATGTCTCGACAGAGCTCCAGCTTGAGATCCCGAAAACGGAGAAGGAGGAGGTACTTTTTTTTGTATGTTAATGGACGGACCGCGCAGTGGAGGTAAGGTAGGCCACGGATTTAGTACGGCACTCAGAACTCGAGCTAAACACTAACACCATTGTGATCCTTCCACAGAGTTCACGAGTACGGCGGCTGACTCCGCAGTAGACAGTCCCGGCGTAGCTTTCAGCAACGATAATCAAGGGTTCCATACATTGCTGAGCTGCCAGTGAGGGCCTGACATTGCTAAACAACTTCAAGATATTGATCAGAAGATGTCTCTGATCATGACCACCAGAGCTGCTTCGTGGAAGAAATCAAGCCAAAAGGAACTGCGGAGGCAGTCTAGAACCCTGACCAGCTTCTGAAACAGCGATGTAAGCGTCAAGGTAAGCGCTCGTCGAAACTCGACTACCACGTTCGAGCCCAAAAAGGAAAGAAGGTTCGATGCTGTAATCGACAGTAATCCACCCAAAACCCGATATTTGCCAGCGAGCGAAGTAACCAACCACCGAGAAATCCACCGGTCACAGTCGCCCAACTAAACCATCATGGCCAGCCCGCGCGATGACGAGGAGCCCGTAGCCGACAACACAGCAGAAGAGGAACCGGAGAACGTAGTGAATGCTGACGGGGGGAGGAGAGCGACGACTACGAGGACGAATTCGAAGGCGAAGAGGACGAGGTTGGTGTTTATCTGACTTGCCGTCCATTCCAGACCAGCTCACGAGCGTACAGGATGAAGAAGAGGACGAAGAAGACGCTCAAGCGGTAAGCGCGGCCATCTCATCTCGCTTTATGTGTTCCGGTTGAATCTGATACCACACTTTTCTGTAGTCCAAGTCCGGTTTGACCGCGCTCTTGTTGGCGAACGTATGTCTTCTGCAGATTATATGCTCCGTATTAATAAATTTGAATAGCCCAACGCGCCGGTCGCTGAAGAGGAGGAGGAAGACGACGAAGAGGACGATGACGAGGAATACGTCGAGGAGCCTTCCACCCAGGCACCCGCCACCTCTTCGAAGAAGCGCGGCATCGACGATGTTGCGCCCGGCGACGACGCCGAGACCAACGGCGAAAGCAAGAAGGTCAAGTCTTGACCGCAATTCCACAACCAGAAGGCCGGGAGCTCGGCTAGCCTCGAAGAAAACACGCGGCGGATTGTCGACACCATATCTTTATACCATTGCTATTGCCTCGCTCTGATTTATTTCCTGTTGTGTGTTTTGCCTACTAAACTCGCTGTCTGTACAAACTATTCTGTTGTAGGAATGTAGAATCAAAATAAAATGTAGTTCGTGTGTTACAGATTGCTTCAAAGCAGCCAGCAGGAGAAAAACGGAAACGGTAAGCGGAGACGGGGCATCTACGGCACTAGTGCTTCTTCATTCCAAACACCTCCGCTTGTTCGCCAGAACCTAGTTCTCCGATTCGGAATTGGATGCAGCTCAACGTAGTCAACATCCTGCGGTTCGATAATGACCAGAGCAAAGTTTGAAAGCGACATGTCCCAGAGTCGCTTGCCCTCCTCGTCTCCTGGCTTTGGTTCTTCGATTTCGACGGGCCATTTTTTGGCTTCATCCTCTCCGCCCTCGAGTCGGCTGCCCGGTGTGGGTCGGCACCAGCTCGCCTTCATGACCGGACTCATCTTTTTGAATACTTCAATTCTTTTCGCCTCCCAATCGTAATTTTGTCCTTCGCTGAGCATGTGGACAAAATGTCTGTGGAGCGCGTGCCCCGGGGCAGGTATAATGTGTGCCTTCCCTGCGATGCGATACTGCTCCTGGCTCCCGTCGATCCACCAGGCAATCTGGACGTGCGGGTTCGCAATCATCTGTGCTGTCTTAGGGGTCCGGATATCTTTGTAGCCTTCATTAATATGGTTTGAGCATAGGTCCAGTCTCCACTAACCAGTCGTAGCCAGCAGCAACGGATGAGAAGGGTTGTCTGTAGGAGACACAAAACCGCGGAAGATAAGGCAGCGGACATGCGGAATGGGCGTCGAAGGGTCGATTGACGCCAGTTGAATAACTGTGGGTCGTTTGAGGTCACTGCCTTGCCCTAGTCATACACCAACTCATACCAGTTGACTTGGAGTTTGCCGCAATAGCTTTTTCAAGCGCTGCCTTCCAGCGAGGAATGGCCATTTGCATGGGAGTACAAAAGTGGCGGATGACTCCACAAAGTCTCAGGTTCGTAAGTTTTGACGTTATGGCTGTCGGTCCTTATACCTATAGATAACAGGGACTGAATATGATATACAACAGTGAGCGCGTCGCGTGCATCGCGTTCACCTGAACCCAAAAAAACGATTGAGGGGAGAGCAGATTCAAGGTTTGGTCGGCTGTCCGGTCCGGAGTGTGATGCGCTGCGTCGCGTCGACAAACACGTTAATTAGTAGATACAAGGATACAAGGGTTAGTATGCATAGTACATGACAGTGCTCCGTCTCAGTCTACTGCTATTGGCCAGCCAACTCCAAAATCAGTCTCGTCGCTAGATCCATGAACACAAACGGCGACATGACCGTCTCTTCCACAGGCATCCCATTTTCAATCAACGAGCGCCCAGACGAACCAGTCATCGACTCGGCGTCGCCAGGTCCATCGCGCGGAGCAGGGTCGAATTTCCCTGCATCTGGCGCCGTCGAGGCCCGGTACGACTTCTTGTGCTGAAAGTCGACCAGGTAGTTCTGGTCGTCTACTTTGTACAGATTAATGTTCATCAGCACCTGTGAAAACGCAAGGTCAGTTTACGTGGTCAAATTGAGCTGTAGGATGCGTAGACTTACGACGATGTCCTGCACTCGCGCCCGCGTCTCGATGCAGAATATGCCGGCAGCAGCGCGCATGTTGTCGTCAGAGCGTTCGTCGCTATAATCGTCCCGACCCGTGGGAGTCCGTCCAAGGCACCCCAGATTCTTCTTCTCCTTCCACTCCATTCCCATGCTCAGCAGCGTCTTGTAAATCTCGAGCATAACCTCCATCGGTGAACTGCGACTTCTGATCCCGAAATGCCACCGCGCTGACTTTGGGGGTCGTCGACTATTAGCGCGGCCGGTTGGCGTGGGCTCAGGCTTCCGGAGGGAGGAGTTTAATATGGCGACATTGGAAGGCGCATTGGGGTCGTCTTCCGGGACGTCGTCGTCGAACCCCTCCTCGAGCTCCTGTGCCTCGTCATCCTCGCCGAATTCGGCTTCGAAAGGGTTTTCATCCAGATCACTACCACCAGGCGATAGTGCATTGGGAGAAAGTACGTTCCGAGGCTAGGAAAATTAACAAGTGAGGTAGAACAGAGTTAAGACATGCGTACATCCATCGTTGCGAGCTCGGCGTCTCGTTCCTGTTCGGCGAAGATGGCAACTAGGCAAGTTTATGGGTCGGTGAAAAAATAAATGAAGCGAAAGCTACACTCACGATCCTTTCCGATCCGCTTCTTGTCCTTCAGTAACATGTACGCAACCTTGACCTGATTGCCTCGAATACCGTCATTTCTTCGAAGACTGTGCATTATCTCATCCTTGTCGGTTCCTATAAGCCGAGACACCAGCTCATCCACTACTTCTTCGTCGATACGCCCCAGACCTTCAACGAATTCAAAGTCGAGGGGTACGGCTGGCGCCGTGACAAGAGAGCTCAGAGTGCCAACGACAGGTCCAGGTAACGGGGGTAACGGTGTAAGGTAGCGAGGCAGTTTGACGGTTACGAATGGGTGCTGCATTATTTGCGGAACAGTTATTCGCTTCGTCGGGTCAGCGACCAACATGGATTTGATTAGATTCTGGGCGTGGGGGCTCAAGTGCGTAGGCGGATCGTATCGTACATCTGTGCATAGATCAAGACATAATCACGATAAACGGTTGAAAAAAGACTGACGAGCTATTTTCTCGAACAGCGAGCCGATGACCTCGTCCTCGAACGGGAGTTTTCCGCACAACAGCACGTACAGAATAATACCCGAGCTCCAGACATCGATTTCTGGCCCCGAGTATTTGAGGCCTTTGATAACTTCTGGAGCAGCATAATTAGGGCTTCCGCAACTGGTAGCCAAGAATTCTCCGTCGACTGTCTCATTCGAAAGACCAAAGTCCGCAATCTTAACGTTGAGGTAGTCGTCGAGAAGTATGTTCTCGGGTTTAAGGTCACGATGCACAATCTTGAGCCGGTGCGAGTATTCGATTCCAGCCATGATTTGCTGGAAAAATCTCCGACCAACATCTTCCGATAGGCGCCCATTTTGTACGATGTAATTGAACAGCTCGCCCTCTGCGTATTCGAGAACAAAAATGATGTCCGTTGGAGTTGATATGACCTCGTATCTATATGCACTGTGTGAGCACAAGGTGAGAGGCAATGAGAAACGCGATTACAGTTTGATGATGTGCGGATGTCTGAGCAGGCGCATGTATTCGAATTCTCGTCGAACTCTGGCCTTCATCCTGTCCCGATGGATTATGGCCTTGGAGAGGAACTTCATTGCGACCTTATGACCGGTGACGGTGTGTATGGCCACTAATCCGCAGGTTATGAAATCGGGCGGAGCAAATGAAAGGCTTGCGACGCACTCTTGACCTTCCCAAAGGTACCCTCTGCGATATCATCTATCACCGTGTACATCCCCAGCTGTGTCGGTTCGAACCGTTCCGCGGGAATGTCGGGGGCGTCCATGGTGGTGTGGGGCAGGAGGAGTATTTACCGATGTTTGAATGCGACGCCATCGGCTTCCGGGCCTTTCTCGCCCGGCCATCGGATCGGGTTTCCTCCTCCCTTAACCTGAAAATCGACCCAAGTCGGAGCGACGCTGGAAAGGACAGACAAACCGTACTACTCAACGGGTCCCCTCTCTCAGCCGTTATCCATTTTATACTTGCTGGACTTTCATGTGTTGACCTTCGGTGCTGCACCTTGAGAAATATTTATTACCGCTCAATTTCCTTCAATTCCCTTGCCACGAAATGGACGGATTTGCCCAGAACTATCCCTCTGCCCCTAGTGGCTCTTCTACCTCTACGCCTAATGCTGCCGCGACGCCGCAGCAGACGGCACAGAATCAGACTCAAACCCCAACCCAGGAGCCGGAAGACACTAGAAAAGGCTCCAAGCGTCGCAAAGTGAACCATGCATGTTTGTATTGCCGGAGAAGCCATATGACATGCGACGAGGGCCGGCCTTGCCAACGGTGGTGAGTTATCAGACGCCATCCTCACGCAACCCTCACCAAGCCGTTTAGCATCAAACGCGAGATTGGGCATCTTTGCCACGACGAACGACGCTCAAAAACGGCCGAGAAACAATCTGCTAGCACCGCGACCCCTTCATCGTCCACATTCAACGGAAACACTGCGTACGGTACCTCGGGCTCTGCGTCCCAACAAACTCAGTGGGGGAAGACACCGTATTTTTACCAGCCTGAAACATTGGGGAACGAGTTCTCCGTTCTCACGTACGTCCGAGCTCTTTGCTCCTGCGGTCATGTACTTAACTCCGCACTGGCAGCGACTTCCTCGAGACCCTCGACGACGGTTCATTCTTTACTGGCCCACCACAGACCTCGTCTCTCATGGCATCTGCCTCTGCAGGCTTCTCCCGCTTCGGACCACCGCCTACCCTTTCACACATCCCGCCTCCCAAACCTCCCCCAGCTGCCCCTGCGGTGATTCCGGCGGCGACGAAAACCGAACGTTTTCTTCTTACAGCGGCGGACCAGGAGTCCGGTTCACGCGACGAGCGACTGAATAGAGTGATTCGCAGCAAATACGAGGCGGGTCTACTGAAGCCATACAACTACGTTAAGGGTTATGCACGGTTAAGCCGATGGATGGACCGCAAGTGTGTTTCTATTGCATGTTGATATTTTGAGTCCTATTTACGATGACATTACAGTGTTTCGCAAGAATCTAAACAGCAGATATTGCAGCCTCTGTCCGTGCTGCGCCCGAAATTCCGTGCTGTAGCACAGAGTTTAAGGGACATTGTGAGTCTTTTGCCTCTCTTTGTAACAACACACTTTCCTTACACGTCCGCAGGACCTTGTATTCATCGAAGAAGCGTTCGAACGGCTGCTTCTCGACTATGATCGGGTATTCTCCGCCATGGGAGTCCCTGCATGCCTATGGCGCCGTACTGGCGAAATCTACAAGGGCAACCGCGAGTTCAGCGAACTCGTAGGTGTGCGCGGAGAAGACATGCGTGAGGGCCGGCTATGCATCTACGAGCTTATGGCAGAAGAGAGCGCAGTCAACTACTGGGAGGTCCATATTACATTATACGCTCTTTGGCCACGACTGATAAATCCATAGAAATACGGCCACGTCGCATTTGACTCGTCTCAAAAGGCCGTCCTGACGTCTTGCGTTCTACGCTACAAGCCGGTACTCCCGTCTTCCAGCGCCATCCCCAATGCTGCGTCTGAAGTCGCGAAGGCCGCGGCTGACCAGCCACAGCCAACCGCTCAAGAGGAGGGCGAATTTATAAATTGCTGCTTTTCCTTCACGATTCGGCGAGACAAGTGGGGAATCCCAAGCATGATCGTTGGAAACTTTATCCGAACTTGAAAAAATAATACTGACAGTGAATTTTCAATGTCGTCTTCTTACTTATTGCTTTTTCTCTTGCTATCGATGTGTATAAATTGAAGAAATGTATAACCTCTTTGTAGCAGAGATATTAAGCATCGGCTGTTCGGCTGTGCTGCCGGCGTTGCCGTACGTATATATCTCCTTTTCTGGCGGAGATTGGCTATATACTTTCTCCTCCTCGAATGACCACCAATAATGCGTCGGAGTCCTCCAATGGTTCCCGTAATAAAGATGGCTCCCTCAGCAAGATGAGAGCTCACAAAGGCAATATACCGACGCTTCCCCAAACCAAAGTCAATTATCAAATCATTAAACAGAATAGTAAGGCCATTGACCGAGCAATGATTTTTAGGCCTGTCCTCACTGTTCTGCTCGCTTTACGCGCTCTACTCACCTCACACGACACATGAAAAACCATACAAACGAACGTCACTTCAAGTGTACAGTAAGTTCGCACTATTATGTCGGAGCTGAAATGCTTCAACTCGTTCGCTGTAGATGTGCCCTGCCCAGTTCACTCGCAGTGACTTGCTGGCGAGACATAGGAAGAACTGTGGGAATCCCAGTCGAGTCAACCGCCTCAGATCCTGTGTTCTGTGCACGGAGTCAAAAGTTAAATGTGATCGCAGCGACCCCTGCTCCAGGTGCAAATCCAAGGGCCAAGAATGTGTATTCGCCATTGCTCCGAGAAAGAAAACCCCGCCAGATGCGGACATTAGGACTCTTTCTGGCTCGACTGCCTCCCAATCATCTGCAACGACCAACACTACGCACTCTTCCATCTCGTCGACGGAAAAGCAAGGCCCAGAAAAGGACACATCGTTTCCACCTCTTGATTCGCTTTCCGAGGAGCTGGCAGATGCGGCCCCCGCCTTGGTTCACAGTCATTTGTCTCCTATGTATGAAAACGATGCTTTTCAACCCTTTTTCACCGACATCTTCTCTTCTTCTACAACTCCGACCTCGCTGGATGATTTTCCACTCCCCTTACCCTCGTTGGAGGAAATGCCGCTTCAGACTGGCGTGCTGCAACCTTGGTTCCAAGAGCTGTTAATCTTTCCTCAAAAATCATTCCCACAGGCAGAAAGCGAGCAACGCTCACTCTTGAACGACTTCTTCAGTCGCGAATTGAAAGCAGCCGACCCAAAGCATTACCGTAAGTAGGTGCCAGCTTTGGTTCTCGCTCGTGCTAACGAAGGGGACCAGTATATCTCTTTTTCAACGCGTTTATTCCGCAGATGTCGGTTTACACTCCGCTCACCTGATCGGTATCACTAACTGCGAGCACAGGCCGATAGTACACAGTGCGACCTTCAGTTTAGAAGGTACAGGATTATTCTGCTTGGACTAATTTCGCGTTAAAATTAAAGGTCTAGACAAGCCACCGTATCTCATAAAGTCTATCAAGGCTTGTGGAGCGCTCTTCGTTCGCACTCACAAAGCCTCGACCTATATAACCGAGTCCTTAGCTGCTGCCCGAGAAGGCCTTGCTAAGGCATTTGTGAGTAGTTAAGCTCTTCGGACACAGTATACTTACTCATCCCTCAGGCCAAAACTTTGACGGAACCTACCGAACAAGTTCATTTGGTGACTGCTGTTACATTGTTGCAAACTATAGGTCTTTGGCATCAAAATTCTGACGAGCGGGCCACCTCGAGTGTATATCATGCCATGCTCGTCATGATGATCCGTCGGACGGGATTAATCTCCAAAAACTCTGCGTGGACACCTAGCGAGGTGGACAATGTGACGACAATGTGGCAAGAATGGGCCCTTTACGAGACGACCAAGAGGCAAGTTATCATTCCCCGTCTGACTTTCTCGCTAATTTCTTTTGGTCTAGAGCTTTATTACTTTCTTACCTCCACGACTGCTGTCTGCCAATTTTTTTTGGCTTGCCCTCGTCATACATGCCGGGCGAAGTTACTTTGAAGCTGCCCTGCGAAGACGCTCTTTGGAAAGCGGGGTCCGCCGAAGAGTGGTTTTCCATCCTTCAGACACCTTCGGTACATTCGTCTTCAAAACACCGCCTCACGGGTCCTGATTTAAGTACGAATTTGGCCTTCATGAACGACTCACAGTTCATTCCTGGCCCAAATTTGAGCGGTTTTGCCCATTTCGTTCTTATTCACCCCATACTTCGGGACTTATTCGTTGCATGTTCCGAAACTATTAATCCGGCATCGGATGCGTCAAGAAGCGAAGAGGCGCCGAGTCAGGCGATGTTGGGGGCGCAATTCGCGTTGCACAATTGGCTCCATAGTTGGACGTCTAGTCGTGTAGGCTACCAGCAAACCACAGAAATACACTCTTTCTGTGACAATCGTGAGCTCTCTTGTTCCCCGTTTTGAGAACGAATGTCAATCCATTACCAGCACTGCCGTTCTACTGGCTCGGACAGGTTTGTGGGGTGACCTTATTCTGGACTTCTGGCTGACCTAGTTTAGGTCACCGTCTTAGCTCACCAAGAGGGTTTACCCCCGTTCAATTCGGCAGAAAACGAAACGGGAGAAGTCCGGTTCAGAATGTTGAAACGATGGTTGAGACGCATCCGAGCGTTTCTTGAGCGCGATGGGGAATCCACATATTTTTGGGACGAGTTGATGAAGATCCGGCTCCAGACATGGCAACTCGAATACGACACCGATGAAGGTGTAGAACCCCAAGACGGATTGTTGGGTTTCTTTCCCGAGATATGACCACTATATTATAGATCCATTTTTTCGCTATCAACTAGCTACTAATTTAATGACCGCGACTTGGGAGACGCGCCACGCGCCGTTACGACGGGAAGGCAGCTCCGAGCGGTAGATGATCGTGTGGAGGGGCTCGAGGAAGCGGGCAGGACTAGAGCGCCAAAGCAGAGGAGGGCATAGTAGTGTATAGCGTGCCATGCCATATATAGTAAATCAGCTCTTGCCTTCGCACATCATGGCGGTACTGCCTCCGAATCGGCTTTCTGAACTTCCTCCAGAACTAATTCTTCACATTGTATCCTTTCTAACTCGTCTGGCGATTCTTGATGCAGATCCCCGTCTGCCAGAACCTGTGCATTACTTTGGTCCCCAAAGAACGCAAACTTTGCCACAACTCCTTCCCGACCTCCCTTCCATTAATGCCTTCTCCCAGACAAACACCACCTTTCATAATGTCCTAGATCAGACCCTTTATGGCATCTGCGCGAGTGTCGAGCGTCTCGGCAAGCTAGCTCTCCTCTTCGCCGTCCAACATGAGCTCGAAAACACCATTGACAAACTTGTCGCTGCTGGAATCAGTTTGGACTGTGAATTTATTGTCCAATCCGATTATTGCGGCCTCCTCCAAATCGCGGCAGGCATGGGGTCTCGGGCGATGGTCGTCAAACTGTTGGGGATGTATGGTAGTGAGATGACGACGAAGGCGCACACACGACATGGTTTGTTCACTAACGCGACGGCCTTGGATCGCGCGGCAAAGTACGGACACAAAGAGGTTGTCAGGCTCCTAGCTCCCATCCCCTTACCTGCCATTTCTATCCCAAATCGCGTCGCCATTGCCAGCTTCCTTCCCTTGAATTTGCCACCCGTCTTGTCTGGATTTGAAACACGCCGACAGTACCTGAGCCTTGCTCTCATGGAATCGGCGAAAGCAGGCAATATCGAAATATGTGAATATTTGATATCGGAGGGAGCAGACGTTAATTTCCTCGAGGAGATTTGCATTGCCCCTCCGCTTTACTTTGCCGTACAAGCCGATAACCTTGCAGTAGTACAACTACTACTCGCAGCCGGCGCCCAGCCGAATCTCCACAACGAATGTATCCCCTTATTTGGCGCTCTTCGTACTCGGAACTTCGACGTCGTACAGGCCCTAGTCGACGGAGGTGCAGATATTCATGTCCGTGGAAACCAATCACAGAATGTGCTTTCAACCTGCCCAACCCTCGAGCTGCTCCGCTTCTTTCTTGAACGCGGAGTAAACCCGAACAGTGAAGACACCGCAGGAGAGACACCGCTTCACCGGGCTTGCAGGAGGAAAAACGCCGAATTTGCAAAGGCTTCCGTCGAGCTCTTTCTTCAGTTCGGAGCGACGGTCGAAACTGTCAGCCTGGCAACGCGCACACCTGTGCATGTCGCGATGGAGGCACGCCACCCGGAGATTGTAAAAATCCTGCAGCCCCTTGTTCAAGGTCCTGACCTTAAACTAGAGATTGAAGATTGGTGGAATTTGTGGGAGCAAACACACCAATCATATTAATTGAAAACTTGAGGTTTTGTAACACTATCAGTCTCAGACGACCACTGGGAGATAATTTGTATTCCGCACAATGGAAAATCTATGTATCATACATATCTAAGGAATGGATTCAGAACCCTACCCGCCACAATTATCCTCATAACAATATCATATCTCGACCGAAAGCAAAACCACAGCATTCCGAATGCACAACAAAGCACTGCACCCAGGACTACTTACCCATACTACTTGAACGCCTACAGCTCATTTAGCCGATGTTACATGCAGACACATGCAGACAACAATGGAACTGGAGGCACGTACTTTGAGCAGCTTGCGCGTTTGTATGTAGTGCCACATTTTCTTGATGTCCGGTATAATGAACAGCGGCGAGATGACCCCCACGGAAGGGAGCGCGATGATCCAGAATCTGCGCAGAGTAACGTAAGTAAATTGAGATGACGAACGAGGGCAGAGAGGAAGAGGTGGACTCACAGGACATCAGACCAGTCCGTTCTCCATTTTTCGTTCTCGAAATTCATACCCTGTGCACGGTGAATACAAAGAACAATTGAAATATGGCCGGACACACGAAGTATCCGGTAAGGAATGTGAGAGGAAGGCAAATGATCGTGATCATCGTCAGCAGGCGCCTGGGTACAGGTTAAATCAAGGAACAGGAAGACAGAAAAAACACACATGGTATCATTCATCGAGTAGGAGGCCATCTAAAACACGGACGTGAGCACGAGCGGATAGGTAGGGAAGATAACACACGTTAAAGCTATAATCAGTGAGACTCTCCCCAATACCCGCGATCATGTCCAGTGTGCTCAGAATGTACTCCGTGTGGTCAAATATATCCGCCTGTGCCAGTCAGCACCGCGCACAAGAAGGTTGAGCGTAGTACATACCAGGTAGATTTTACTCTTGTGGCTCATAAACCCGACGATGGGCTGTCCCATGGTCGCCGGATCCGAGTCGTCCACGAGCGCAGCGCAGCGGTCGACGTCATACCGCCGCAGTCCGTAGACGAGCGTTTTGATTGGTTCAAGGGTGCGTTTATGCAGAACCAGGTCGCCCGAAACGATGTGTACTGTGGGCGACATTTAAATGCAAGGAAGCGCAATGTGACATAACATACATTTGCGCACAGTTGTGGGCTTGGGCTTGATGAGGATCTGGTGTTCGATCTTGGAAATCTGGTCATGGTACGCGTCAATGACTTGCACTGCCTTGTCTACAACTACGAAAAATATTTATATAGGGCATAAAAGGATCGGACAAAGACTTACCGAGGCCAAGGACGCTCTGGACGAGCATGCTGGGGTCGGCAGAACTACGAAGGATGGTGTCGGCCCGCCGCAGACGATCAATGATGGGGAGCATCAAGTCGGGCGGTGCCTGTTGTGTTATCGAGATAACCGTGCCTGTACGATGGCAGTGAGAATGGGGTTGAGAGAAGACAAAAGAAACGAGTACCGTCGCGGTACAGGAAGACAAACATCGGCGAGACAGAAACCCTGAGGGTGCCCTGGGTGCAGGAGTTGTAACCGCTGTGTCGGAACAGAAGAAGAAATGATACAGACCTGCTTCAGCGCATCCAGTTTTGCTTCGTCAATCTTGCGTTGCCGTATAGCCTGCAGAAGTATAAGAAGTAAGTTCTGAATCGAAAAACAATCCAACACACATCCTTAGAGGTTGGGGCAGAAGGATCCAGCCCCGAATCTTCCGCCACAAACGTCGACGGACTCGAGGAGGACTCATCCTCGACATCGTGAATGAGAATCCGGAGGAAAAGATGATGCAAGAAATAGTCGGCCTTGGACAAATTATCTGGCCGAGTATGCAGTACATCTTCCAAGGCCAATGGGTGCAGTTCTGGACAAAAAGTGAATAATCATAACCAAGGTAATTTCACGAAAAGCGATGTTAAGTACCATGTTTGAAGGACAGGGCCTTGATGACATCCCAACTGACGCCAGTAATATTTATCCACCGGACTTTAACCCATGGCTGGCGCTTGCTCTTCGGACCAGCACACCAATCGACAAATTCTGAATTCCGCATGTTCGTGAAGCTGCTCGAGACGGCGGAGTAGTCCACGACCTCAATCACACATTCCTGGAGGAGGATATATTCGCGGTCTCCCGAATGCGCCAGTTTACTACGTACCTTGTGGACAGTACGGTACTGCAATTCCATAGAAGCGCGTCGGGGATCGATGCCCGGCTCTGCACCGGCCCCGACGGCGGCAAGAATCGTTGTGCTACGTTTCATAGTTATAATCTTGTTCACCGTTGAGCGAAATTTGTCGATTGGTCGGCGCTCAGAGAAGGCGCCAGGTGAATAGTGTGCATGGAGAGAGCGCTTGGACCGAGACTTGAGAGACACCTGGCCACCATTGCTATTACCGTTACCATAAATCGGAGACATGGGAGTCTCTCCATCCCGCTCGAAAGCGGGTTCGCTTTCACTAGACATCCTCTTGTGCCGGAGTTCAGAGACGTGGCGTACAAGCAAGCGCAAAGCGCGGTATTGAGAAATGTGACGATCACTTCATGTCCATTTTGGGAAACGGCGTTAAATGGAATGACAGCTGATCAACAGGCAGATTCTGGACAGGGCGGTCACTTCCGGAAGTCCCAGGCTCTCATCGAGGCCTTCTACTGAGGTCTTTTATCCCCTTTCTGAGGACTGTATGATTACAAGGGTTGCTTTATGCGCATTTATGATACACCGCCATTTGCGAGACACGTAGCCGCCAGGTGCAGCCAGCATGTGTGCCACATGTCGCCGACGAGTGGCGGCCATGTGTCGATAAGCTGACCGCTAGGTTCAGGTTCCAATAGCGGCATGATGCAGTCACTCCTGCGTGGTGGCCAGCTGCCTAGTGCACATTGCATTCATGTGTTAGTACACGTTTTAATATAATTATTTTTCGGACTTTCATGCGCATGAATCAGCAACTACATTGAATTCTGGGCAAGATATCTATGAGGTACACCTTCATTTCAGCTCATCTATGCACTCCCAGCCATCTATGCGTCACCGATCTGGTCTTGAGCGGACGTGGCCGCATCCATCGCGTCAATGTGCGCGGTGTGCCAAGGCTTGCGAGGATAGTCCATTTGAGTATTGGATTCGAAAATCGAAGATTGACCTGGATTGTCGAGACCAGTATGGTTGTTGTGCTTGACAAGCTTTAAATGTTCAAGTCTTGACAAACTTGAGGAGCTTGAGCTTCTGATGACGATTTTGTATCTTGAAGGAGGAATTTGGAAGTACTTGATGGGAGAGTGAATGAACTTCACGGCTCAACGGCTCAAGTGCGGCTTGATCGGGTTAGACGAGTAAACAACTAAGACTTGGACTTGAGTGAGCTTGACAGCTTGGTACGCAATCTGGTTCCATTGGCTTCCGGAAGTTGCTTCACAACGAAAAAACCAATACGGTTGATGAATGGCGTGGGAGTCGGAGCCAACGCCGAAGACAACAAGGGCGAAAATTAATTCACGCAGCAGAGATAAAAAGAGCACTCAGAAGTGGTGCATCGCTATCGAGATCAGACGTCGGCGTCCGCACACACACACTGCGCTGAGGGTCGACCAAGGAAAGCCACCGTGCCTTTGAACTGGATTATGAGCGTGGGTCCTTGATGCTTGTTGAGAGGTCGTTTGTAGGGCCGTGTATTGACGGCGGAGAGAGCGGGAAGGGAGGGGACACGGGAAAAGAGAGAACCAGTGGTGATAGTACGATGGTCACCGTCGAGCGAGTCTGGTGACGACGGTGGGCCCACGTCGCGCCGGCTGTCGAAAGGTTGTGCCACTCGAACGAGGTGGCCATCCTCGTATCGAGGTGGTGCGGAAGAAGCCCTTGAGGATGAGAAACACATCCTTGAACTGGGTGTGAGATCAACAAAGATATGCTGAGGGGAAGTGAGGTGTGAAACGGAGGCAGACTGGCAGGGAGATGAGCGGAGGAGACAAGAAGGACACCGTCAACCAACGCGTGATCTGTCAACAAATTACGCAATCGCGCACGGACGTTTAAAATAATTGGGCCATATTCTCGTTCGTAGTGATAAAACCCGCCTGAAAATTCACTTTCAAGTTGCTTTCAAGTTGCTTATGATACTGATTGATTCAGATACAGGTTAGGGTCATATGGAACATTATTATTGAGAAGTTGAAGACAGCTGGCGCGGAAACATGCCCAACACATGGCGGGCCAGGTGGCAGTAAGCTGAAAAACCAGCTGCACTTGACAGCTGGTGGCCACGAAACTACCAGCTGTGGACATGTTTCGCGGCATGTGTCTGCGCAGTGACTGTGCCAGCTGCTCCTAACGTGGGGGCACTTTGGTGGTGTACATTGGCAATCACGTTTATCGCAGAATAATAACAAGGGCTTCGGCCGGGTTAAAAAGGTATATGGTCAAGGAAACAGTGCACGGAATATGAAAAGACTCCGAGGGGTGTTTACAAAAGATGTGTTGTAATTGTCAGAGAGCGCGGCGCGTCGACGCGCGTCGTCGTTGCCTCGACGGGAGGATAACAACAACATTAATATAAGACTAACCAACCCCATCCTCTGTGGAAAAACTGTACCGACCAACCCAGACTACTTGAACGCCTACATGTTGGATTAATGAGTCTGCTCACAGGCAGTAAAGTTGTGGGCACGTACTTTGAGCAGCTTGCGCGTTTGTATGTAGTGCCACATTTTCTTGATGTCCGGTATGATGAACAGCGGCGAAATGACCGCGATGCAAGGCAGCGCGATGATCCAGAATCTAGGCAGGGTGGCGTAAGTAATTTGGCATCACAGACGAGAGGCAGAGGCCAGTAAGAGGGGGAGGTGGACTCACAGGACATCAGACCATTCGGTAATCCATGTTTCGCCTTCGAAGTTCATACCCTGTAGCCAGCGAATTCAATGAATAATTGGAGGATTCTGCTATGAGAGATGACGCACGAAGTATCCGGAAACGAATGTGAGAGGAAGGCAGATGATCGTGATCATCGTCAACAAGCGCCTGAGAACAGGTTAATCAAATAACGGGAAGATAGAGAAAAAACACACATGGTATCATTCATCGAGTATGAGGCCATCTATAACACGGACGTGAGCGCGAGCGGATAGGCAGGGAAGATAACAGACGTTAAAGCTGTAATCAGTGAGACTCTCGCCAATACCGGCGATCATGTCCAGTGTGCTCAGAATGTACTCCGTGTGGTCAAATACGTCCGCCTGTGCGGCTCAGCATCGCGCGCATGGGTTGAGCGTAGTACATACCAGGTAGATTTTGCTCTTGTGGCTCATAAACCCAACGATGGGCTGTCCCATGGTCGCCGGATCCGAGTCGTCCACGAGCGCAGCGCAGCGGTCGACGTCATATCGCCGCAGCCCGTAGACGAGCGTTTTGATTGGTTCGAGCGTGCGTTTATGCAGAACCAGGTCGCCCGAAACGATGTGTACTGTGGGCGACATTTAAATGCAAGGAAGCGCATTGTGACACGACATACATTTGCGCACAGTTGTGGGCTTGGGCTTGATGAGGATCTGGTGCTCAATCTTCGATATCTGGTCATGGTACGCGTCAATGACTTGCACTGCCTTGTCTACAACTAGAAAAGGGTTTAGTTATGCAGAAAGGATCGGACGGAGACTTACTGAGGCCAAGGAAACTTTGGACGAGCATGCTGGGGTCGGCAGAACTACGAAGGATAGTGTCGGCCCGCCGCAGACGATCACTGATGGGGAGCATCAAGTCGGGCGGTGCCTGTTGTGTTATCGAGATAACCGTGCCTGTGCAATGGCAGTGAGAATGGGCTCAGAGGAGATGGAAGAAACGAGTACCGTCGCGGTACAGGAAGACAAACATCGGCGAGACAGAAACCCTGATGGTACCCTGGGTGCAGGAGTTGTAACCGCTGTGTCGGAACAGAAGAAAAAATGATACAGACCTGCTTCAGTGCATCCAGTTTTGCTTCGTCAATCTTGCGTTGCCGAATAGTCTGCAAAGTATAAGCAGTAAGTTCTAAGTCGAAAAACAATCCAACACACATCCTCAGAGTTTGGGGCAGAAGGATCCAGCCCCGAATCTTCCGCAACAAACGTCGACTGGCTCGAGGAGGAAGAGTCATCGACATCGTGAATTAGAATTCGGAGGAAAAGATGATGCAAAAAATAGTCGGCCTTGGACAAATTATCTGGCCGAGTATGCAGTACATCTTCCAAGGCCAATGGGTGCAGTTCTGGACGAAATTTGAGTAATCAAATTTCACGGAAAGCGAAATTAAGTACCATATTTGAAGGACAAAGCCTTAATGACATCCCAACTGACGCCAGTAATATTTATCCACCGGACTTTAACCCAAGGCTGGCGCTTGCTCTTCGGACTAGCACACCAATCGACAAATTCTGAATTCCGCATGTTCGTGAAGCTGCTTGAGACGGCGGAGTAGTCCACGACCTCAATCACACATTCCTGGAGGAGGATATTATATTGACGGGGTCTTCCGAATGCGCCAGTTTATTACGTACCTTGTGGAGAGTACGGAACTGCAATTCCATAGAAGCGCGTCGGGGATCGATGCCCGGCTCTGCACCGGCGCCGACGGCGGCAAGAATCGTTGTGCTACGTTTCATAGCCATAATCTTGTTCACCGTCGAGCGAAATTTATCAATTGGCCGGCGGTCAGAAAAGGCGCCCGGTGGATGATGTGCATGGAGAGAGCGCTTGGACCGTGACTTGAGAGACGCCTGAGCACCATTGCTGTTACCATAGATCGGAGACATGGGGGTCTCTCCATCCCGCTCGACAGCGTTAGCACCGGGTTCGCTTTCACTCGACATCCTCTTGCGTTGAAGTTGGAGTCGTAGAGTGCAAGTATGTAAGCCCGCAGCAAAGGAAAGTGGGTGCAGACTTTGAGGAGTCTGAGAAGGAATGTGACAGTGTGTCGATCGCTGTGTGGGCCAGTGATGGTGAAATCACTCGGCAGTGGCAGCCTTTTGCTTGGCACAACATACTTAAATGGCATACTTAGTCCCGCAGTGATACATCCTCCTCCTCCTCCCTCCTCACATTTGAACCACCACAGAAGTGCTCCTCCTCACTCAAGACCAAACTTGATAACCGTCGCGACTCGCAATTGTACCCTCAACAAAATAAACAAGAGCCGGGAAGGATTTACGGAACGGAAGTCGCTGCAGATTTCTCCGGAAATCCTAACACTAACCTGACAGTCATTGCCCCACCTCGATGGAACATAGTCACAGTGATCGGCTGTCGTCTTGTGCTAGACTCAACCAACAGTCAGTTAGTTAGTACTACCAGAGACTACCAGGCTTGATACATTATTACTCTTCAAGCTTCAAGACGAGCGGCATTGGTCATTTCGAGGCATAACGCTACCGTATTCAATTCCTTATGGTGCTGGGATGAAGCTCAGCAGGACTTGCTGGATCCGAGTCTGCTTGAATCATGGCTTTAGCTGGCTTCTGCTTTCAGCTGCTTTCGGTTTTGTCTTGGTTGCCTGAGCTTACGTGCGCGCTCGAGCTTGAGCCTGACTGACTGCCTCCTGCCTGGGTCTTGAATTAATTTTGAACGCTGCTAAACAGGAATTCCGAGCTGGAGACTTTTCGTTAAATACAAGATCGTGTCATGATGATGATGGACGTCTTGGCGCTATTCGTCTCTTGAAGTCCCTCGGGTGTGGGTTACTTATTCCATTCATTAATCTTACAGCTGGCTTCGGCGGGTTTTTTTTTCGAGTTTGCTTTCAGACTAGTCATGTTACTTCTCCGAGGAATATTGTGTATCCCCTGGCTACTCGCCGACATTTTCTTCGCAATCCCAATCCTTCAATCCAAAACACCTAACACATCCCACCCTCCCCACAAGCCGTCTCGCTCACAAAATTGAATGTCAATTCCCCATACGCATCGTCGTTCCCCGCACTCGTCGGCACGCTCCCACACACCTTACACCCGTGCTCCACAATGTAATGCGCCACACTCCTAATCGCCGCCCCACTCGTTGGCGCGCGCTGCCCCTGAAGAAACGCGCAGATATTGTTCCTGCATGCGATGTGCTGCCCATTGTTATACTCCCGCCCTAGGTCGATGCCGTCGATGTCCTGGACGAGGATCTCGGCGGTGTTGTGTGGCTGCCCGTTGCACTTTATGCTGCCCTCGCAGTTGATGCCCCCTGCTGAAACGTTCGTGTCAGCGGGTCGGAGCACGGCACCGCTCACCGCCGTGGTCGCAGATATTGATATTATCAGGCCAACACGCATCCTGGGTGCGAATTTCGAGATTAGCACGTTATTATCCGGACTGAACGACTCACAGATTTGATCGGTTAGAGATGGCTAACACTTTTTGGTCAGTGGGACCTTATGGACGCTCGGCTGTCTTGCTTACCTGGCTAATAGAAAATTGACCGGTTCGGCCAGCTGCAAGGGTTGGACTTGCAATTTATACGCCCTTCATCGGCGCGGCGCACGTACACGAAGGGGGCGATTTCGACCCCACTCAGGCTGTACATAACAGCCGTCGCCCTTGGTAGGCAAACCCCGCCCTCGAAGAGGTAACCTTGAACAGCACCCGCGCGCCGCGCATTGGAAGCCTTCCCTTCGCCCCTGCCAAGGCGCCATCGTCGAAAAAAAATCGAGCAGCGGGATCAAAGCAGGATACTAGATTACCGAGTTTCGTGTCTTGTATGCCATAGGAAGTCCTTCTGCAGTGCTTGGCCGTTGTTTATATTAACCGTAAAGGAACTCTGAAGCCAATTTCCGCTCATACGATTCACTGGTCGTGGCCAGGAGTTAATAATCTACCAGCCGAGGCTGAGAACGCGCGACTCGCGCGCGGAACCAGTTTCAATTTTCCAAAAAAAAAAAACGCCCCATCTCCGCCCGGCGACGTCCAGCCAGTATGTAAGTAATGATCGCAGAGGTTTATCTATGTCAACTACATAATCAGGCTCCCTTCGATAACGTATGGTTAGTTCCTTGATATAACTGCGAAGAATGATGGAAACATGCCTAGCTAGAACCGCAACTCAGAGGTAAGACAAATCCCGCAACACCCACGTCGGCGTATCCGCGATTAGCAATAAAGTCGACTCGCTCCGCCTCCGAGGTGGTGTAAAAATTATCCAGACGAGCTAAACAAACGGTACAGCGGGATGCTCCCGCATATTTGGGTCGAATATATATATGTTACGGGGCTCGAGAGAGCGTCGACGACATAACCGCTGTTCAGGGCAGCATCCCTTTCCGTGGTCGATATGGTGTAGAAGTTGTCCGTCGCAGTAGGGCTGTATACACGATAGAACGGGGTGGTCCCCAACTCTTGCGTGACGAAAACCAAGCCGGTGACACCCTGCAGGGCATAGCCATTGCAATTGTGGCTGTTCATCTGCTCGACATCGGGGGTGTACCAATGATCAACTATGGCACTGTTGTAGAAAGAAAACCACGTTGGCCTTGGAACGTACCACCCCCGCACAGTCGGAACTGTTGCATAGGCCAAGTTGCCAAAGGCAAAAAGGAAGACAAGATTTGTGGCATACTTCATGTCGCTGACTGGGGGTGCAGGAATAGAGCAGTCCTGAAAAAGCAAAAATTTGGTTTGTGCGGACTCTGATTGGCTGCTCCACAATTTGGAGCCAATCAGAGGGCAAAGAAACTGCGAAAAACTAGTTGCAGGACTGCTCTAATGTCGTTCCTCTTCTTATATAGACCAAACGACCGATACTCGGATACTGACAGGAGTGAGAATGAGAGTTATCAGAATCGGGCCGGAAACTAGCACTGTGATGAGGACGAAGGGAATACAAAGCCAAAACTGGGTTGTCCCCCGCAGCTCCCCACACGTCCAACATTGAATGCGCCGAGTCGTGTCATCGATGCAAAAAAAGATATCTTTGAGCAAGTTTTCCGCGATGAGATGCTGGTTTTTCAAAGGGAGAGGCATCCTATGGGGTTCGATGGCTGCCCTAGTTGCCATCTAGGCAAAACAGTCGTTTTCCGGACTAGGAGGAAGGAACAGCGTATGCCAGCGGTGACGACACGGAATCTTGAGCAGCTAAGTGGGATGTTTTTCGGCCACAGGAAGGAAATTATGCTCGCAGAGAGTACAGGGGCTCAGTAATGAGGCAGAGACGCTGAGGAAAGAAAGAGGTATTGACGAGAGAGGTTGCAGAGAGGCCAAAGTGCTCCTTTAGGCTTGATATTTCTGATCCGTGATTCGCAAGCGGATCAGACGGCAGATCGCCGACAGCCTTTTTTCGGGTACAAGCACGGGGTGGTTGATCTCTGGATCGGTCAGACTGATCCGCTACCCCCCCCCCCCAGATGGGGAAGTAAGTCCGAAAGCTGATTCCACCTTGAAATCCTTCTCTTTTGCAGCATTAGAGCATTGATATAGCTAATATTCATTGTATTACATTTTATAACACATATCTAGAGTTGGTTTTCATAGTTGAGCGCAGTTGAAGTTGCTCCGAAAATTCCGAACATCCGAAAGCAGTCGGAAAGCTGTCAAACCAACCAAACACGTGACTACCACGCGAGCTGATGGATATGCTCGATCCAGAGATCAACCACCCCTTGGGTACAAGCCTGGGCAAAAGTTTGCAGGGAAGTCACCTTCAACATCCCGTTCTGCGAAGGAAAATGTGGCCATGACCTTTGTTGACGAGAAGTGGGTGTGCGCCGAGTAGTTCGAACGAAATCTTACGACTTGAAGGCAACTCGAAGCGCTCACAAAGAATTCATGATGTCTAGGGCATCTATTATACGTCGTAAGTACAATGTGCTAGGTACAAGCTGTGGAAGCTGGTTAATTTGCGAGGTATCATCACTGTTGAGAGCGACTAGTAATACATTCATTCAGTCCGTGGTCTTCTGGCCATCCATGATGTGGGACGGCGACCTTCATACACTTGCAAGTTTAGAGAACAGTGACCTTGGGCCACTTGTATTGCGGGCCGACCTGCATCGACGCCGTCAACGCGCGTCCACCAAAACCACGGAAAACATACCTGCTGCACACACATCGACCCCATCTTGTGCCCCGCCTCCACGCACTCGTCGACGCTCTTGCCCGCGACCCACGCACCGAGGAACCCACCTGCAAACGCATCGCCCGCGCCGTTCGTGTCGACGATCTCCGCCTCCTTCAGCGGGTGCACTGCATACACCTTCGGAGCGTCCAGCGCGGCGGATGACACGAGCACGGTGGACTCGGCGCCCTGTGTGATGACGACGATGCGGGGGCGCGACGCGTTAGACTTGGGGAGCATCGCGATGGCCTTGGCGACGGCGGGTATGTCCTTGGGCGCGGGCTGGCCGTTCGCGGCGGCCCACGCCTCGGCCTCGGCCTCGTTCATGATGAGGATGTCGCAGTACGGGATGATCTGCTGCAGCTGGGTGCCGAAGAACTGCGGGATGAACGGCGCGGAGAAGTTAAGGGCGAAGACCTGCATCGAGAAAAAAATCAGCGACTTGCGGGCAGCAGATGAGTGCCGACGAGCCTTGGACGCGGCGGAGGCCTTTTGGCTGAGGTAGACGATGCTCTCCGTGCCGTGGGTCAGGAAGTATCCCTCGACGTAGAATACCTTCGCGCCTTCAACCAAGGGCGCGACAACCTCGGACTCGAGGTGGGATTTTTCAAATTTTTCGGCCACACGCAACGTGGTCACAAGAGAACTGGGAATTCAAATGAAGACGCGATCTGAAAGCGATGTAAAAATGGAACAAACCGGTCGTGGCCAGTGATGATAACAGCGCACGCGCCAGTCTTTTCGCCCTTCTTGACCTGGTAGACCTCGCGGAGACCCTCGCGCTTGTTGGCAGCCTTGAGTTGCTCCGCGAGATCGTCATCTCCAACGCAGCCCGCGTACACCACAGAGTTGGGAGGGAGAATGTACTGTAAACCAATGAACTGATATCCAAATAATTATTCGTGCAACTCACGGCAGCGCCGCGCGCAGCATTTTGAGAGGCACCTCCTGCAACATAGGTAACCTGGTGCTCCTTGACCAGCTCGCCATAGCTGTCGAACCATTCAGATTGAGATTTAGACTGCGGATAACCAAAACACACATCGGATCGTGCTTTTCTTCGGCGAGAATGGCGTCGTTCGCCTTAAGATCGTACTTTGCGAGCAGAGCCTCCCCCTTGGTGACCTGCATGTCAAGCAGGGGGTTTCCGATGCAGAAGAGTTCGTAGGACATGATGGACGGAAGAGAAAGGTGAAGGAGAAAAAAGTGGGTCAATCAGTTTCCCGAAATGGGTCGACGAATCTGATGTCACGCGCCCTTGCTACTCGACGTCCATGGCGGTCCTTGCTCAACTTCCTCCAGAATTAATTCTTCACACTGTATCCTTTCTAACTCGTTTGGCGATTCTCGATGCAGATAATCGTCTGCTAGAACCCATGCATTACATGGGAACTCGGCGCTTGAAGCCAAAACTTCTCATTCCCGACCTCCCGTCCATTAATGCACTCTCTCAGACAAACACTACCTTGCACTATACCCTGAATCAAACTCTTTATGACCTCTGTGCAAGTGTCGAGTCTCTCGGCAAACTGGCTCTTCTCTTTGCTGTTGAACACCAGCTGGAAAGCACAGTCGACAGACTGGTCGCTGCTGGAATCAATCTAGACACTCATTTCGTTTTCGACAACGACCAGTGCGGCCTCCTCCACATTGCAGCAGGCATGGGGCTTAAAACCATGGTCATCAAGCTGTTGGGGATATATGGTGGGGATATGGCGCATACACGACAAGGTTATAACAGGAACGCGACAGCCCTGGATTATGCAGCACGCCACGAGCACATAGGGCTCGTCAGACTCCTAGCCCCCATTCCCTTGCCTGTCATTCCTATTCCGATTCATGTTGGCGGTTTACACACACATTATCGCAAACTTTCGGAGCAGATGCCCTTTGTCTCACCGCCGGTGTGGCCGGTCTTGGATGGCTTTCAAACGCGCCGGCAGTACCTCAGCTTTGCCCTCATTGAAGCGATTAACGTCGGGAATAGCGAAATATCCGAATACCTGATATCAGAGGGAGCGGATGTTAATTTTCTCGAGGATATTCACCCTGCCCCTCCACTTTACCATGCCTCAGGCAATCTCGGGCTAGTACAGCTCCTACTCGCCTCTGGCGCACAACCAAATCTCCATGGCGAAACCGCCATTCCATTATTTAATGCTGTTGGCATTGACAACATGGACATTGTACGAGCACTACTCGCCGGAGGTGCAGACATTCATGTCCGGGACCGTGCGCTGCGCAACGTTCTCACACGATGTAGAAGCGTCGACCTCCTGCGATTCTTTCTTGAACGAGGAGTCGACCCCAATGCTGAAGATCGCAGAGGACAGTCGATGCTTCACCATGCCTGCAAGAATCTCGATGCCAAGTTTGCTAAGGCGTCGGTGGAGCTCGTTCTGCAGTTCGGAGCGACTACGGTTAACAAGGTCGACCTGAGGCAGCTCACACCTGTGGATCATGCGATGAGCCAGAGCCACCCGGAGGTTGTCAAAATCCTGGAGCCTTTCGTTCGGAATCCAGATCTCCGCGCGAAGATTGCAATGTGGTGGGAGGAAAGGAGTCAGTGAAAATTTTCACAACCTGGACTTGGTATTTTTCGTTATCTCGCAGGTGTAGAAAATCACACATCTAATAACCATCGTCATTTCTAACAAACTCGTTGACCCTTAGATTGCCTTTCGTCCAATGCTCATTCCCCGTAATGAAATCCGCGCGCACAACTTTCCCGCGCGACACCACATGGCCATCCTTCTCAAACTTGACATACACCCCCTCGATGCGCCCGTCCCAGAACTTAGACCGTAGCTGCACCATGCTCTTCAGATCCGTCTCCGCCGGCAGCGCGCCCTCATACAGCACCGGCACTATTTGTATCCCCGTGTCGTCAAGCAGCGCCGCGAGTGTCCCGCGGTCCGCCCAGCTGTCCGTACTCCGATCGTACAAATCAAACGCCATAAACCGATCCGGCAGCCGCGCGTATGGAATCGAGTGCGTCACCGCGAGCCACTCCCCAAACAGTATATACCTGCTCGCAAAGTGCGCGTCGCGCCCCAACACGCGCATCAGGGCGTGCCGGTGGTCGTCGACCCACAGCCCGAGCTTCTTGAACTGCTCGTGCGTCGCGGGGGAAACGTGATGCGAGCGGTTCTGCACGCGTATCTCGCGCTCGGGCGAGAGCCAGAAGCCCATGTTCGCGCCGTCGACCTTCTCCGTGATCACGACGTGCTCCGCGCCAGGGAGGGCGGACGCGTCGGCGAAGACGTCGTCGGCGGTCGCGGCGCCGAGGTTGATGAGGTGCGGCGTGCGCGGGAACTTGTAGATGCCGACCGGGGGCGAGAGCCGCTGGACGAGCTCCTCCGCTGCCGCGAAGGACTTGACGTGCACGACCGCCTTGAAGCCCTCCTTAAGCGTCGGCGCGACGAACACCTTGTGCATCTGCTCGATGGCATTGCGTACGCGGCTCCCTGGTGGGAGCGTTGGGTGCCCCGCACGCATCTGCGCCCGGGATTCGCACAGGGTCTTCTCGTACTACATACACAAAACAAAAATAAAGATTAATAAGATGAAAAGGGTCCGAGAAATGGAGTAGAATGGAAGGGAAGCGAAAACCCTGACTCACGTCAAACCAGATGCACACCGGGGAAGCGGCCCAATTCGCGGCGAGGCCGAGCCAGACCTTGCGATCGGCCGCGGCGGTATTGCATCTGTCCAACAATACGCGTCCCTTCGCTGGGTGGCTGATCTCGCTCTCGCACGCCGCCCTGCTCCCCGAGTCGTCTTGGGAGATTCGACTCCACCCGCTCGGGTCGCGCGCACGGAGCGCCTGGGAGAACCACGACTTGCCCGACCCGGGCAGGCCGACGAGCACGAACAGGTCGGCGTTCTTCGCGTCGAGCGTGCCCGTGATTTCGAGGGCGCACGGCGGGGGCTCCGACGGCAGATCGGGGTACACGGACTGGCGCTTCCAGATAGTGCTGCACCATTTGGAGACGAACGCCTCCTGGCGCGACGTCTCGAGGCTGCCCGGCCGGATGAGGCGCAAGCTCGAGATCGCGTCGGGCGCGGCCATTTCGGGGTGGTCCTGGGCCGGCGCGGGGCGGTGGAATCCGTATGCGGCGAGGTAGCACGCCGCGACGGTCCCCGCGCGCCCTTTGCCGCCGCCGCAGTGGAAGAGCAGGGGGAGTTTGGTGTCGTCGTCGACGAGCCGCATGATGAGGTCCATTTGCTCGATCGAGGGTGGGCAGTAGTTTTCGACGGGGAGGAAGGTGTTGGTGATGGGCTTGCCGTGGAACCATTTCTTCGGGAGCGGTTCCTCTTCGGTGAGCGTCAAAACATGGCGGATTCCAAGGTGCGGCGAGGCGAGCGCGGCGATGTCTTCCTCGCGGCGGGGCGTCGACATGATGGCGAGATGATACGGAACGAGCCACCGGAACCAGCGGGGGAGCTTGAACGGTGTCGGTGTCGCAGGGAGGTACAATGGGAGCCGAGACTCGAGCTGCAGGGTTGGTACAAAATCTATGTCACCGAGTCGGCTACGCAACGCAGGGGACCAGGGCGCCAGGAGAATGTCCGCGATGGCATCGGGAATCTGAGTTAACTCTTCCTTTTGTAGTACAGAGCCCCACTCGGTCTGCTTTGCGCATTCCAGCAGCTTCTTGAGACAGTAGTCGTGGATGCGCTCGTCTTCAGAGCGCTCAAATGCGCGCCCGTAAGACAGCATTGCGAGTTTGTATTCGTGCAAAGAAAGCGCGGCGTCGCCAAGTCTCAGGAAACCGCGATGTGAGTCGGGAAACGCACGGACGAGATGGACGCAGTAGGACTGCGCCTGTTGAAACAAGCCCGAGAGGTGGAGCGTGAACACAAGGTGATCTAGCAGGTCAGGAGAAGGGGAGGCGGGGAATTGGCCCGGTAAAAGCGAATCAACGCCCTTGTCCAAGTCATAGTCGTCCTGAGGAGACAGGGTGATGTAGAACTGCTTGGGCGGCAGACCGAGTTGCTTGCGGAATAGCTGGCCAGCGGCCCAAACTATTACAACAAAAAATACGTTGGGGTTTCCACCGAGACCCAAGGCCATGACATCGCTGGTATTGACTGAAGCAGATTTCGCTAATCGGTCTGGGGTGAGCTCATCCTCGGATAGTAGCGTAACATGATAGGATTGTCGTGGAGATTTGTTGAAATCTGGAGGTGCAAAATGCAGTGCTTGGGAAGCAAGGTCGTCGACGACTGGTCCTACGAGACCAAGGATTCCGTGTGTTTCTTGGAGAGAAATCTGGGAACTTTCTGCCATTGAAAGAAAGAGAGAGCATGATTCCGGCGGTTGCGTTGGAGGCTAGAAGTCACGGCGTGACATTGAGTGGTGCCAAATCAAGCAGCGAGTCGCGCCGAGGTTCGGCATTGGGTCGGCACCTTTCGGCCATCGAGGAAGCCGCGCAGTCAAGGCAAACTCGAAGAAACGGCCGAAGTGATGCCATCCCAAGGCCTGTGCGCCGGCATCAAGCTGAATATTCTGGAGGGATAAATTTAAGTCAGCCACTCATACGCCGAATTGGGTCAAGAATTGATGGGAGCGAAATGAGCAGGAATCGCAATAAGGGCATTGCAAAATATTATACACGTACCTCTATGGGATTTTGTTACTTATTTCCTTCAACATTCTCACTGCACAATTTGTGCCACCAAGCGCTGCAAGAGCGGAAAATGAGTTTGAAGATCTTTCCTGTTTTGACACTTTGTCCGAGAGAATTATGTCCGAGAGAATTACCGGGGCGCCGGTGCGGAGCGATGCTTGGTCCGGAGGCTGAACCTTAGTTGAAACCCCTTGTGGCTGTCACTTAATCAAACCTAACTGTCATACGTCAAAACACTCGAATGCTTCACCAATTCCTTATTTTGACCAGGTCCTATTCCCTGTCCGCCCACTCCGCCTCTTATTCTCCCCTGCTGTCTGCGCCCCATTTTGCTCTGAATGCCCGCCAGAGTGCCCAGGAGAAATATGGAGGACTCGGATCCTATTGCCAATGCCATAGCCCCGCCCCAGAACGAGTCCCCAGAGGAAAGGGAAATCAGGCTGCAGAAAGAGAGGGCCGCGAAACAGGTCTCCGACGCCATCGATGCCGAGCTGACGCGGGAACAGACCCACGAGAAGAAGCGGCCGAAGCCAGTCAAAATTCTCCTGCTGGGTGCGTCTTTGCCCGCTTCCCAACGTCTCAGCCCATCCCTGACACTCGTGACGCTAGGCCAAAGCGAATCAGGTCCGTTGTTTTTGCTAGCGGGTTTCATCCGGACTGAAATAATGTCAAGGCAAATCTACGACGCTGAAGAGTATGCAGACTTGTCTCTCTGGCTCCCCTCCGCCCCCACTAACCTCTGCTGCTAGATTTCCAGCTAATGTATGAGCCCAAAGTGCGCCTTTAATCTAAAAGATAGCAAAATTCCAATTTATCATGTCCGATAGGCCTTCCGTGCCGAACGCGCCTCGTGGCGCGCTATTATCCAGCTCAATGTTGTCCGGTCGATGCACATTATTCTCGACGCGATCACCCGCGCCCAAAACACCACAGACCGTCCGCCCAGTGCGCGGTCAAGCGTCTCTTCACACGAATCACTCCGCCTCGACGCGGAGCTCGTACAACTCAAAACGCGCCTTCACCCCCTCCTCGACATCGAGAAGAGCCTCCTGAAACGGCTGTCGCTGCCGGGGTCGACAGAATGGGAGCCGACCGAGCGGCCGCTGACAACGTCAAGGCGGAGGCAGTCCAGGGAGATCGCGGTCAACTCGACCGTTGCCTGGAAGGCCGCCTTCACACGGATGGCAGAGGACAGGCAGAGCTTTGATACCGACCACCTCATAGATTGGGACGACCCCGAGGACCCTGGGGTTTTACTTCATGCCCGTAATGACGACATGAAGCGGCTTTGGGCGCACCCTACGGTTCAGGCGATATTAGAGAAGCAATCTATCCGATTACAGGAGCTCGCTGGCTTGTGCGTCTTTCTTTGCATATCTTTCTCTCAACCTTGCTCACCGAACACAGCTTTCTGGATTCCTTAGACGAAGTAACGTCCCTCCGATACGTACCTACCGACGGTGCGTCATCTACGTCGTACCTGAATTTTCTCATTTTTCACTAACGACATGACAGATCACATTTTGAGAGCTCGGCTGAAGACTTTGGTATACCCCTCGGTCTCCTTCGCGTCAAGCCGCTTAATTTTCTTCGTTTTAGGGTGTATCTGAGCATCGCATGCGACTCACTGATCCCAGTAAGTAACCTCCGCCGGAAAAATTATGGCCCTGATAATCATCCTTTCCAGCCGGAGGCATGAGCCGAGATTTTCGCATTTTCGACGTCGGCGGGACACGCTCGTTGGTACGACTTTTTGTTCCCGGTCCGGCCTGATTTACCCGCTAACAACAATCACGTCTCTAGCGCCATGCCTGGGTCAGCTATTTCGACGATATGGACGCTATCATCTTCCTCGCTCCAATATCCGCATTCGACCAGACGCTGGCAGAGGAGCCAACTGTCAACCGCCTGGTACGTGGATATTTGTTTTATGATGACCTTCTTCGTTCTAAACTAGATTAAAATCGCCTTCTCCAGGCGGATTCGTACAAGCTCTGGACGTCAATTGTGTCGAACAAGCTGTTGCAGCACACAAACATGATACTCTTCCTGAACAAGGTGGATATCATGCACGCCAAGCTCGCGTCGGGGATACGGCTCTCCGATTTTGTCGATTCATATGGCAGGCGACCTAATGATTTCGACAGTGCTTCGCGATGTACGCTCTTTCTCTCTTTTTCCCACGTCTTGTGGAGCTGATTTCATTTACTTGGTCCAGATTTAAAGAAACAATTCAGTGCGTGCACCGGCTTGCTGTGTTGCCTCCCACTGACTTTCATTTGCATCAGATGCGATACTAAAGCAAAACTCCCCGGTGCCCAGGATATTCTATTGTCATCTCACGAATGCGATTGTTCGTAGGCTGGCTGCTACGCCTCCACCATCATGACACCCCCGAATACGTGCGCTGACATATCTTTTTTTTTCACCTAGGATACCAAGTCAACCAAATTCGTACTAGCTGGGATCAAGGACATGCTCATGCGCTTTCACCTCCAGGAATCACACTTAATCTTATAATCATTCATTCATCCATTCATGTGTTTGAACTCTGCTCTCATGTTCATGTCGTACCTTCATTCAAGCTTTCCATCGTCGTAACCACCCGTCGTACAGCATAATCCATCCGTGTAATCCTGCATATTTTTATCGATTGTTCATGTTCATGTAGTCCGGCCATTCATTGCATGCTGTAATTATCACTCTGCATCCTCCCTGAGTCTCTTGGCTGCCTGATGTCACTGTATCCCCTTCCCTGCCAGTGGCGCTTGAAACATGCGATACCAAAACGCGCTAAACGCGCGCTCAGACGCAGATCATGCGTGTGCACGATGTCTATCGCTTGATTGAAGTCTCGAGTGTGGATTCGGCGCAGGCGCGGCATGGCTAATCGTGATGGTGGTGACTGGTCGTGGCTATTGCAATACTAATCGTGATGCAGATGGGATGGGATGGCTAACACTCGAACGGATCATGCGAAGGTGTCATTTAGGTGGGGTGTGAATCACTGGCAGTTCAATGGAATTGATTATTGCGCATGCATCCTTATTCGTGGGAGGAGTATGTACTTATGCGGGCCCGAAAGGCGCTGCGCCGCGGGAACTTGTTCTGCAAAAAAAAAACATGGCTGGAAGTCGCTGCCACCGGGCGGGGATGTGGCGTTTTTAAAAAAAAAATCGAAATTGAACTGGGTCCGTTCTCGTCACCCCTCAGCCGGTAAATTATTTAACTCTTGGCCACGGCCAGTGCTTCACCGCGAATCGTATGGACGGAAATTGGTTTCAAACTGACGGCGGCGTAGAACGAGCTCTGAAGAATTCCCGATGTATGGAATATACAGAATACGCCAGACTACTTACCTCACGGCGTACGCACTCGGCTACAAAGAGTTCAAGCTCGACTTGCGAATGGACTCGAGCATACAAAAAACCACAGATTCAGTTAAATCTGTTGGGGCGACCGAGACCAGAGGCGATGTTTACCTGACGAAAAGCAGGCATGTGAGGTTCGGAAGAGAGCCACTCTCCGGGCCGGCGAGCCGACATCAGAAATATCAAGCCTAAAGGAGCGAGCCTTGACCCAGCCGCACAAAAAAAAAAAAGAAATTAATTAATGAAAGCCGGGTTTGACGTCATTCGCGTCGCAGGAATTATCAGGTCAGTGCTTGTGATATGGACCGGCCAATAAAGTTGAAAGAAAAGTATTCAGCGCAATTGCTCCCAGAGGGCCACATCCAACACCTGCTCGATGAATCCGATGAATCTATGAGCGAATCACAGCGAGGACGCCACTAGGTCGGCCAGATACCGTGGCATATATTCAAAGCTATGGTGTATGTTTTCGTGCCTCCATGGCTCAGTTGGTTAGCCTGCTGCAGCAACAGCCGTTCGATGTGGGAGACGTCCCATGGAGAGGTCGAGGGTTCGATTCCCTCTGGAGGCACCAGGGACGCTGTGGGTCGGGCCGTCACACGCCCTTGATTTGCGCCGCCGGGGTACACTGAGTTCACTTCATCGTTCGGCGATTGCCTCGCCCCACTAGGCAGCCTTCGGGCATTATTTTCTTGGCATTATTTTTCTTTCAAAATTGTTCAAGTGCAATCGCCATTTGTTACCAAACAAGATCCGACGAAATTCAAGTGCTCGCGAGGCGTAAGCCAGAGGAAAGAAATACAGTGAGCTATGATCATTCATTAGAAACCCAGATCGCATACAATACAGGTATAAGTCGCCACAGTACGAATAAGTAATTTTTATTACCACCACTGCAAGCGAGAAATAAGCCACAGACAGAACGAAAGGCAAGGCAGACATACCGGATGGCACTCGCCGCCGTCCCACGTCCACACCCGCTTTGCATCTCCTATAACCATCTTCGCAAACTGCATCCCATTGCCCGCCTCGACGTTCTTCATCCACCACTGCACCATCCAGTGCCGCGTGATATACTTGAACCACACATAGTAATTCCAATGGTAGCTGTTGATCACGCGTGGATTCATGTAGATGCGTTGCATGTCGAACTGCCGGCGGAGGTCGTACGGGAGGTTGAAAGACTCGGATGAGAAGCATTCCTTGTCGGTCGAGAGGCGGAACTTGATCGGGGGCGTCAGAGCCGGTGTGAGTGATGCGGGCTGGGGATGTGCGGGGTGCGTTTCGGGGAGCGGGCGGGAAAGTGGGGACGTGGAGAGGCGCCCGGGCGTGCGGAGGGAGATGGGGAGCAGGGGGTCTGCACGGAAAGCGACGATTCCGTTCCAGCATGCGAAGACAGGTGCGGGCTCATCCTTCATTACGGCCTCCATACCGGCGTCTTCCAAAAAGTACGGCCAGAGAGACGAAACAAGACGGCCTAGGCGGTCACGCACGACCCAGGCATCGTAGAGACTGGAGAGCGGGTAAGAGCGGGAGGATAAAACTAGAAAAAAGATATTACCCCCATCTATCGACATCCAATCCACAGACCATGTCCCACTCGCCATCTTTCGTCTTCAAAAGATCTACCACCGATTCCGCTTCTATGAAAATATCATTGCTGAACAGGACGATGTCGTAACCGCCGTGCTCCATGAGCGGTGCCAGTGCCAGATTGCGGTTGGCGGAGAGAAATTCAATTCGGGGGATGCCAGTAGACATGTCTGTTTGCGAGTTTCAATACGCAGGGGATCGACAATAGGAGAACGTACCTGCTGGATGCGGTATTGTGTTGTCACGGGTACGAATAAGATGCGGTACTCCTAGCTCGTCCAAGGTCCCCTTCCAGTTGTCTAGCATTTCGGCTGTACCGTCCCAGCTGTTCGACTCGACGACCGAAATGAATACATTGTCCTGCCAGAGAGATTAGCTTGGCATGAACAGATAGAGCATGAATAATGAATATACTTACTTTGCCGAGGTAGTGAATGACCTTTGTAAATTCTTTGATCCAGTGCGGTAAAACATCTATATTGTTGTGAAACATGACCGCGACGAAGACCTTGGCTGCACAGAAATGAGTATGAAGGACATAGACCGAAGACAGTTCTGCGTACTTCCGTTAAAATAGCCACTGTTCTTCGGTTCTCGAACGGCAGTTTCGACATCGGGCCTATAACGATGGTCGGCTGGATCCTCGTACGTCTCAAACATGTACACTCCGCTGAGTGCCATGGACGCGAAGACAACGAAGCAGCCCAACCGTAGGTAGCTCGTCCGCAGGAGCCCCGGACGCGCGCGGTGGGCTCTCCTCCATGATGTTCCGCCATTGGCAGGCATATCACCCATGGCCATCTCGTAGTCCCCGCCGCGTTTTCTTTTCCCATACCATTGCGTGGAGTATGTTATCAATACCTTCAGCACCGGCAATAGTAATATGCCCAAGGCCATGCACAACCCCCAGCTCGGAATGGTCGCCATCAAAATAACAAAGCGCGTCCGCGAAATAGGCCATGCGGGGAGGAATAGATCGTTCCACGGAAAATATGACGTCCAGTAATTCCAGAAGTAGCTGTACAAAAACCAGAAGAGGTAGATGGGGAGCGTTATGAAGGCGGTCCGGACGAAGAACGAGAAGGTGAAATAAAATAGCCCGAAAATCGGTTGTGCAGCACGGGAGACGGTTGGCCGTCTGCTGATTGCAATTAGCCACGCGAGAGATTTAACTATGCGCGGGCGAACGCTAGTAGCATAGTTCATCTGTCGCCATCCATCTTGCATTAAGGACTATCAAGGACCGATGAAAGTTTGAAGCAGGAGACAAACAGTGACCAAACTTTCGTCTTGCTTCCAACCACCACGACGCTTTGGCATGCTGTTTTCTGCAGGATCTAATGCACACGGCCAACTATCTAACATGTCTTTGGATGATTCACACGTCTTTTCACCCTGTTCTTTCTTGAATTCTTCCCAACGGAGTCTCCCAACTGGCCGCAAACTTCTGCACCTGGCTTTTGGTGCAAATCATACGCTAGCCCTCCTGCAATGCGCCGGAAATGAGAACATTGAGTTGTGGGGCTGCGGGGATGGCAAATCGGGGCAGCTAGGCCCTTCATATAATAACGATGAGAAGACTTCGATTTTCAGACCTCTCGATCTTGCGTTGGACCGACATGGGCTGACGGGATACCACCCGCGATTAGTCGCTGCGTCTTGGGAAACTACGTACGTGGTGTTGTCGCGTCAGGGCATGGCGGATGTCCTTGTCGCGATGGGCGCGAACGATTTCGGGGACCTTGGAATTGGTGCAAAACAGGCGGGTAAATTGCCTGCGAAAGACGTCCATGTCATTCGATTCGACCATCTCCCTCAGAATGGTGTTGCTCTGGACAGCGCCTCTCTTGTTGTGGAGTCGCTGGCCGCTGGACAGCACCATGTCGTAGCGACACTGAAAACTACCGCGGGAAACTTGACCGTCGGATGGGGCACCTCGCGCCATGGCCAACTAGGAAACGTCGAGAAACCCTTCCTTTCATCGCCAACGTTAATATCATCATCAGGACAGTCCAACGACGCAATCATACACGCCGCTTTGGGTCACCAGCACACCGTATTCCTGCTCGCCTCTGGGACAATATCCAGCCTCGGCTCTAACAGAAAGCGCCAACTAGACGGCATCGACGGGGCTGCGCGCGCCCGGAGCGTAGCCTGCACCTGGAACGGGACGTACATCACCACAGGCGACGAAGACGCTTGGGAGCTTCTTTCTGCCGGAAACAACGCCAACGGCCAGCTAGGTCGTGGCCATCACGAACCTCTTGCCCGCGTGGAGTTTCCATTCACTCCGGCGACGCGTCGGTTACTGCAAATAGCGTGTGGGAGCGAGCATGTCCTCGCATCGTTCATGGTCTTGGATTCTTCCATGACGGAGGTCTGGGGATGGGGGTGGAACGAACACGGGAATCTGGGTGTTGGCACGACAGAGGATGTTCGTCTTCCAATCAAGATATGGCCGGCGGAGTCATCGCAAGCTCAGGGCGGAAATGTCGGGATCTGGGCAGGTTCAGGGACGAGTTGGATTGTCGTTCAGTAATTAGACATGGAATACAGTTAATTAGAATACAGCAGCAAAAGTCTGAAATCAGTCGCTATCGCGCAGGTCCAGATCATCGTGTATCTGCCTAACAGTCGTTTCCTTCAGCGTCGCAAGCTGTTTCGAAGCTCAATAAATAGGCAGCTGGTCTGTTAAACGCATGCTCACTCTGCCAATAAGAATCTAGAGCGGCAGATCTGAGCAAAAGATTATGCGAACAAAAAAAGCGCGTCCATTCACCTGAGTCGCGTCTTTCGCCTCATTGTATCGATGGAGGAGCTTTATGTGTTTCTTGACGATGGCATCTGCGTCTTCATGTTCTCTAGAAGTTGGAGTTGCAACCATAAGGCGTATCTGTACTTTAAAAAACGTCCACACCCTAGTTCTTTTTCGAGGCTCTCGACCTCAGCTTGGAGAGCAGCTATGCGGGCTTCTTGCTTCTACAGTTGCTATTAACACTGGGGACGAGGGGCACTAGATATGGATGCTTTCATACTTTGGCCGAGATTGGGGCATGCATGAGGGTAAAAGTCAAAACGCGTTTTGATTACATATTCGAAGCATGCCCGCGTATTTTAGACCTTGCGACAGAGTATCTCGCCGTGCAAAAGAGCAAACCAGGCGTCCGGCTGTTCACCCCAGGTCCTCCACGCCTGCGACATCTCGTTCAGATTCTCCTGCGTTACAAACCCTCGCTCCAAGGCACCCGACGCGAACGTAGACGAGAGGACGCGATCCGCCCACGATGAGCTCCACCAAGCTACTTCCTCGGGGGTGCTGTAGCACCAAGTGCTCGCAGACGCGGTGATTTGGTTTCTTGGGATTCCTGCATCGAGCGCGTAAGACAGGAGTCGCCGTCCACAGTCGGGTTCCCCGCCATTCGAACGCGCGACCTGCATATGCGTTTTATGCCTTTATGCATGTGAACGATTATCGTCAACTTCATGAATTGTGAGACTACCATAGAGATATTCCTTCGCTTTCTGGATACCAGGTCATGGCGGAGAAGTCTGTATCACGCGCAGCGACGATTCCTCCCGGTTTGGCGACGCGGACCATCTCCTTCAGAGCTAGGACTGGGTCGGAGACGTGCTGGAGAACTTGGTGCGCGTGTACAACGTCGAAGGAATTGTCGGGGAAGCTGAGAGACAGGACATCGCCAATTGAGTAGGTTACGTTTGTGATGCCCTGCGCAGCGGCTTCGTCTCTGGCGTTCTGGAGGACATCTTCGGCAGAGCGTTCGATACCAGTGATATGTCCCTCTGGAACGACCTTCGCGAGATCTGCCGTGATTGTACCAGGCCCGCAACCGACGTCTAGGATATGCATGTTCGGCGTAAGTGAGCTCAATAGATACGCGCATGAATTCTGCGCGGTGCGCCACGAGTGTGAGCGCAAGACAGACTCATGGTGGCCGTGCGTATATTGAGCAGACATGGAGGTTGGAAGAAAGAACAGATTCAGTTCTATTTTTGGATTCTAGGCTATGTATTTATGCGACAACATCGTATTTCTCCATCTCCTTCATCAGGTTGGCCCATCGTCCACCGTGCCAAGTAAGAATGACCTCCCATTTATCTTTCCCCAGTACGAGTTTCCCCCAGCGGAGGTAGCCCGCGATAGTAATATCCGCGTAGCTAATGGTGTCGCCGATGAAATACTTGCTCTTTGCGCCGTTCTTGTTGATCCAGTTATCAATCTGGCCCAAGGCATCCTCGAATTTCTTCCACATTACAACGTGCGCATCTCCTGTGGGTGTGACGTCCTCCAAGCGCCGGCCACCGAACAGCTGTTCTCTGGTCTGCCGGAAATAATCCTGGCTGGCTGGGTTCAAGAACGCCAGGCTGGCGGGCAAGGCGTAAGTGAGGAAAGGAGGGAGTGTAGCGGTGAAGGCGTCGGTAAATGCGTAGTGGAACGCAGTCGTCCCCTCTGGAATCAAGCGCGGCGTATCAGGGTATGTAGCATCCAAGTATCGGGCAATTTCAATCGAGTCGGAGACGACGGTGTCTATTAGATGTGAAGAACTCAATCATCAAAAATTAATGATAAGACAGCAGCTGTACCTGTCGCAGGATCGTAGATAACGGGAAGTGTGTACTGAGTGGAACTTTCACCAGTAGGTTTCGCCCCAATTTTCTTGCACAAGGGCTCTATCTCGAGATATTCAAGGAAGACCGTTTTGTGCGGGATTCCTTTGAAATTTAGGGCATATCTGAACGGGCGCATACGGTTGGTCAATAAATACAGCGCTATACGCTATTATAACTTGCCTTGCTTTTGCGGTATTTGGCGACCAAGCCTGTCTAGGGTGGGTGGAAGCAATATCGTACAGAGTGATGATCGTAGACATTGAGGAGGGGGGAGCAACTTTTTGTTTGTGAGTTGCAGTCGAAATCCGAATGCCATTTATACGGTTTAGCGAGTTGGGCACATGTGTAGGGTTCTTGTGATATCTCTTCCCCGGTCTGCAGTGGGGAGAGTTGAATCAGCCTGCCCGACCGAGTCCGACAGCCCGAGTGTTTGTCACGAATGCGCGAAGTTGAAGGTATTCTCGGAGCACGTGAAGGAGTGGGTTCTTTTGGCAAAAGTCTAGATGCTCGGTTACAAAGCACCTTGAAATACCATACGGGTCGAGTAAGGCATGCCAGTAGGGTGGTGGTAAACACACGTGTTAGCCTACAAAGCGCCAGAAGAAGACGGAGTAAGAATAGAAACAAGAATCGTGCATCCCCGGAGTGTTAGAGTTAGAGCTGGATGATATTTTCCAGGCAAATTGGTTTAAAGGCTGGGAGTCAGGCCGTACAAAGGTAGAGATTGAAGAGAGTAAGAGGTGCATATTCGTTGCAGACGCAATGTAGCGCTTAAGCCATGGACGGAGGGGATTTGGTGAGAAGCACAGAGATTCGAGGCTGCGAGTATTTAGCCCGGAGGAAATCCTCGTCTAAGTTGGTCGCCGCAAAAATTTCAGTGGACCCGAGTTTTCCGCCATGAGAATTTGAGAAAAATGGACCAACTTCAAGTTTCAACGAACTCTTGAACGAACTCACCCATCAGTGAGGCAGCCAAACACACACAAACTCAAAGTTCTATTTCTCCGCAATCGCACGATGTGGCGGACCTGCATAGGCCCTTGCAATTGTCCAAAAAATTCCCAGAAATTTATGGGACGACAGAACAGAGGCGGCCGTAAGGCCTAGTCCCATGGCGGTCATATGGTGGCAATGGCGCGAACTGAACACCTTGCTAAGTGCTTACGCGTGGCCCTCTCCGTCTCGCCACCATTGCAATCAAACCACAAGGCCTGATGTTTGTGCGAAAGTAAATTTTGGCTCGTCCCTTCTCCAGGAACTGCCTGCGAACAGTTTTCCGTTTGCTAGTCTGGCCCGTCGACCCGCATCTAGGCAGCTTATTAGCGGCATTTCGCCGAATTTCAGGAAGCACCGCTCATGCGCAACCAGGTGCAACCACAGCAGTTGGTGTTTACACGTTTTCGGCCTTTGTTTCGGCCCAAGAGGTGAAGCGGGGCCGACGTAAATCTTTCCAAAAGGATGGTCTCCTCGCTTGGGCATATTCAACCCACGATAAGGTTGCCGGTAGCGAGGTCTAGATAATAAGTTACTCCCTGGTTTCGCCGAAACGATGATATCATGTCAAAGCGTGTGTTGGTGCCAATTCGAACTTACTGCCAAGAGATCGTATTCCAAGTCCCAAAATAGAGCCCTCCGAGTGCTCTTCGGAACGCTGCATGCACCGCGTCTCAACACAAGTTCGGGGCGCAAGCACGTCGTATACTCATATACTTCTCATATCAAAAAGCTCGACTTGAGCTCGACGGAAATTGAGAATGAAACTTGCTTCAAGTGTCGTAAATGCGTCGTAAATGCGTAGACAAAAAAACCGCGTAGGAGGAAGGATACAGTAGCAAAACAGGAGGAAGCAAGGCGAGAGGAGTACAACCCCAAAAGAGGTGGAATATACGACGCGAACGAGATTATGCGACCGTGGATGCAGTTTATCTACGGAAAATGTTCAATTTAAAGACTGCGAGGAGTGCGATGATGTATCTGGAGACCCACGCCTTCAGCTGAGCAAACCACGACACGGGAATGGCGCTGAGGGTCGAATCTCCCTTCGACAAGGTGCTCGCGATGCTGATCGCGTCGCCCGCCTTCGCCATTAATTGCTTCAGCGAAGGCGTAAGCTCTTCGTTCGGCTGCAAACGATCTTGGAACCACTGCAGAAGCTTGAGTGGTCTGATAGCATAGAAAAGCTGTGCGCATCACCTTGATCAGGAATTTGGCGGAGTCCTTCGGGATTCTCTCTTGGGTGTCGTAGTCGACGTAAGTGACCCCGAAACGCGTGATATAACCGTCGGCCCTGGAGGAGAACCGGATGAGTAACTTCTTTAAAATCGGGTCACCCGTACCATTCAAAATTATCGAGGAGACCTGAAGCAATGAGACACAAATCGCGGAGTAAGTTGTTAATCTGACGCACTCCAAGCCAAGTAGCATCTGACATCAACCCCATCTTCGTGGATAGCGGCCTGGAGGGAGGCAGTCACACCACGGTAGTAGTTGACGCGATCGGTATCTTTGATTGCAACCTCCTTGGGTAGGTCGTTCTCGCCTTTGACGGCGAATCCGTTTTCTGTTACACTATGTAACATGTTAGATCCGACTTGCAGACTTCTGATTTTCGACTTACTATATCGGTAAACGATATCGCTGCGAGTGGCGTCAGCCCCAGTAGCGCAGTTGGACCATGAACAAATCACCTTCCAGAGATAGTTGAGCAGCTGGTACAAGCAAGTTAAAATGTGATCAATCCGCTGAAAATTTTCGTACCGCGCGAAAACCCTCGGGATCTATTATTATTAAAATGATTAAACGTTCCATGAATGCAATGTATCGAAGAAACGTACAGTCTTGCAGCCAAGCGCAATGTGCTGTACGCGACACGTAAGTTCGAATCGCGCATAGATGGGTTGAAATGTACCTTGGGTACCCAGCTGGGAACCGTCAGGTCTTGTGAAAGTGTAGTCCACCAACCCCTGAAACTCGTCGTCACCACCAGCTCCTGCGCGTGTGGTCAAAAATTGCAATAAATGGAAAGAAATAACGGGAGCAAACGGCAGAGGTTTGTGGTGTAGGTGTTCATGCCGTAGAAGTCGGACGAGCCTTTCACCACGGCTAACTCGGCCGGGGTAAATTGGGGAAGTCTGTTTCCGAGCATCTGTTGCATGTAGGGAGGGTAGTGACCCAGGTAAATGGGATCCTAAAATTGCACATTGAGGGTTAACGACAGGTCCAAGAATAATTGACGTACTGCGAACCACCCTACACGAGGAAGCAAAAACATCGGAGATTCAAGTCAGCAGGATGATATGGCATACGTTAGAGCTGTCATTACCGATCGCAACGTCCAGGGCGTGCTGGGCAGCTTCCACATCTAGAGATATATATATGAGCCTTTCGGGCAAAATAAGGTGTATAGGGAATCGCACTCTCAGGAGTATCGTCGTACGGCATTTGCCAGTCGCCATTCAACGTAATACCGATTTGACCGCCTTGCTTGGACTTGAATTCGTCCCGGTACAGTTTGACGGCGTTGGCATGGGACAGAATAACACTGTGACCGACACTGGAGCCGGCATGAGTGCGCGAAATCAATGGTGAATCACCGCCTAAAAGTGGAGCTTACATCCAAGGTTCGGTAGAAGAATCGCCTTCGGATGACCGAGTCCGGTCACTTGATCTTCCTGGAGCGAACACGCCTCGTCCATATCCCAAGATTGAAACACACCAAGGCTCGTTCATCGTCAACCTTATCACGGTCAGCAGGTTTCTCAATTGTATGGGAGGGAGAATACCAGAATTTGACGCGATCACCGAAGGCTTCAAAACACACCTGAAGAGTGAGATATTGAGATCCATAAAGTGTGGTTCGCAAGAGAAACACATACTCTGGCGTAGTTCACATAGTCCTGGACTATTTCGTCTTTGTTGAGCCATCCTCCATACCGGTCGTGCAAGCCTTGGGGAAGATCCCAGTGGTAAAGCGTCTAATGCACAATGAGTGCCGAACAACTTTTGGAAAGAAGTATTACTGACCACAAAGGGTGTGATGTCGTTCGCCAGCAGCGCGTCGATGAAATTGGAATAGAACTCGATGCCTTTGGGGTTGATGGGGTCATTCCTTCCCCCCAGAGGAATAATTCGGGACCAAGAAAGGGAGAACCGATAACTTTTGACTCCGTATCCCCTAAGCAACGCAATATCGTCTCTCCAGAGTTTGTAAGAGTCTGTGGCATCGTCCCCGTTGCGTCCGTCGAGAGTTTTACCAGGAAGTCGTGAAAAATCGTCCCAGATGGATTTGCCTCGGCCGTCGGTATTGGTGGACCCTTCAATTTGGAAGCTCGCTGACAAGAATGATGAGTCTCAAATTCGCGTGAACGCGCTCATGGACGCGTGTTCGCGGCTTACCAGTTGCGAAACCCCATAAAAAGTTGTGAGGAAGTTTCCGAACGGGAGGGGCAGCCATTTCGTACGACGCGTTGACGTGAGGTGGTCAAGGTGGGCAGGCCATTCCCGTCCAGTATCACTTTGCTCTTAAAGCGAACCCAGTCGGAGAATTGGGGTTCCTGGAGAATCGAATCTATCACCTCATCACAGGACTCGGTAGTACCTCGGGGGTGAATCGATTGTTGCTTCTGTTTGTCGGCACACGTTTTGGGCATATTCTGAGCACAGAAGTGCTGTTGAATCAAATGCCGTTGTCGCAGTTCCGTGTTGTCTTCCCCGACGAAAACTGGCCAAGGAGCCACCTTTGGTCTTGTTATAAACGGTTTTTCCTCGGTTGTTTCACGATGTCCACCGTCCGGCCCGACCTATTATCCTAATCGGGCCTGCTCCTCCATCCATCCAAGCTATTGGGCCAACCTCTGTAAATCTCATGTCAAACAACAAGTGTGGTGGACCTAATATCCGTTTGAACGGACATGGGATAAGCCAAATATACACTCGGAATCCTCGGATGTAGAGGTGCTCTAATGTTGCAACCGAGCCGCTAGCTTGCATTCCAGTTATGCATCATGTTCACATCTGCGCATACGTCGTTGATCGGAAGCCTCAGGACCGGACACTGTCATCAGCAGTCAGCACGTGAATCGTTTGACAGTAAAAAAATCTGGCGAGAATAAAGAAGTCGAGGTGAAGAAAAAAATTGAAACTGCATCACATGCATCGAGCAGCAGCTCAAGTCATACGAGGTCATACATACCTGAGAAAGAGTACCCCCTTTTGGTCCGCCAACGAACTAACTTGAAAGCCATCTAAAATTGCAAATGCAACAAGAGACTGGAAAAACGAGGGCACAGTAAGTTTCCCCGGACCATTGGCGTTCGTAGGCGCTTACCTCGCAGTTGCTGATCTCCACTCTGCCTAGAAATTCTCGACTGCCCTTGCCCGAGGTTTTGCCAATATACCGTTCTGAGCCCCAGAATTTCCGCATGGTGTTAATTTGGTCGCGCAGGCAGATTAACAGTCGCCTATTAAAACATCATGACGGATGCCTGGAGGAGAAGTTGGACTCTGCGACTCGGAAGAATGATAAATTTGATACGATGATCGTACTTTAAGAAGTTCAACGGAAACGCAACGCTCGGCGCGCAACTATAACCAAATTTTGGGAAGCCTGTAGGTGCCTGAAGCCAAGGAGATGTCCTCAAAAATCCGGCCGACACCAGAATTCGAAGCGTTTGAAGAATCAATGAGCTGGAGTGGCGGCTTCCTAGGACAGCTTCCTAGGACCCAAGGTCCGGACATGGACAGCCCGCATTGAGCGTCAATAATCGATGGATGATCTTTACATGAATAGAATGTCAAAGGTAGGGCGTGGATAGCTCGATGATGACTTACGGGGCATAAGTCGAGTTTAATTCACAACTTGTAGTTGGCCGGTGGCCTGTCTCTGGCATCAAGTCGGTCAAAGTGTGCTACAGGAATCAAAAAAACCTCTTTCGTATTCTTGGATTGTGTACCGTTCTGTGCTATACGCGCGCAAACGCGTTGAAAAATCCGTCACTTGTTTCACGTGATCGTGCCACCGCAAAAGGCCGTATTAATCCAGAGAAAATTCAAGCAAGGATAGGACGGAAATGAAATGGGTGGATCCAGAGCTACTTGAGCAATTGAAGAACCACAAGTGATTCGTGAACCAGTGACAGTTTTCAACTTTCAATGGAAAGACCAAAGAGCTCAAAAGGTTCCCAGTAGGAGAGTTTGTCGCGCGGACAGAGTCCATCGCTCTCGAAATCGCGAAAGCATCGCTGCGTCGTTCAGCGAGAGCAATAAGAGAGCAAGCCAAATGAAGGTTCCACTCGAAGCTGCCGACAAACAAGGAACAACTGCTGTTGCGCGCACGTGGAAACGACAGGTCGGTCTAAGCGATTCCTCTCTTTTCACCGATGTCGAGCCAGCCGAGGCCACGCAATCGACCAACATTCGTTCCAGGTCAGCGAATTTCACTATTATCTTCGCATAATCTGTATTAATCCGTATTTAATCCGTAGGTGGTGGAAGTCAGAGCGAGTGGCGCGCGACCATTCTCCGGATTCCACAGAACACGCCAGTGAATATCCCAGTTCACATTCGGATGACCGGTCCCAGACGCGCGGGCAGTCACTTCCTGCTCCCAATGACCTTCTCCTGAACAGCACCCACTTTTCGGATGACATTGCGCTCGACACTCCTTCTTTCCCTCCGGTACCATACTGGTCCGCAAAACGCCATCTCAGTTGCGGAAACCCGACTCCTCCGCCATCCTGGTCGTCAAAGCCCGCTCCGTGGCGCGACGCCTCACCCGGGAAACTGAAGACCGCGAATGCGGCCCTCGTCTTATGCCTTAACATCGATGTGGATCCACCAGACGTGGTGAAGACCAATCCGTGCGCGGTCCTTGAAGCGTGGGTTGATCCGCACACGATGCCGTCGCAAAAGGCCATGGAGGCAATAGCGGCTAACCTCAAGCACCAATTCGAGGGTCTGAGCCTCAAGATCATGTACAAGGCGGTTCAAGATCCATCGTACGATGATCTCTGGCGCTCCTGCCAGTCCTTACGTAAACAGGCGAAGGACGATGCTGTCCTATTCCATTACAACGGCCACGGTGTCCCCAAACCCACAGCTAGCGGAGAGCTATGGTGTTTCAACCGCAATTACACCCAATACATCCCGGTCTCTCTGCAGGAGGTACAGACATGGCTCGGTTCCCCGGCGATTTACATATGGGACTGCTCCGCCGCTGGGCATCTGCTAAGCAACTTCAACAATTTCGCTGACCGGCGTGATCTCGATGCGCGATTGTTGCATGGAGGACCAGTGGATGGAACGCAGCCATTCATGCAGTCGCTTCAACTAGCTGCATGCGCTGCAAACGAGCAACTCCCATCATGCCCCGAACTACCTGCCGACCTTTTCACATCGTGTCTCACCTCCCCCATCGACATCGCTCTACGATACTTCATCATGCATCACCAACTTCCTAATAACATCACTGCCGACATGGTGATGCAACTCCCTGGCGATCTGAAAGACCGTAAAACTCCGTTGGGGGAGTTGAACTGGATCTTCACCGCCATTACCGACACAATTGCTTGGACGACCTTTTCGCGCGATGTTTTCACCCGACTATACCGGTGCGATCTCTTAATCTCCTCCCTTTTCCGAAACTTCCTTCTCGCCGAACGCATCATGAAGAACTATCACTGTACCCCGCATACTTATCCTCCGCTCCCCCCGACTAACACTCACCCTCTCTGGGCAACTTGGGACCTCGCCGTCGATGCGTGTCTGCGGCAGCTTCCCGATCTCCTGTACAAGACCCCCGACGGTAACGCGGTTGTTGTCGACTCGCCTGTTATCCTCGCATCTCGCCCAGGACGCATCGGGCAGAACCAGCCCGCGAAGCAGCCTGGCGACAAAGGATATAACTACATCCCCAGCCGGTTCTTCGCCGACCAGCTGACCGCGTTCGAGGTCTGGATATCGCGCGGGGGAGCCGCCCTGACAAAGCGGGGTCCGATGTCTCTTCCTCCGTCAGGCGACCAGTATGAGTCTGGAGAAAGCCTGAACGCGATGTCGGAAACGGAGCCCGTAAAAGAGTCGCATCTCGTGCCGCGCAAGCCTCCGGATCAGCTTCCAATCGTCCTCCAGGTCCTCCTGTGCCAGCCCCATCGACTCCGCGCCCTCATCCTGCTCTCCCAGTTCGTCGATCTGGGGCCGTGGGCCGTCCACCTTGTGCTAACTATCGGAATCTTCCCGTACATCAGCAAACTCCTCCAAGCCGCAGGCCCCGACCTCCGTCCCGTCCTCATCTTCATTTGGGCGCGAATCATGGCCGTGGACCCGTCAGTGCAAGTGGACCTCGTCAACACGAACGGTTACAAGTACTTTGCGGCCATACTCGGCGCGCGAGAAGAGCCGGCACTCCCCAACTCCTCGGAGCATAAGGCGATGTGTTCGTTCATTCTTGCCGCCGCGTCGCGCGACTACCCCCCGGGTCAGGATGCGTGTGTTCACGCTCGAGTATTCGACTTCTGCTACGACAAACTCGACGAGCCCGATTTTCTCCTGCGACAGTGGAGCGCGCTGTGCATCGCGCAGATCTGGGACGGACATGACGAGAATAAAGTCCATGGGGTGGATCGAGGGACGCAGGACAAGCTCATCCAGCTTCTTTCGGACGATTCGGTAGAGGTGCGCTGTGCGGCACTGTACGCCCTCGGGACGTTCATGGGCGCGAGTGGATCTTCGAACCCGCGGAAGAGAGGTGGTGGAGGGAGCGGAACGATGCCACACTTCGAGTCGAAGGTGATACACTTCAAGATGGAGGTGGCGGTTGTCACTGGCGCATCCCTCGCTATGAAGGACGACGCAAGCCCCATGTGCCGCAAGGAGCTCATCGTTCTCTTGAGCTGTCTCGTCAAGGAGTATCGAGGCTTCTTCGTCGTCTGTGCCTGGCTTTATTGGGAGGAAGACCGTCGATGGAAGGCCCAGGGGCAGGGCGGCCATCATCCGGTCGACGACGACATCACTAACCAGGCCGTCGCGGACTGGCTGGATCGATTTGAAGAGCACGAACAAGCAGAACAGAGGGTATTTTTGTCCTCTTTCTTCACCATGTTTGTGATCCTCCTCGATCTTTCGGTCGATCCCTACCATGAAGTCGCTACCAATGCCCAAACAGTCCTCGACTATATCATGGCGCTTCTGCTCGAGTCTCCCTTTACGCGTTTGGAGGCCTCGTCTCTGCATGTTCCTCCCCCGACACCCGATCGGTCCTCCGCGATATCAACTCGTACCCGAGTAGGTTCGCAAGCCTCGACCATCTCCGTCGCTTCCCCATCACTTGCCCCGCCGCCCTCTCCCGGCTTACGGCCCGGCCTCTCGCGTACGGACACGATGACCAGTACTATTTCTAATGGTGTTACTAACACGATACGGCGGACGTCATCTTTCGCGAATGCTCTCAAGACATTGGCTAATGGTATCGCCTTTCCGTCGGCGGAGGAGACTCACCACCATCCAGGCCCGTCAGAAATCCCTCCGCGACAGGAATCCGAGAGCTCCCGTCCCCCATCGCCGAATCTCAACTTGGCCCGATATTCGTCGCCTTACTCGGATCTGTTTCCGGCTGATAGGATACAGAATTACCATGGCTCGCGGAGCGCACCACCTTCGCCGCGTCCTTCCTTCGATGCTCCCCATCAGGCGCCGGCGGACTTTATGGCGTGGAACGTTATTGAAGCTCTGATAGAAGAAGACATGGAGCGCTTGCGCGCCCGGCGTCGCTCTGGTTCGGGTGTGCGACGCGGTCACCACCACGGAGGTTCAGCCCCGAGTCCAAGCAGTAGTCTCTCGTCGATGGATTCTAACACCAGCGTCATCCTAGGCCTGGGCACGGGCGTTGGCATGGCGGATGTCTTGCCCCTCAAAAGCACGTTCTTCGACTGGTGCAGCGAGTACTTCACCGAACCGCAAATGAGAGTGCGTAGATCTCTTTTATTTCATGCCTCGGTTATTCAACCTATCGATCCCTAATACAGCAAGCCGAGGCGGACGAGCCGGGCAGCATTCAATTCAATTACCAGCTTTGGCGGCAGACGCGGAACGATGCTGTGATTGATGAGACGCAGCAACACATCGACATTGCGGGTATGTCGTACTTCATGACCGGTTCACGAAAATTTGACGTTGGACTAGAAAGCGCCCTTGGGATAGACCGGTAGCAACGTTGCAGGTTCCGGGTCATCCGCTGACCATGGTATTCCATTCATACGACAAACATTTGTTCATTGCGAATGAATCCGATGTAGTCAGGTTAGTGATTCCCATTCACTTGGTTTGGTATCCTCATAATCGTGTTTTTAGCGTTTGGGACTGGTCGCAACGGCGACGACTGAGTTCATTCCACAATGGTAACCCGTCGGGCACAAGTGTGACCTCGCTGCAAGTGATTAACCAAGATGTCGGCGGGATTATCCTGACCGGATCCTGTAAGTCTCTCTCTGCACCAGCTAGAAAGCTACTTCTAACTTACATCCTTCATTAGCCGATGGCATTGTTCGTCTCTATCGGAACTACGATCCGGCAGTAGACCAAGGACCCATCCAGATGGTTAGCGCGTTCCGCGGGCTGACGGAACTTGTCAGTATCCGCCAAGGTTCCGGTGTTGTGATGGATTGGAAGCAGACTGCCGGAATACTCCTCGTTGGTGGAGACTCGCGAATCATCAAAGTGTGGGATGCCCAAACCGAGACGCCTACATTGGTAAGCAGTCTGGATTATCGAGCCTACCTTTAATTCACATTCGTGGACCAGGATCTGGACACCAATTCGGAAAGCCCCGTCACCGCGATTGTCTGCGACATGGAGCCTTCCCAAACATTCGCTGCTAGTTTCGCCAATGGGGAAGTCAAGATCTTTGATCGGCGCCTTCCAGAGGAAAATGCTGTTGTCAGCAAACACGTCGAACACGAGTCCTGGGTCCAAAATGTTCGGTGGCATCCGACAGCGAGCGCCCAGTTCCTCTCAGCAAGGTAGGGAAATTTTTCCCATTTCATGGCCTCGGTCTAACGCTTCCTCAGTTTGGATGGCAAGGTTAAGCTGTGGGATCGTCGGGCACCTGAGCATTCTATCGTGACTTGGGACCTCCTTCCCGAGGGTCTTTCTGCCTTTGACTGTCACCCTACAACCAACGTATTTGCAGCGTACGTCAATTATCTGCTCATGTCGCTATTTTCTCATTTTTCAATCAGGACCTCCGCCATCTCCCCACGGGCCTGGAAGACGCAACGCGTCGTGGTCCAGTCCTTGAAGCCAAACATGAATTTGTCCAGCTTCGGTGTATCAACTGGGTTGGTGGCCCCGCTGTCTCGCGGCTTGTTGTCCCCTTTCATTCCTCGGTCGAGTTCTTTGGCGTTCCATCCGTTAGAAATGTTATGCGGAGTAGGTGAACCGGATGGTACTGGTGGGTTTTCGTTCTCTATCCCATATTTTCCGGACACTGATTTTTACTCAGTGAGGGTACTGGGTTGCAACTGAATTAAATGTAGTCGACCATATCTAATATCTTGAGGATCTCATGTACAATATGCTTTCTATTTTCCAATATTCGCTATCACTCAATCTTGATTTCGGGCAAGTGTGACGAATAAATACAGAGGGGGGGGGGTAATACACGGCCGATTCAAAGGCCAGAGACCGGAATTCAGAACAAGACACATTTCACACCCGCTGGTACTTCATAACCCATGCATTGGCTGTAAAACATAATTCAATATTGTTTTGTACCCTCGCCCTCGCGGACACTTTCCGACGCAGCAACTGGTGATTTGGCGGCTGATGGCGCTCGACTATTTCTAATTGTACCCTATGTAGAGTTTAAATATTTGGACCAAGGTGATCTTCTAATCATGCCGCGCGTCATCTCCTTCTCCGCTTTGTCCTCGCGATCGGGTATGCATATGATTCCAGTCTGGGATGGGCGAGCGTCAGGTAGTCGTCGTGTAGAGGGAAAGAAAAGGGAGACGAGTGAGAAGGAGTACTTGGCGGAGATGGAAGTGGGATGGGATGGAATGAGAAGGGACGAGACGGAGGGAGAGAGGGAATAGACTCTGTACTCGAGGCGCGGAGGGTGACGGAAGGATACCCACCTTCGAATTCCCTCAATATGCTCCCCTCTGGTTGCCAACGAGCATCTTCATTTCGCCTCCGGACGCGCATGTAAAGGAGAATACCCTTATCTGGCCCAAATGGGAGGTCATAATTCGTCAGCTTCAGCGCCTTCTGTAGGCGCATCAATTCACTGCAGCCTTCATTGCAGGTGTGGCGTGTGGCAGTGGCAAAATCGATGAGGACGGGGCGTCCTTCGGAATTCCACAACAGGTTGCGCGGGCGTCGAGAGCCGTCATCCACACATCGTTATGAGCCCAGCCTGCCTGATGCATTTTTTGCAGCGCTGCGTAAATAGCCCCCTGAAATGATGATTGAGTACATACAACCCTAGTGAGCGTACGGTGCTCACCGTTCCGCCTTGGACAGCTTCCGGGAAGGGGTGTGATCATGTATGAGGCTGTGACAAGGTACGCTGTGTTCCGACTGACACAGAGGCCGTAGCACCGGGGAATAGAATCTCCCATAAGCTTCTTCAGTGCGCGATACCTCCGAAACTCGGCCATTAGAGCGTCTGAATCGCCAGATACCTTGACTGCGACCGCGAAACATTTTGGCCCTTCTGGAGCAACTCCCCAGCGTAGACAGTGCCTTCGTAACCACTCGCAAGGTAGTGTAGAATTTTGACAGCGTAGCCGTCGGGGTGGCGGAGGTCGCCGTACCACTTCCCCGTAAACTTATGGTTACCTGAAAGTAGAGGGGTAGGCGCCAAAGACCATTCGCCGCCGTGGACGGAGTATAGTTATCACTGCTGGCGCTGTGCTCATCTGATGCGCCAGCATCAGCACCGATCTCGCGACCAGTGTGGGTGAATTCGGAGTGGGGCTGGCTTGCAGTCGGGGGAAGTAAAATTGAGGGCACAGAGCTGTGGAAACATGCCCAGGACCCAAGAAGATCCTTTGTCATTAGCTCCTCTCAGCGCAACGGCTAAGAAGAGGAGGAGAAGACCGGTCTGAGGAGCTATCGGATGGGGCTCGTTGCCGAAGGCATGGGATAATGCGAGGCTGGATCAAGCGTTGCAGTTATTAACTCGTCACCTTCATCACGTCGATTGTGAAACGCGGCCGACCAGAACATATGGGGGCCGATGCGATGGCCAACGCAAAAACCCGTTAGGCCGGCAAAAATGACCCAGTTGACGTCGAAAGCACCTGCATAAAGCGCTCCCTGAGAAATCTCGTTATGGGTCGCCAGTAATGATTCAGATTTAGGGGGAACACACCTTGTTCGCAACGATCCACCACTTGGGCTGCTCAAACACATCAACAATTTCCGTGTCAAGAACACCACAATTGGCACGCCTAAACAGTTTCGCGAGAACGGAGGAAAAGCCAATGGGACGCTTGTTCTCGACCCCGATCGTATAGGGCTTGCCCACCGAGACTGAAATGCGCTTCAACGAGTGGTCCATTTTGCAGCTCGGCACATCCGGAGGGGGCTGCTGGCGCTCCAATTGTACGCGATCGAGCGCGGTGCCCGTGTGAATCTGAATAGCCGTGAAAGCCTCTGCGACGGCGACGAGGAGCAGGCGGGAAGCCTCGGTTGTCGCCGTCTTGAGGCCCTTGGAATGATCCTCCGTTGGCAAATCTCCAAAGTTCTTCTCCCACTGACGCAAGAGATCATTTATCACCGTATCAAGACCAGGGCTAAGGTTGGGGTGTTGAGGGAGAAGATTATCCAAATCGAGGGAGACGGCGTCGACGAGTCTGTCGGCCAAGTCTGGTACGATGGACCAATGGGCGGGAACGGAGAAGTGTGCAGAGGCGAGGACTTGGTCGGGCTTATTTTGGTGTAAGACCCACGGGAAGGAGGAGGACTGGAGACCGTGAAGCGAGGCGGAGGGAGCCTGACGCGCAGGAAGTCGCTGGGCCGGGCAGTCCATTTTGAAGATTTGTTGTCGCACATTATTGGTGCTGAATCTACCAGGCAAAGCCAGTAGACTGTACGTGTGTAGGACAAAGCCACGAGGGATGTTATGATAGAGCAAGATAGGAGCCAGAATAATAAGCGCCCGGTCGATAGATTTGGCCAAGCCGTCGCCCGATTGGGAATATCATACGGACTCGGATGTTGACTCAAACGCGACGCGCTCATGGCCATTTCTGCCGCCTCAATAATCGCGTATGCGACCCAAACTTCTAAGATGATGTCCTGGAATTCAAGACCAAGTTGTGGGTCGTGTTATTGGCCGTCTCGCAGAAAATCAAGACATTTGCAGCGCGACAGACTGGAATGGACTTGGGGACTCGACCACAGCATTTAGACGAGCATCTGCAGAGATTCGGTACTTCAAATGTCCTCGTAGTCTCACCCTACTAAAATAGCTATTCAGTTGACACGCATAGTATTTTCACGGATAATGCACTCCTTGTATTTCCGCACAACGATATTATACGCGAGTCTGGCTTCATTATGGCTCGCCGAAGTTAGGTGTTCGCCGACCCCACATAGAAAAGGTACGTTATTTTGTGCTACACGCGTTACTTGAGATGACGGTCGCGTTGCAGCTGTATAATGGCTGCACTTCTTCGAATACTGGTGGTCCCTATCGATCCTGCCAGCCCCCATTCAGCACGGCTCCTGACGTCGGAAGTGCCACCGCATCTTGCGTTATGCACCACGTCAGGCAAAATTATGAAGGCTTGGGGACGCATACCAGCCAAAGAGTGCGCTACTCTCCGCGCTTCGCTCATAGAGCGAGCAACTGTTGATCATGCTCGGCCTCCGCTCAGCATCTGGGAGCTCGATCTCATGAAATTCACACACCGGATCTGGTCCTGGATTGAGTATGTACCGCCGAGTTTTGTCTCCGATGCATCCGACGAGACGCTTGTCGAAGTGGAGGAGGAGAAAGCCCGGTCCCCAAGCAAAAACTGTCCGGCGGCAAAGACATCGACTGGGCGGCCAGGAGCTCCCGCCACGAGCCCAAGCGCCGCCTTCTTCCCGCAGCCGAATCCCCCCACGCCCCCGTCCGAATGTTTCCCTCGGTGGATGGCGACGACGACGAGGATGATGACGAGACGACGCTATCAGCGTAGATAGTCATATCTCGGGTGTCGAAGATAATCCCGAGGAATTCGCAAAGGCCAGCATGGCGCGCGGAGACTACGAGGTGGATCGCAAGTGGCTGAAAGGAGTCAAGCGCTGGACGGTAGGAACCTCCGGGGCCGACGCCGACGAGGCGCTGTTAATCGGCCCTCAGATTAAGGACGATCTGAGGGAGCAGCCGCGCGTCGTGACGAGTCTTGACTTGGAAAAGCCTGACTACCTTTCAAGGCGGCGAACTGGAACGACGACATGATTATTTTCTTCTTCTGGAGCACAATTATCACTCGCACATACTGTACATCTCGTTACCTGCTCCGGGTTGTTTGTAATCTCATTGTGCATCCCAGCGGTATGGTTGAGCCCCGTATTCGGAGCCCGTTCGTGGTTCTAGTCAACACGGCCCGCACTCTCATTGCCGAAATATTACAACGTTTAAAATTCTCGTCCTATCGCACTGTTCTGCTTTGTTTCCTTATTCTAATTTTTTGCACGTTACAGCTGCAGCATCTCGCATACGTATCTCATGTTGTCACCAGGAACGGACTGACCCAGTACATTGTTTGACCCAAATAATACAACAATTCACTTGAACAGCGCAGGCAGACGCAGGGTCTGGTAGGAAACACTATATAGATTACCTCATCACTGAGAAGCGATTACCAGAGTCACTGTCAGAGCGTCCCACACCGATCCGACCTCGTCCTGATGTCCGATTGCTCCCGTGACAGCATGAGCCGCCTGGAGCCCTCCAGCCTCAAGTCAAGCGGCAACACAATGCCGTTGGTTTGAACCGCATCACTGAGCAGCAATTTTCAGGGTGACCATCTGTACATCCCAGATCGCATCTGACCTCGTCTTGAGGTTCAATGGCTCATGCGACATTCTGAACCGCCCGGTGCCACAAACCGTTGGTCAAATGGCGACAACTCCTGCTGGATCCATCCAAGGTCGATGTAGTCGCTTGTCACGAACAGCTTGAGGAACCCGCAGCTCGATAGCTCGCCGGGCGAGAGTGTGAAATCGAATGCGCGCTCGCTACCCATGCCTATTGTTACCATCCCCCGTTTCGGAGCGGCGGCTCGACGCGCGCGCCTGCAGGCGAATACCAGCTCTGGCGAACAGGAATCGATATGCGCGGCCAAATGTGCACGATGGTACTCACCTTGATCGTGTACGTTTCAAGATCGAAGTAGAACAAATGCGGGAAGAGGTCCGCGTTGGACGTGTTACGGATCGTGAACCCATACTTGGCGCCATCCTTCAATGTGAACTGCACCTTACCATCCTTGATCATGTTCCCATCCGGCCCGCAAAAGGGATACTCGCCCAGGAGGCGGTGCATCTGGAGTTCGACGCCTTCGAGCCGCTCCGTCTCATTGGGTTGGCACAGTCAAGGAAGTAGTTGAAGTGTGCGACACCATCGATGGCGTGGGGGAGGTGGGCGAGGCTACCAAGCGCGAAGCGCGGCTTTCGCTGGCCCGCAAGCACCGTGCTTGTGCGAGACTCGATGATGAGCTCGTCGCCGTCACATCGCACGAGGATGTGTGCCTCCTCGAGGGACGGCGCAGGCACAAAATTTGGCGGGCGCATGGGGCCAGTCGTCGGGAATAGGATGCTCTGTACGGGAAACCGGCGGGGGTATGCACGAGCGCAGGAGAGTTCTTCCAATCGGACACCACCGCGCGCGACCAGGGGGGATTTCGGTAGATCGCTGGCCCTCCTCTGGCCTCCAGATGAGGATTGTCTGGCCAACCTTCACGGATTGCACGAACAAAGTGCCTAAGAAGCTGTTGTTTCGATCGTACGCAGAGAACTCTGTCTCAGGGACAACCCCCTCCACAGTCCCCATCTCCACCCGAAACAACTGCAAGCTGCTGGCGCCTTTGAACCTGGGCGATTCATGCGGTATCAACAGAACGGAGCGTCCACCGGTAGCTGGGTAATTCCCATTAAAGATCAGACGATTATGCCTGGTGCCTCCGCAGTAAGGGGTCTGTCCCCACCATTTCTCTATCCGATTCAGCAGCTCTGCCCATGTGGCGGACTCGAGGGGGGTCTGTTGTAGGAGGGAGACAAGCTGTTTGGTGAAGCGACCATGATATATTTCATCGTACTGGACCTCCCGTGCCGTCTCGTCCGCAAGGCACGCCACTAGCATGACATGGGGCCGCCGGGACCACATGCGGTGAGATTGCGCCGTGTCAGTCTTGCCTTTCCAAAAATGACTGTCGAGGTCCAGGGGGATGGAACAAGAGTCGGAACTGGCAGTACGAGCATCCCGAGTCCCCTCGACATCCCGTTCCATACCGCCTATAGTAAAGACCAGGAAAGAGGGAAGAACGGGGCGAAACGAAAGACGCACCTGAGTGGCAGCAGTCAAAAATCGTAATCTACAATGCGGAACGAAGGATTAACAAATAAATCGGTAGGCGGGGGAGCCAGAACGCACAATATTGGTGCCCTTCTTGTCAGCAAGTTCTGCAAAGAGCCACACCAAAACGTAGTCGGGGATCGCGTGGACGTACTCCCCAGCCTCGTTCGTCGTCCTCTCGTCCACTGGACATATGGCTTCGACCCTGCGATCTGGCGCAATGAGGTCGCTGGGAGCCTCGAAGCGGCTTCCGTGACCCGCGAAGAAGAATATCATTGTTGCCTCTCCGCGGTCGGGGATGTTAGTGTTGTCCAGGAGGTGGGTTTTGAAGGCGGTCAGGATAGCAGAGCGGGTGGCCTTCTCATTTTTGAGTAAAACGATGTTGGACGGCGGGACGTGGAGGTCCAAGAGGTACTTCTCGAACGCTCTCGCGTCGTTGACGGCTCCTCGGAGGGGGTGCAGTTCATTCGTCTTGAAATACTATTGAATCATGATAGTGTAAGCTTCGTTTCCTAACCCTAACCCTAAGAGGACCTACATCATTAATGCCGATGATAAGCGCAAATATTGCCCCACTGTGTTTTTCGGTAGATGCGTCGCCCATTTCGCTTGTTCTTCTGCCTAGAGTGCAGAAATAGAGATATCTGGATGTCCGACAATACTTATACTTGAGGCCCCCCACAAAGTGCGTCTCCAAATTCAACATACTTTCATCGTTTTATATATAAATTTAAACATCAAGCGCTTAAGTCAAACTGTCAAATGCGATGATCAGACGCAGTGTTTGTGCTGAACGAGTGCGTGACGCTGCTTGGGAAGTGGATGCATGGGTTCTTTGGGATGGTTCCCGTTGCGACAAGTAATTCTGGTGAGAAACAATACATTGAGCTAACGTTAACGTGTTTTTTTAGCTGACTCCATATGTCATGCAGGTAAGCCTTTCACCCTCCGTTTTCTGTTCTGTCTTGAAATTCCTCGGTTCGCAGTCTGCATGCTGCACACGCACCATCTCCCCTCCACATCCCGCCTTCCGGGTGTGCCGCTTGCTGAAACGGTCATGGCGCACGTTGACAGGGATGGACTTTATAGTGATCATGTATTATTTTATAGCAATAAATACAATTTATTTGAGTTGGATGACAAGCAAAGTACAAGGTTAACGAAGCAGTAACCCGCGGTAATCCAACCCATGGATCAACTGCGGGTCTTAAAATGGCGGGTGCCCGCGCCGCCCGTTCTGTGATTGCTCCTCCCTTGCTCTCGCCCATGCGGGGGTAGCATCTCTACATGTTGACATGTCGGCAGCGTATGAGATGTTATCGTAATATCCAACTTCTAACCGCCTATTTTGTTTGATACATGTCTGGGTTCTTCGGGACTTTCAGGAATGAGGTGCCCTGCGACACGCTGGACAGTGGGATTTCCCACTAATTGACTTGAAGACATGTGCGTTGAGTAGCGTTGAGGTACTGAACCATGCTCCACGGGAAGGATTTGATTGACAGTTGCCTTATCGGGACACAAGCGTTTTGGTCGCCGCTTTTGGGTTGGGATTTCACCAACGGTGACTGTTGGCCAAAAAAATATGTTTGTTATGACTGCTTTGTGGATCCACAGGCAAAAGCAATCTGCAGAGCCTTATCCACCCTGTGGATCCACAGGGTAGATATACCGGTCAGCGGAACCCCGGCACAGCCACTGCCCAGATTCTGTGTCGCATCTATTTCAACCACATTGTCTTGGTTGCCGCGTTTTGGTTGGGTCCGGTTTTCGCGCACAGTAACCGTTGGCCAAAAACTCACGCCGGATCCATGTTGGTTAGACGCCAGGCGAAGTTTGTTGACTCTATAGAAATTTTGTGGACTCGAAAGGTTCGCCGATCCTGTACCGCTCATGTTAATTGCATTTCGAAGCTTCCCTGGCTCAGTTGGTTAGACGCCAAGCGAAGTTTGTTGACTATTGGAAGTTTGTGGACTCGAAAGGTTCGCCGATATGGCAGTCAACGTGGTACTTTATTCACGAGGGGTATAATATGTTAATTTTAGGTACAATAAATGTGAAATTGAAGGAGCACAAACTTAGTTGCGCGATGTCTCGAAGTTGTGCAGATTTGAAGGAAAGTTTCAGGAGAGAGGAGAAAAAAAAGGAATTTTGAGGAATGAGAAGAGGGCTGAACAATGAGGGAATGCGCAAAGAGACTGAGAGTGATGGACATATTGAAAGAGAACAAGAAAGCGCACGGTTGTTTGGCTCTGAGGCCGACAGCTTCCGAGCCAAACACGTGCATCTTTGTACTCCACGACTTTCCGCCTCAAAACTATTCGTTCTGCGCCAATGCTGCCCAAACCACGAACACGTATGATCAAACGTCGTTCGCATCTCCGTAAACTTTGAGTCTGAGGTTTCTTGCGACCTGAAATTTGGTTTTTTCTTCTTGCTCTTCGGCACCGCTCTCCAGCTCTAAGCCTGGAATGCTCCGTGCTGGAACCCTGCTTGCACGGAACTTGAACTTTGGCGTTGATATACAAAGTCCTTCGTGCCTTCCTGTGAGTTCAATGAAGTTCTGAAGTCCAAAATTGAGACTAAAAATCCGAAATTTGGCAGAAATTGCTGTCTTGATAGGAAAATTCCTAGACGAGTACTTGGGTGTCCCGCGGCACTCAGAGTCAAGCCGCCAACGGGGTCGAGCTGCCATGTGTGTTTATGACCGGGTAAATCCAAGGTGCGTCTTGAAATTTCACGGAATGACTTGACTCTGAATTCAAAGAATTCAGATGCGTGTCTCGCGCGCCCGCGCCTTTCTCTCAAAACCTCGACCTCCCCGTTCCAATTCCTTCCCGATCCCATGGGCGGCACGGGGTGCTCTCGCCGTCCCGAGGATGCCCGAAATACGATATTTTGCTTGTCCATATGATCGCGCTAACGAGCGCGAAAAGCCCAGAATAAAATCTTGCGGGGAGGAAGACCAAGAGAGGATTTGGATCAATGCACGAGTCATGCGTGGCTGTTTGAATTTGGTGCACGAAGGATGGAATGTTCGTCGAGATCATATAGGTTTCGAAGGTGAGTGCATCCCCGATTGCGTTTATTGGTGGCAAAGCTGATACGAGAGCAAGCTCTTCAATAGCCGCGCAATTCGTGCTTGCGGCGAGCCCAATTATTGATGCTGGCAGAGAGGACGATGTGATGCGAGAGTCTTCAGTGAGTTTTTCATCTCGGGTGCCTTCGAGCACTGTTGGAGTGCTAATGGTCTTGCAGTCCTTCTCGACTCGCCGCTCCTCCCACAGCTGGAGCCATCGCAGAGACGTCGAGAGTAAGAATATCGATAGTTCTGTCCCCGACTCGCTTGCCTCGCTCCGTCGAGTGCGACGCCCTTCCTAGCGTGTGCTTTGCAGTGCGAATCCCCTTCGTTGCGACTTCATGAGACAGATTTGCAGGTACGTCGTCCTCCGACTCCCTTCCTTCCTTTATGCTCACCGAGTCTGCGCTTGCTACAGCACAATTCTTCGGCTCACTGTGCATCGTTCTCGACGTCACCTCGACTTCGACTACTTCCTTCACGAGCCCCCAGCCTCGCTCATCGGCCCGGGCGGTACAGCTGTCGTACAGGCATGCGCACAACGGGCGCCCGGGCGCGGACCTCGAACGAACGGCTCACCGCTGAGGGCACTGCATCATGCGGGTTCCCGCTGGACCAAATTTTCGCTCTGCTGGAAACCGAAGGCGCGTGTAAATTAGGACTGCATAGGTGAGTCGTTTAGCGCTGTTGTTACTTGCGTGGCTAATCCTCTCGTGTTCAGCGAGCTTGGATGTGAAGCCCGCGCGCGCGTCCGGGTTCGCGGGGCTCTCGAGCCCCCCATTCTCCACCGCTGTCTCCGGCTCATTGCCGCGCGCTGCTAGCGCATGCGTCCTAACTTCTGGTCCGTGAATGGGCCCATCCGCGTCTCTTCGGTTTCGGCTGTTCATTGTATCTTTCCCCAGTGCACCAAGCTCCATCAGCTTGAAGCTTTCGTGTGAGAAGGCCATATTTTGAATCTTTACCGGGACACGCAGCTCGAGATAATCCAAGTTAAAAACCTCTTTGAATGCAGCGGCGCTGGACGCGGGGATGGAGACCAAAGGAGCAGGATCAGGCGATGTCCGGGTGCGGGAAGCATTCACAGGACCTTGATGGATGGCGCTGCGAGTGCTTGCGGATCTTTTGACGGTATGTGTGCAGTCCTTGCATTCCTTCTCTTCGTTTACCGAGTCCCTGCAGACATCGACGGCCACACCAGCTCGGGGCGTTGCGGAGGGCTTTGTGCGATCGTTGCACGGACCCGTGTGCGCGACGCGCGTTTGCACTGGCGAGCCCTTTGGTTCTGAAGCACAGACGTTCGCCGCTTGTGTGTTCAAGATGAGAGCTGTGTCTGTAACGAATCAGCGGCGAGCACACAGAGAGACTTCGGAATTGCGGGGCCGCGTGCACACAGGGCAACGAGAGGGTTTGTGAGCCTTTCCGTGTTCAAATCTCTCGCAGTGCTAACCCGGCCTACAACTACATGATTCTTTTTTTCTTCCCTAGCCCAATTACTGTACATCTCGTTACCTACATCATTATACCGTCTGTCTGTAGCATATGATCTTTCTTTTTCATTCACGGTTTTATTCTCGAAGGATTTTACCATGCCGAAGCCTACACACGCGATGCAGAATTTGGGCAATTTGCCCAGTTTTTGTCGCGTCTGGTCACAGAGTGATTCTTGATGACTAACCTGCTCGAAGGCACGTTGTCACACCGTAACCGTTCTGTTTTCTTCACCCACATCGCGCGTCTTTTTGTGCTCTCAACTCTCAATGTAGCTGTACAATGTGAGTACCGGCTGTTCTAGGTATTCTAATACTCACGCAGCCTCCATTTTAGATATTTTTTCTGTTCACTGCCTCCAAACGGATCCCATTGGACTTCAGTCTTTCTTGCGAGTTCTTGCGTTCAATGGAAATCACGGTTTGTATGGATCTGAATTATTACTGGGTAGTCTCTCTTTTATGTGAGAATTTGACCACTTTTGCAGCATATCTTTGACCGGGTTTTCATTCTTGACTACTCATATATTCCTCCCCTTCCTTAGACATTCCCTCACCTTCCTGGACGTGTCCTTTACTCCCTGGATGTGGCTTTTAATTCCCTGGATGTGGCTCTTAATCCCTGGATATGGTTCTTACTCCCCTGGATGTGGCTCCTCCCTTCTTTGCTGCTATCTTTTTTTTTTGTCTACTTGGGTCACTTTTGCGCGCAACCCCGGATAAATCTGTAGTTTTTGGTCACAAATCTATATGATCTCAAATAGTGAGGCCGCCGTTCTCGGTGCTCCGGCGCTCCGGCGCTGTCGTCGGCGGAAGACGTGATGTAACCGTTCGATACCAGCCAAAGAGTGCGCTACTCTCCGCGCTTCGCTCATAGAGCGAGCAACTGTTGATCATGCTCGGCCTCCGCTCAGCATCTGGGAGCTCGATCTCATGAAATTCACACACCGGACCTGGTCCTGGATTGAGTATGTACCACCGAGTTTTGTTTCCGATGCATCCGACGAGACGCTTGTCGAAGTGGAGGAGGAAGAAGGCCCGATCCCCAAGCAAAAAATGTCGGGCAGCAAAGACATCGACTGGGCGGGCAGGAGCTCCCGCCACGAGCCCAAGCGCCGCCTTCTTTCCTCTGAGCTCCAGCAGCCGAATCCCCCCATCGCCCCAGTCCGAATGTTTCCCTCGGTGGCTGGCGACGACGACGAGGATGATGACGAAGACGTCGCTATCAGCGTGGATAGTCATATCTCGGGTGTCGAAGATGATCCTGAGGAATTCGCGAAGGCCAGCATGGCGCGCGGAGACTACGAGGTGGATCGCAAGTGGCTGAAAGGAGTCAAGCGCTGGACGGTAGGAACCTCCGGGGCCGACGCCGACGAGGCGCTGTTAATCGGCCCTCAGATTAAGGAGGATCTGAGGGAGCAGCCGCGCGTCGTGACGAGTCTTGACTTGGAAAAGCCTGACTACCTTTCAAGGCGACGAAGTGGGACGACGACATGAATCTTTTCTTCTTTTGGAGCCCAATTATCACTCGCACATACCTCGTTATCTACATCATTATATCGTCTTTCTATAGCATATGATCTCTCTCTTTTCATTTGTGACCTTGTATTTTGCAGTACTCAGCTATAAAACGGAAGAACTGTCTTGGCGTCGATCGTTACGACCATATACTTGAATTTATTTTGCATCTTAATCCACTGTGGTGAAAGGGTTATTGGCAACAGCTCCGGGTCGTTTGTAATCTCATTGTGTATCCCAGCGGTGTGGTTGAGCCTCGTATTCGGAGCCCATTCGTGGTTCTAACCAACACGGCCCGGACTCTTATCTGCCGAAATATTACAACGTTTAAATTTCTCGTCCAATGGCACTGTTCTTTTTTGTTTCCATATTTTAATTTTTTACGCGGTTACAGCTGCAGCATCTCACAGATTATGCTGGGAAGCACGATAAATGTAAGTAAAGGCATACGATCCCAGACCCGGACTACGTCTCAACCTACATCGGCCGGATTGCATTTGTGTACTCGTAAGTCTCCGCTGTTACGAGGAACGGACTGACCCAATATATTATAATTATTTGGCCCAAATGATACAACGACAATTCACTTGAACAGCGCAGGCAGGCGCAGGGTCTGGTAGGAAACACCATATATTTTACCTCATCACCGAGAAGCGACTACCAGAGTCACTGTCAGAGCATCCCACACCGTATCCGACCTCGTCCTGATGTCCGATTGCTCCCGTGACAGCATGAGCCGCCTGGAGCCCTCCAGCCTCAAGTCAAGCGGCGACAAAGAGGACACAGTGCCGTTGGTTTGAGCCGCATCACTGAGCAGCAATTTTCAGGGTGACCATCTGTACATCCCAGATCGCATCTGACCTCGTCCTGAGGTCCAATGGCTCATGCGACATCCTGAGCCGCCCGGTGCCGACAAACCGTGGGTCAAATGGCGACAGCTCCTGCTGGATCCATCCAAGGTCGATGTAGTCGCTTGTCACGAACAGCTTGAGGAACCCGCAGCTCGACAGCTCGCCGGGCGAGAGTGTGAAATCGAATGCGCGCTCGCTACCCATGCCTATTGTTACCATCCCCCCGTTTCGGAGCGGCGGCTCGACGCGTGCGCCTGCAGGCGAATACCAGCTCTGGCGAACAGGAATCGATACGCGCGGCCAAACGTGCACGATGGTACTCACTTTGATCGTGTACGTTTCGAGATCGAAATAGAACAAATACGGGAAGAGGTCCACGTTGGACGTGTTGCGGATCGTGAACCCATACTTGGCGCCGTCCTTCAATGTGAACTGCACCTTACCATCTTTGATCATATTCCCATCCGGCCCGCAAAAGGGATACTCGCCCAGGAGGCGGTGCATCTGGAGTTCGACGCCTTCGAGCCGCTCCGTCTCCTTGGGGTTGGCACAGTCGAGGAAGTAGTTGAAGTGTGCGACACCATCGATGGCGTGGGGGAGGTGGGCGAGGCTACCAAGCGCGAAGCGCGGCTTTCGCTGGCCCGCGAGCACCGTGCTTGTGCGAGGCTCGATGATGAGCTCGTCGCCGTCACATCGCACGAAGATGTGTGCCTCCTCGAGGGACGGCGCCGGCACAAAATTTGGCGGGCGCATGGGGCCAGTCGTCGGGAATAGGATGCTCATGTACGGGAAACCGGCGGGGGTATGCACGAGCGCAGGAGAGTTCTTCCAATCGGACACCACCGCGCGCGACCAGGGGGGGATTTCGGTAGATCGCTGGCCCTCCTCTGGCCTCCAGATGAGGATTGTCTGGCCAACCTTCACGGATTGCACGAACAAAGTGCCTAAGAAGCTGTTGTTTCGATCGTACGCAGAGAACTCTGTCTCAGGGACAACCCCCTCCACAGTCCCCATCTCCACCCGAAACAACTGCAAGCTGCTGGCGCCTTTGAACCTGGGCGATTCATGCGGTATCAACAGAACGGAGCGTCCACCGGTAGCTGGGTAATTCCCATTAAAGATCAGACGATTATGCCTGGTGCCTCCGCAGTAAGGGGTCTGTCCCCACCATTTCTCTATCCGACTCAGCAGCTCTGCCCATGTGGCGGACTCGAGGGGGGTCTGTTCTAGGAGGGAGACAAGCTGTTTGGTGAAGCGACCATGATATATTTCGTCGTACTGGACCTCCCGTGCCGTCTCGTCCGCAAGGCACGCCACTAGCATGACATGGGGCCGCCGGGACCACATGCGGTGAGATTGCGCCGTGTCAGTCTTGCCTTTCCAAAAATGACTGTCGAGGTCCAGGGGGATGGAACAAGAGTCGGAACTGGCAGTACGAGCATCCCGAGTCCCCTCGACATCCCGTTCCATACCGCCTATAGTAAAGACCAGGAAAGAGGGAAGAACGGGGCGAAACGAAAGACGCACCTGAGTGGCAGCAGTCAAAAATCGTAATCTACAATGCGGAACGAAGGATTAACAAATAAATCGGTAGGCGGGGGAGCCAGAACGCACAATATTGGTGCCCTTCTTGTCAGCAAGTTCTGCAAAGAGCCACACCAAAACGTAGTCGGGGATCGCGTGGACGTACTCCCCAGCCTCGTTCGTCGTCCTCTCGTCCACTGGACATATGGCTTCGACCCTGCGATCTGGCGCAATGAGGTCGCTGGGAGCCTCGAAGCGGCTTCCGTGACCCGCGAAGAAGAATATCATTGTTGCCTCTCCGCGGTCGGGGATGTTAGTGTTGTCCAGGAGGTGGGTTTTGAAGGCGGTCAGGATAACAGAGCGGGTGGCCTTCTCATTTTTGAGTAAAACGATGTTGGACGGCGGGACGTGGAGGTCCAAGAGGTACTTCTCGAACGCTCTCGCGTCGTTGACGGCTCCTCGGAGGGGGTGCAGTTCATTCGTCTTGAAATACTATTGAATCATGATAGTGTAAGTTTCGTTTCCTAACCCTAACCCTAAGAGGACCTACATCATTAATGCCGATGATAAGCGCAAATATTGCCCCACTGTGTTTTTCGGTAGATGCGTCGCCCATTTCGCTTGTTCTTCTGCCTAGAGTGCAGAAATAGAGATATCTGGACGTCCGACATTACTTATACTTGAGGCCCCCACCAAGTGTTGGTCCAAATTCCGAGATGACCGTAGCAACCGTTGCTCAACTCCCGAAGACACCACGTGACTTCCTTTTTGGGAAGCACTTACGCTCGCGAACATTTTAGGACGTTTGCATCTCCAATTCAACATACTTTCATCGTTTTTATATATAAACATCAAGTCAAACTGTCAAGTGTCATGATCAGACGCAGTCGGCCGTTGTTGGCCGTATCACACCAGGGATACAGACACAAATAGAACATCGCGTTGGCGATAGACCTCTCCCACGTCGTTGTCGGCTGGGCAGACCACGTAGAGTTCTCGCATCATTCGCGGTCCAGGCACTGATCCATGAGGCGGAAGAACCTTTGCGCTCCAAAGTTTCAAGCATGCGTGAGTCGTGGAATTGTCGCTGATATTCCAGTCCACCAAGCTCTCCGCACCACCGCCAATCCCGCGCCGCTGCTCATAGCCGAGCTGTTGAGAGTGTACGGATCGCTACTTGCGCTGAATGCGATGTTAACCATCGTGGGTCACCACAATGTCGCGTATCATCGGTGCATCGGAGTCGACAACTCGACCGACGTGTTGTTGACAGAAAGGAACTTCCCCGATCTCGACCGCCTTCTTTTCGCTCACGAATTGCTTAACAATTCAGCGATTGTGGATGAGATTGGTCCGCTCGACGATCTTTTGTCTGAGCTAGGGCTGGTGGCCATCCCAGTCCACCAAGTTCTTCAGCGCCAATGGTTTTGGCGTGCTCTTGACAAGGTGTTGAACGTTGAGGATGTCGCCGCTTGCCGTCAAATCACGACATCCGACAGCATATACGTTCCGCTGGCGAAACTCAATGATCGCAATTTGATCCTCACCCTCACCATCGACGTCCTCTTACTCACATTTTCATCGTGTCCTGCTCCGTTTCAGGCGCTTCGCCCCGGTGATCGGTCTGCATGGACTCCGGCAGTCTCAAAAACACTTCAAGCGTGGCTCGCAAATGGTAAGTCATTTTACCGTGTTTATTAAACATACTAACGTCACCAGGGACTCCCTTATATGCCGTACGATGCAGCGGCCCCAACGCCCGTTTCACTCCGCCATTTGTTTTCATCTCCGACAAGGTCAAGAACAATGGCGGCAGGCTGAAGCTGCGCGATCATCGGTGTGCTGCTTGCAAAGATGAACATACAGACGGCAAGGCGTGTACCCGACGGACCTTTCACCGCGTCAAGACGCTCTTCGACCTGCCAACACACTTTGCCCGTCAAGCTTGGTATAATTTGCGTCTTGGTCTGGAACGGCCAGAGACTCGCGCGTCGAAGAGGGGTAAACGCTGATCATTCATTTTGCTGCGCTTTCCTCTGTAGTGTAATCCATTTCTTACTTTTGTTACGTGTATTGCTGAGCCCTCCTCCCCACATTGTTGTGTATTGCTGCATGTATTTTATTTCACCAGGAAACAGTGTATTTTTCGTGTCTCATTATCTTGTGGTCCTTTTCATTGAGCTTTTTCTGCTTCTTCATTTGCGAAACAAACGGGCATGGCATTCCATTGAAAGGTCTATCTAATTACAGAGAAGTACATAACGTTCAGCACTGAGCTGTGAAAACATGATAGCGCGGAGTACATTTTGGCAAGCGGTGTGATTGTAGCGAAATGAGCTGATGCATAGGGCAGGAGTAAAACTGACCCACGGATATCCACAGCGCGACTGCGCCGCCGTAAATGTACCCACCGCGGTTCCCGAGTTGTTAATGAAGACGTGGTTCTCCTTCAGCTTTGTGAACTTGGTGGAGAGGGTCGACGAGACCGTTGATGTATGACGTGTGAAGTCCGTGCCGTCGGAGGGTGCAAAGTAGAGGACATCGACTTGGGAGCTGGAAGATATCAAGGTGCGATGGTCAGGCTTCTGCGGGGGGACACAGGAGAGGATGATGACATACGGTTGGGTTAGACATTGTTCGTGGGGGTCGCGAGGCTTGCCTTGCTGCTCACGGAGCGGGTGGGGCTGGTTGTCGGGGCGTACGACACCGTTCTTGTGCGTGATACTCTTGGGGATCTCATCGACTTGCTCGCGAGGCCAGGGCTGGATGCCGCAAGTCTCCACGATGAATAAAACGACAGTGTTCCCCGTGCTGACGGACGTCAAATTCCACGGCACTGTGAGTGCGTTGAGGTCTCCAGCAACACCTTCACAGAGTCCACACACAGAATGCATACATACCGAAGCGTCCCACTTCCTGCGTGAAGGCCCCAGAGATAGTACCTGCAGCCGCAAAGATTTAAATATCGTAAAGACAGTAGCCGGGCAACTGACCCGCATTGTATCTCCACATGAGCCACACGTCCGGGGGTTGACCATCTTGTATGCACTGTTGTACTCGGTTGCAAGGTTGACGAGGTACTCGGCCGCGTCGTCAACGCTGTTGATGGTGATGCGAGCTGTCGTACTTCACGCTGAGTGACTCGAAGCAGGCCCTGAGTCCGTGGGTCCTTGGTGGGGAAAGCCGTGGTTAACGAGGGAGGTGGGGTATTCAGGATGAGAGGTAGGAGTGAAGCTTCAAGGCGAGGGTCGCAATGGAGAAGGGCAGTTTATAGTGTCCGCCCATCGGCTTCTCTGTTCCGTGTTTTCGTGACCTGAGGAAGTCAGAGATGCGTGAAGAGTGAGCGAGGATCTAAACGCGAGGATCTAAACGCACAGTAATCCCAATTGGTTCGTAGCCAGAGGTGGAGGCTTTGTGCTGCATGGCTAATTGAATCCGTCAATGAAGGAGATAGGGGAAGATGAGCAGTGCATCTCGCAGTAGAAGCTAACACTCACGTTGTGGAGAAGGGGTTCGAAGCAGGTCTTGAGCGATTAACTGCGGCAAGGCCTTGATATTCAAATTGTAACAGTCAAGCGCGGTGTCTTGTTAAATAAAACGGACATTGAGCTCGCCAGTTCGCATCCGTGCACGGCCTCGCTCGACCACATGCAGGGCATGGGTCACTACTAGTTGAGTTGGCCAGAAAAGGACTGAAGACGGGAGCACGAAGGAGCACGATCATGGAGATAGACCGTGGCATCTGAAGTGCACCGCCACTTCCCGGCCTTCTTGGCGCAAGGTGAGCCTCAATGTATTCCTTTCTCATGTGGTTTGCCACTCTTGCCACTCTTGACACCAGTGCGCTACGACGACAATATCCCTCGCCCGATATATACGCTTTCCTCATGATGTCCTATTCCATTTTTTTTCCGAATTTCGTTTTGTGTCTAATTCATTTGCTGACCTGGTTTCCCAGCGGAGACAACGCCGTCTGGACTTGTTGGAGGAGTTACGTGAGATATTTGACCTAACTTTGATCGTTGCGCATTCAAAAAACCACGAGTTTCAAAGTAAGTAGCGATAGGCTCCAATTCTTCTCTCTTATATCACTCTACGGGGACCACATCATTTGAATCGAAAAAGATCGACCTTGGTGTTTGTTCCCAGTTCTCGTCCAATGTATTAACCCTCGAGCCCTCGAGCCCATATTCCTGTGCAAATATTCTTGACGATCCTTTGGCACCTCTCTCTCGAGCGGCCGCAGTTCATCCTTCCTGATGGAGCCCCCTGCCCGCTGGAGATTCTCTCCGTCTCGCGGCCAGACCCTGACTTCTGGTTCGTCCTCGATCGCCTGTGCGCGCGGGACGTACATTGGCTGGGGTCAGGAATGGGGTCGAGCGCGCAGAAAGCAGGTGTGCAGGGTGAACTGAGGTCAGGGACGACGGCTTCTGCGGAGAAGCGTCCGGGTTTTGGATGCAGAGTGGAATGAGTGTGAAAAAAATGTAGCCCTTGTATTTGTATCTGTACATTTTGTATGATAACCCCTTCTCACCCTCACACCTGATCAAGCCTTCGTGGTCAAAGCGACTGATCCAAGCTTCTACTTTTGGAAAATGTTGAATTTTGCTATTTTTCCTCTAAAATCTTCCTAAACATATATCTTCCCACTAGAGATGACGAATGTTTCACCCTTCAACTTCAGTATGGCGGCGTTCTGATCCCAAAACAAGTTCAAGTTGCCTCTCCGCAATGTATCTCAATTAGGTATAGGGAGACAAGAGATCAGTAATCCGACCCATGGATCCACGGGAAGGATTTGAATTCCAACCCATGAATCCACAGGAAGGATTTACTTGACAGTTGCCATATTGGGACACAGGCGTAGTTCGGCCCCTTTTGGGTTGCGATTTCACCAACGGTGACTGTTGGTCAAAAAAAATTGTTTGTTATGACTGCTTTGTGGATCCACAGCTCCGGCATGTCTTGTATCTGGGGTATCGAGGTATGGATAGGCTCTGTAGATGCTGGCCGCGGATCGGGGAGGCTTTGTTAATCAAGAGAAAAGAGTCGAATGGTGGAAACGCAGCGCAATCTGTGGATGTTCTGGCTTGGTTTGCCCTCTGTTTCTGGTTCACTAATCTCGTGGTCTCTGTTTTGTGGTATGCTTTCGTGTACGACTCTACTGGGACTCTAAATTCCACCTGGACTGAGGTGTTTGGATAATATTACGAGTCCGATAACTAGTTGATCATAAACCTCGAGAACAACTCCGAGTCCGAGTCGAGACTCGAGAAATACTTACAGTAAGTGTACGTCCAAGTCATGACCCACATCGAGGAAGGCGTCAGAGGATCAGAAACACAGTCTAAGAAGAGAGAGAAAATGAATCCGGGCAGGGTTTTGCCGTGGCTGGAGCGCGAGTTGGACGCACCTCTCCCATATTAAGTACTGAGCTGAAAAGTCGCCGCCGCTCGACGGAGGATCGGACCGAGTGATCCCGTGTACTCATCAGTCACGTGTATCTGTGTAAACAGGGTCAAAGAAGGTGCCAATCAACAATCGACTGCCACCGCCACCAACACCTAACACGAACCACCATGGCGCTCCCACAAATTAATCTCAATCTCCCCGCTGGACTCGCGGCTGATCTTCAAATCCCGGCTCAACCAGCCAACCCCCCCACCGCTGGAGACCTCAAGCGCGCGATGAAGCTTCAGGGCGAAGTTCTCCATGAGCTTCGTCAGTTTGCTTGCCACCTTGCTTGCCACCTCGTGTTTGACCAAATCCCTTACTGACGTTCTGTCAGGCTTACAAACTGGTATTCCTGATGCTGTCGTCGAGGCAGTGTCTCTCTACACGAATGATATTATGATGGCACGTCAACTTGCCCAAGTAGCTGCCCCTGGCGCACCAGGTCCATCGCCCTTGATGTTTTATGCGTCGTCTTTGCTCACTATACTCCAGCCCCCTTGTTCCCAGGTGTGGCCCTGATTCTCAATGCCATCGGTGCATTAGATCGGAGGCTCACCGGTAGGTTGGATGATGCCCAGCGTGAAACGGCTATCGTGAGTTTCGGCTAGTCCCGTATCTCAGACAACTAAAAGGAATACATAGAACGGTAATATCGGAAAAGGGACCGGGAATAAAATTCCATACGCAGAGGTGTTGTTCGTGGATGGCACCTTGCCCTCGGTGGCGGTTTTGAGTGATTTCGTCTAACTACCGCTATTCTCCTGAACCTGGTATCAGCCTGCTCGACCTGCCCAACCTGGCCAGCCTGCTCGACCCGCGCGCGCAGCCCTGCCTGCCCTCACGAATGTCGGTGCCATCAGAAATCTAACCAGACTTCAGGCTGAGAGGTACCTCACCGGGTTTGGTGTCAACCCCATCCCCCATACAACCAACGCCCGGAAACAACGCATTGCGCGGTGTGTGGGTTGCACTGTTGACATCTGGTATGTTTCTGGTTCTTCCCGCATGCAGTCGTATAGTCAATCTGAACTTGGTATAGACAGATATCATGAACTTTTTTCATCAGACCGTCGCGTAGAAACCTCTAGTCATTTGTAACCTTATTTTCAACAACCCCGCCAGTACAATAGAAAATGGATGAAACAATGCAGTCCAAATTGACACTTGAATAGATCTTACAATCATTCTCGTGGTCCATAATCAACGCATGAACTAACCCATTATGATGGTCAAGTTCAGCCTAGTGTAATGTTTTAGCACCTACGGCGACCAACGATGATTTCTCGAATCGCACATTGACTCTGATCACAACCTCATCTGGGCGAGTCACTTGTGTTGAAGTCCGGAAAATCAAATATACGAGACCACTATACAAGAAAGGAGACGAACACCTATTGCGTTCTTAACAGCTTCATAACGGCGATCAAGGTGTGCCATGCAAACCACCTACCGCTGGGGAATCCGGACTAAACGGCAACAGAATATACACCTATGCATGTGGTTCGACTGCACAGATCCGCCGGAGCTCTTTTTCTTCATGCTGGGCTGTCCGCGAAGGTACCAAAGTTGATTTTCGTGAAATACCTGACTCGTTGTGCACAGAGTTCGGGACGAAGGCCAGGTGAGTGAATTGTTGGGGATCATAGAAAATTGGGCAGGGGAAGGGTAACGAAGATACTGGACGATTTGTTCTCAACGCGGACCTGATCAGAGTCGGAAACTGCAGCCAAAAAAGTCGGCAGGAGACCTTAGAATTAGATTATACAATGAGTGAATGAGAAGTCACGTTCGTTCGAAGTTCGCAAATCGAGGATGTTGACACCGAAGCAGAAAGCACAAATCATAGCCGGCCAGGGTAGGACAACATCACTGCGAGTACCGGAATAATAAATTTGCGCTGAGCAGTTCGATTCATGCGTGAATTTACCCGCTGTTGAAGAGGATATAACAGTGTTTTTTGCTTCTATTGGATGGAGGAAGTCTTCGAACAGGGTTGCGGGACCCAAGATAAGTCACTGTAGGAATTTGGCAGCTGCCATGACAGCAGAAGCACGGCAGATCGAGCGGAATAAAGTAGGCCACTAGTAGGCCGTCTTGCCCGTCGATTTTTGTCAAGTCTCTATGAGATCTTCAGCGCTGGTACGAGTACGACAAGTATGTTGACTTGGGCATCGTGCTCCAGCAAAGGTCCACAGGCAAAAGCAATCTGCAGAGCCTTATCCACCCTGTGGATCCACAGGGTAGATATACCGGTCAGCGGAACCCTGGCACAGCCACTGCCCAGAATCTGGGCAGTGGCTGTGTACACCAACCCATTGGATCCATGGGTTGGGTTAGGTGCCAGGCGAATCAATTGACTTTAAATTGTTTGTGGACTCGACTGCTTCGGCAACCCTGTACTGCTCATCCTCACCCAACTTCATGGCTTCCCTGGCTCAGTTGGTTAGGCGCCAGGCGAATCAATTGACTTTAAATTGTTTGTGGACTCGACTGCTTCGGCAACCCTGTACTGCTCATCCTCACCCCACTCCATGGCTTCCCTGGCTCAGTTGGTTAGGCGCCAGGCGAATCAATTGACTTTAAATTGTTTGTGGACTCGACTGCTTCGGCAACCCTGTACTGCTCATCCTCACCCCACTCCATGGCTTCCCTGGCTCAGTTGGTTAGGCGCCAGGCGAATCAATTGACTTTAAATTGTTTGTGGACTCGACTGCTTCGGCAACCCTGTACTGCTCATCCTCACCCCACTCCATGGCTTCCCTGGCTCAGTTGGTTAGGCGCCAGGCGAATCAATTGACTTTAAATTGTTTGTGGACTCGACTGCTTCGGCGACCCTGTACTGCTCATCCTCACCCCACTCCATGGCTTCCCTGGCTCAGTTGGTTAGGCGCCAGGCGAATCAATTGACTTTAAATTGTTTGTGGACTCGACTGCTTCGGCGACCCTGTACTGCTCATCCTCACCCAACTTCATGGCTTCCCTGGCTCAGTTGGTTAGGCGCCAGGCGAATGCAAGTGGATCTGGAATATTAATGCGAGGGAGTGAATCGAGCCTTGTCCGTTGATCAGAAAGCACACTCAACACTCAAGGATTATCCATGCATTAAAACTTGGTTAAAACACTATTCCCCATAGGACTGCAGCCAGGCCCAGTAGCCAAGAAAATCTAGCATGTTTTTCGAAGGTCAAGATGCACATCAATTCAGAATTGATGGGAGATGCAAGGACGGCAGGCGAGCTTGATTGTGCGGCAGAGTCTCGAGCTGTCTTTGCTACTCGCAGACTCTGAGAAGAGGACAAAAATCAGCTCCCCACGCTCCGCAGTATCACTAGCAGAATAGAGCGATGGCGTGGAGAAAGCCTTGGGTATGAGTCCAGTGGGCAAAATTCAAAGCCTCCCAAATTCCAGTGAATGGAGTGAGAAAGAAAGGGTAGTGAAATCTGTGCAACCATTTATTGCACGAGAGTCTGAAATGTTCTGTGATGCTAGTAGGCTCATACACCGAAATAGTAGGAGATGGATGAACAATTCCACGCCAAGAGCGTGTACGTTGTGCATGCACAACTCGCGAGTCAGATCCAACCAGTATTTCAACATAATGTGGCACCAAATTCATGTGGAATCTTGAGGGAATGTGGGTAGATAGGCCATTGAGCTTGTCAAAGGAGCGCAGCGAAAGGTATCAAATTTGAGAGGTATTGGATTTAAATGTAAGACAACGCTGCATGCTCTTGAAACGGTCACACTCGAGGGCTATACGGCAGCAGGATACAACACACGAAAATAAAACACACGAAAATGGCCTGCCAAACCGATTTTATTTCTCCTACCATCCCAGATTCCTTCCACTAGAACGACGCGCAGAAAATATTGATTTTCCGTGCCGAGTCTCAATGTTGCGCAATGTCTTGAAGTCGTGCAAATTTGAAGGAAAGTTTCAGGAGAGAGGAGAAATGAAAGGAAATTTGAGGAATGAGAAGAGGGCTGAACAAGGAGGGAATGCGCAAAGAGTGATGGACAAATTGAAAGAGAGCGCACAGCTGTTTGGCTCTGAGGCCGACAGCGTCCGAGCCAAACACGTGCATCTTTGTGCTCCACGACTTTCCGCCTCAAAACCATTCGTTCTGCGCCAATGCTGCCCAAACCACGAACGATCGAACATCGTTCGCATCTCCGTAAACTTTGAGTCTGAGGTTTCTTGCCACCTCAAATTTGGTTTTTTCTTCTTGCTCCTCGGCAACACTCTCCAACTCTAAACATGGAATGCTTCGTGCTGGAACCCTGCTTGCGCGGAAATTGAACTTCGGTGTTGATATACAAAGTCCTCCATGTCTTCCTGTGAGTCCAATGAAGTTCCGAAGTCCAAAATTGAAACTAAAAATCGCGAAATTTGGCATAGAAATTTGCTGTCTCGATGTGAAAATTCCTGGATGGGGTTTTGGGTGTCCCGCAGCACTCAGAGTCAAGCCGCCAACGGGGTCGATCTGCCATGTGTGTTTATGACCAGGTAAAAATCCAAGGTGTGTCTTGGAATTTTACGGAAGATTTGAATCTGAATTTTACTTCAGATTGCATGTCTCGTGTGCCCATGCCTTTTCCTCAAGTCCACATCCTCGTTCCAATTCCTTCCCATGCCCTGTACAGCGCTATCTTGCTGTCCAGGGATATCTGAGGTACGAAATCCCGAGTGTTCTTTTGGTTGCGCTGACCAGCGCCAAAATTCCAGATAAAAATACCGATGCAAGCCAGACCGGGGCCGAACGAGTGCACACGAAGGATTGGATCGTGGAGACGGGGCTTTCATCGCCCACGGTCAAATTTGCACAGAAGGTGCGTAGGTTGTTCTTTCCCGCTCCTCCCTGTCGCTCACGGGCCTGAGTTCAGATGCGCGGCTTGCACCCATCTCATCCCTCACGTAGTCCTCCGATTGGCCGGATATTCCTTTCCGCGAACCAGCGCGCGCAGCAGGCGCCCGCATGTGTTCGATAGCTGCAGCGCGGTACCCGACCTCAGTATTCCCGTGCGGGCACCGTTCCTACTCACCCTCGAGCAACACAGATCTGAAATTCTGGTGGTGCCCGTGTTCGTAAGTGCGCTACAAGTCTCCTCAACAGCTCTGTCTCGTTGCGCGATCGCGTCCCCCCAGGCTCTGTTACCGTGACGAGCGATGCACACGTTCTTTCATGGCGCAGCATTTCCTCGTTTGCCGACGTCGCGCTGAGTATTTCAGCCACTCTCGGTGATCGACATTTCAGCCACTCTCGGTGATCGACGGACGTGGCGCGCGGCACGGCACGCAAGAAGGGGAAGGGGAGAAATGAGAAGGTGCATCGCTTTCCTTCCTTCCCCGCACTCCGCTCAAGAGTTTAACCGCTCCAGGATTATTGAAGCATTCAATCTGCATCTCTCGCTCCGAGGCGAGCCCTTCGGTTCCGAAGCACGGATGCTCGCTTCTGCGTTCACGATGAGAGTTGCAGAGGATTCAGCGGGGAGCACACAGATCGACTTTGGAATCACGGAGCCGCATGCACACAGGGAAACGAGAGAGTTTGGGAGCATTCTCATGTCCAAATCTCTCGGAATGCTAACCAGGCCTACGACAACATTCTTTTTTTCTTTCCAATCATCACTCGCACGTACTGTACATCTCGTTATCTACATCATTTATACCGTCTGTCTGTAGCATATGACCATTCACGATTTTATTCTCAAAGGATTTTACCGTGCCGAAGCCTACACACGCGATGCAGAATTTGGGCAATTTGCCCAATTTTTGTCGCGTCTGGTAACAGACTTGCCGCACCAGTCGCCCGATCCTGCGCCGTCGCGCGCGCCCTCGCCGCCCTCCACACCCCTCCCTACGACCCAAATCCCCTCAGAAGACGCGTCACCCTCCCTCAGAAACCCTAGAACGCACATTCAAATCATCCGCGAAGTCCTGGCCGCCTCCAAAGTGCCGAACAGAAAAGCACTCACCATCGAAGGCCACGCCAAATGCAACGCGGCTCTAGATGCCCTCTCTTCCATGCTCGGCGATGCGGACTATCTTGAGGCGACCCTCCAGTCCTTCAAACTGGACCTCATAGGCGAAATCAACGCCACCGCTGTCCGCTCGCCCGCCCTCTCCTACGCAACCGCCGCCGCCTCCCCACCCGCTCCACTCCCAGCCGCGCCCCCAGCCAAGTCCCCGCCCACCGTCAAACTGAACGAGTTCACACTTTCACTCGACAAGGCGGCCGACGTCCTAGCGCTTTCACAAACGGAGATCAAAGCAAAGGTAGTGGACGCCATTGCGGCCACAGGCATCGAGAAGCTCCGCGGCGCCGTGGTCAAAGGCGTCAAGGCGCTTCCTCGTGGGAGGCTTCTGGTCGCGACAGACACGGAGAAGTCAGCAACGCTCCTGAAGCAGTCCTCCGCGCACTGGGCGCCACGCATCACCAAGGACTGCCACCTGATAGTTCGACGCTGCGAAATTGTTGTCAACGGAGTACCCCGCTCATTCAACCCGGCGAGCCCCCAGGCAGCCCAGGAGCTGTACGCCCACAATCGTTCTGCGATCTCGGACCCTTCCGCCACCACTAGTATGCGCTGGCTCAACGCGCGATATCTCGCCGTCCAGGGATATCTGAGGTATGAAATCCCGAGTGTTCTTTTGGTTGCGCTGACCAGCGCAAAATTCCAGATAAAAATACCGATGCAAGCCAGACCGGGGCCGAACGAGTGCACACGACGGATCGGATCGCGGAGACGGGCTTTCATCACCCATGGTCAAATCTGCGAGCAGCGCCAACAAAGCAAGAGAGACAGAAGGTACGTAGGTTGTCCTTTCCCGCTCCTCTCTCGCTCACAGGCCCGAGTTCAGATGCGCGGCTTGCACCCATCTCATCCCCCATGTAGTCCTCCCATCGACCCGATATTCCTTTCCATGAACCAGCGGGCGCAGCAGGTCTTCGGTAGCTGCAGCGTTCCTGCCCCTCGCCCTCGAGCAACACAGCGTCTGGGAATCTGGTGGCGCCTGTGTTCGCAAGCGTGGTACAGGCCTCCTCGAGAGCTCTGTCTTGTTGCGCTATCGCTTACCCCCCAGGCCCTGCTACCGTGACAAGCGATGTACATGTTCTTTCATCACGCATCATCTCCTCGTTTGACGCTTTTACAGCCACTCCTACATCGGCGATCGACGGAAGTGGCGCGTGGCGTGGCCCGCAAGAGGAGGAAGGGGAGAAATGAGAAGGTGTGTCGCGTGTTAAATTTGGTTCCTTCCACGCACTCACAGAGTCCAATTGCTCCAAGATTACTGAAGCGTTCAATCTGCATCTCTCGCTCTGATGTGAGCCCTCTGGTTCCGAAGCACAGACGTTCGTCGCCTAGAGCTGTGTCTGTAGCGAATCAGCGGGGAGCACACAGATCGACTTTGGAATCGCGGAGCTGCGTGCACATAGGGCAACGAGAATTTGTGAGCCTTTCCATGTCCAAATCTCTCGCAATGCTAACCAGGCCAACGACGACATGATTCTTTTTTTCTTTCCAATTATCACTCGCACATACTGTACATCTCGTTATCGACATCATTATATCGTCTGTCTAGCATATGATCTCTCTTTTTCATTTGTGACCTTTTATTCTTGCAGTAAATAGACTCGGATTCTCGGCATTTTATGTGACAAATTGGGCAGTTTGCCCAGTTTTTGTCGCGTCTGGTAACAGACTTGTGACGAGTGACAACGCGACGTGGGAGCTTGGCTTTGCTTGGTTTGAAGGAGTCACACCGTTACCGTAACCTGTTCTGTTTTCTTCACCCACATCGCGCATCTTTTTGTACTCTCAACTCTCAATGTAGCTGCACAATGTGAGTACCGGCTGTTCTAGGTACTCTAATACTCACGCAGCCTCCATTTTAGATCTTTTTCTGTTCACTCCTTCCAAACGGATCCCATTCGACTTCTGTTTTTCATTTGCAAAGCGTGGTTCTACGGATCTGGATTATTACAGGGTATTCTCTTTTACATATGAATCTGACCACTTTTGCAGCATATCTCTGACCGGGTTTTCATTCTTGACTACTCATATATTCCTCCCCTTCCTTAGACATTCCCTCACCTTCCTGGACGTGTCCCTTACTCCCTGGATGTGGCTTTTAATTCCCTGGATGTGGCTCTTTATTCCCTGGATGTGGCTCTTAATCCCTGGATATGGTTCTTACTCCCCTGGATGTGGCTCCTCCCTTCTTTGCTGCTATCTTTTTTTTTTTCGTCTACTTGGGTCACTTTTGCGCGCAACCCCGGATAAATCTGTAGTTTTTGGTCACAAATCCATATGATCTCAAATAGTGAGGCCGCCGTTCTCGGTGCTCCGGTGCTCCGGCGCTGTCGTCGGAGGAAGACGTGCAGACGCTTTTGGCAAGTCGGTAGCCAGATGCGGATTATGACGCAGATTCCCACGGATTTGGCCCGGATTTCGGGGCGTGAGGCAAAGTCCCGACGCGGATGTGACCGCCGGAAATAATTAATGAATATCTACTGCAAAGCGGAGCGCGAAATGTGTGACAGTTCGCGAACGTTTCGCGCCAGGTTCTCTTCCTGCCTTTCGTCTTCCTTCGTTCCTCGTCCACAACCCCTCGATGGCCTCAAACCCGGCCTCTGGGGCAAGTCTTAATACGCCTCCTCTTCCCACTCTTCTTGACGGCGATTTCTTACAGGTCAAGGCCATCTCTTCGCACGCGCCCTTGGTATGTATCCTCATCTGCGAGTCTATATCCAACTCACTCTTGATCTTTCCAGCCTAGCGGTTCGGCGTCAAGCGCAACGGTGCGCATATATCCATCTAAATGACAAAATAATCGTTCTGACTGGAACGCAGCTCAAGGAAAACGACGTGTCGGTATGTATTCTTCTTTTATCCCTTTGGAATTCCCTAAAACCCACCGTTACAGGCGCATTCCTTCACAGTGGTATGTCCTGTTACCCGTTTGCTCACGCTGTTGGCTGACAATCGTGCTAGGTCGATCCTCCCGCTCCCAGTCCGCAAGTCGTATGTTCTCGTCTTTAATCTCTTGTATATGCATGGCTAATTTCTTGCTCAGTCTCGCGCGCATTCCCCCGAATGGGATTATGCCAAGATAGACGAAGATTTCCGCTTGTCGGAAATGGTATGTTCTCGTTTTGAATCTCTTGTATTCCCATTTCGAATTTCTTGCTCAGTCTCGCGCGTATTCTCCCGAGTGGGATTATGCGAAGATGGACGAGGAATTTGATGTGTCGGAAATGGTATGTTCTCGTCTTCAATCTCTTGTATTCCCATTTCTAATTTCTTGCTCAGTCTCGCGCGTATTCCCCCGAGTGGGATTATGCGAAAATGGACGATGATTTCCGCTCGATGGAAGTAGTGCAAAGTCTGCACTACGCCGAGCCCGTAAGCGGATTTAACATTTCTTATGCCACAACTTACCTCTTTTTCTCCTAGGGGGCTACACGCGGAGAAATAAACGCGGCTCGTTGTGAGGCTCGTCGTCAGGCCGCAGCAGCAGACCCTGCAGCTGCTATTGAGCAGCGGAAGGCGAGTGGCCAGGCGCGAGCCGGCATGGTTGGGGATGTGTGGGTTGAGGATTTTGCACAGAGAGCAACAATGCAACGCAAGCTGCACGACATATTCATCAAATTCCCAACTACCAGCCTGCCTTCCCTCCAGGCCGGCGTCGCCTCCTACCTCAACTCCACCCACCAGCTTCCAATTCCCACGACATCCCCTGCCTGGGAATGTTTCACCCCGCCCGTCGTCGAGTTCCTCGGAGCTCTTGCGCGAAACCCCAGCCATTGCGACTTTGACCCATTCATCGCCAATGGTACGGTCGTGGAGAGTAGACCCGGCGACCCTGCTCCCGACAACGTCTGCCAACATTACTTCCGCCGACTTGTCACGCCAGACGGCGCTACGGCAATCCGCAAGTATATGGCCAAGTTCCCTGCTACTGCAGCGACCAGCGTCCTACAGCTCATTCTTCTTGGTGTGCCGCTGTCCACGCTCTGCGATGAGTTCAAAGCGGCGATGCTAGAGTTCGGGCTGGAGGACGCTGTAGACGTACTGATGAAGGAGATGGAGAATGAGGACGTCGCCTCCGTTCACGGCGACCATCGCGCTGTGGGCGATACCTCATTTTTTTACACCGGTATAACCTGGACAGTTCCGGCGTGGCAGCGGTGCCTTGATGATATCAAGAGTGGTGCTCAGGTATTTGTCATCAACTTCCTGAAAGCAAACGACTTCGACCTCGAATGCCGCACTTACCGTGTCCCCGCCCTCGATACACCACTCTCATCTGACCTCGATGTCCGGTCGAATCAGGACGTGAGCGACAAGGAGCGCATTTTACGGGCAATCCTGGGCGCTGCGGCTATGAACTCGGCGGAGGGCGGCGTCCGTCCCATTTACACGCCACCACCTGTCTACACCGAACTGAGTGCGCGCGCATTTGCAGCGCTTCCCACCATTAATCTCCTCCCCTTGGGCGATGAACCGTGCCCCGAGTTGCAACAGCAAGTGCGTGCCTTGGTGGATCAAGAACTCGACTTCTTGAATATGTCAGACACGGTCCATATCGCCCCTCGCGCTCTAGATGCTGTCAAGGCTAAAGTCGCAGACGTTTTACGTCGACTTCAGGGCAGAACTGTCAAACTCGAAGTCACTAAAGATATTCCTTCAGAAGCTATGGACGGTCGCTGTGGAGGTTACTGGGATCAGACAGTCGGTCGCGGACCTCAGGAGGACCGCCACATTCGCAGCTTTTTCCACCCCGGAATTCCTGGCCAAGGGGATTTACCTCTGGACATCGTGGCGCGATACATAGGCCCCTTTATAGACTTTTGGCGATTGAGTCTGAGACATACCCGGTACTGGTGCAATGTTCTCTTCACTAGCCGGTTCATACGTCTGCTGGGGCCAATCCTTATCGTCACACAGTCAAATCTCGTGGCCGCCACAGTGCGATCCGGAGATCTTGCTCGCTCGTGGGACTTTCTCCCTCCCATGGCACAGAACGATGTGAACATATATTTCCCCACCGACACTCCTTCTCCAAGACTTCGGGAAGGAGATTTCTCAGCCATAATAGGAACGATATCCGTGGTTCGCACTGGGCGTCATGCCACCGATCTGTCTTTGCACATCCCTCGTGCAGACTCGGGCCGCCTCAAATACGACCCGACTCTCGCTTTCCGACGTTGGTGCGTGGACTATTTAGTCACCCTCGAGGTCGAGATTGTCGTCCAAGTCACGTCGACCAAGCTGAAAGAGGACGACAAGATCGACTGGACAGACCCCGACCAAGTCTTCCAATGGCTCTCGGCGGTGAAGGAGGACGCCGAGGAAATCCTCACGCGCACCGGCGTCTCACAAGCCCTTGAGGTCGCCAAGGCGGAGTGCAGGAAAGCAGAGATCGTGGCGACCTTCCTTCGCAGGACGGGGGGATCCAAGCAGCGCCATGACGAATGGGTGGAGGGCCGAGCAACGTCGTATCAGCGCCGGGATGGGCTGAAAACTGCGGCGTCAGGTGCTGCGAGGCAGGCGCAGCTGGATGAGATTTTAGCGCGCGCACGGGAACTCGACCGTTTTGGTCTCCCTGCGGATCCGGGCCATCTCGCTCCATTCGCTCACCCCATCCTCTCCCCTTCTTTCATAACCTGGTTCTTGTCGTTGGCAGACGACAAAGACATTGTATACGCAGCCAACGCCCTCGGTGGCTCGCAGGAGGCGTACGAGCGGGTGCTGAAGAACCGCGCAGCCATCGGGCAGTGGAGCCACACTCACTCCCGGCTCGTCTTCGTCGACACTGTGGCAATAGCTCGCAAGAATTTCGTTCAAGCGCTCCGCACCACCGCCAATCCCGCGCCGCTGCTCGTAACCGAGCTGTTGCAGACTTTACGGATCGCTACTTGCGCTGAATGCGATGTTACCATCGTGGGTCGCCACAATGCCGCATATCATCGGTGCATCGGAGTCGACAACTCGACCGACGTGTTGTTGACGGAAAGGAACTTCCCCGATCTCGACCGCCTTCTTTTCGCTCACGAATTGCTTAACAATTCAGCGATTGTGGATGAGATTGGTCCGCTCGACGATCTTTTGTCTGAGCTAGGGCTGGTGGCCATCCCAGTCCACCAAGTTCTTCAGTACCAATGGTTTTGGCGTGCTCTTGACAAGGTGTTGAGGGTCGAGGATGTCGCGACTTGCCGCCAAATCACGACATCCGACTCCATCTACGTTCCGCTGGCGAAACTCGATGATCGCCACTTGATCCTCACCTTCACCATCGACGTCCTCTTGCTTGCATTTTCATCGTGTCCTGCTCCGTTTCAGGCACTTCGCCCCGGTGACCGGTCTGCATGGACTCCGGCAGTCTCGAAAACCCTTCAAGCGTGGCTCGCAGATCGTAAGTCATTTTTACCGTGTTTATTAAACATACTAACGTCACCAGGGACTTCTTTGTACGTCGTACGATGCAGCGGCCCCAACGCCCGTTTCACTCCGCCATTTGTTTTCATCTCCGACAAGGTCAAGAACAATGGCGGCAGGCTGAAGCTGCGCGATCATCGGTCCGCAGCTTGCAAAGATGAACATACAGACGGCAAGGCGTGTACCCGACGGACCTTTCACCGCGTCAAGACGCTCTTTGACCTACCGACGCATTTCGCCCGCCAAGCTTGGTATAATTTGCGTCTTGGTCTGGAACGGCCAGAGACTCGTGCGTCGAAGAGGGGGAAACGTTAGACCCGTACTCTGTTGTTTTCTTTTGACCTTAGAGCATGTAACGTGTATTCAACAGCTGTAGCTTAGAACGAAATGTATTTTCTTGGAGGTTTGTATTCGTTGACCACAATAATTATGCAGTTGAACTGAAATGCATTTCATCTCTACTACATACACGAAGCCGCTTGCCCCTGGTCCTACATTCAAATCCTCTGGCAAAACACTCGCGCCGGAAAGCTAATTGCGGGGCTTCATGTAGCTCATGTAGAGGTCCGCGAGCTCCTTGCCGGAGATCCACTTGCTCGGGTCGGAGTTGGGGGTCTTGAAGTCGAGGTCGTACTTGCCCTCCTTGTAGAACTCGGACGACGCGACGTCGAGCGCGATCTGGATCTTGCCCTCGTATCCAGAATTCTTGATTGCCTCCGAGAGCAGTTCGAGTGATTCCTCGGCGCCAGACACGTTCGGCGCGAACCCACCCTCATCTCCGACGTTAACAGCTAAGCGCGCGGCGTAAGATACGTAGGGATCAAGCGCCGCATACACAACCGGGCTCACCGTCAATGCCATATTTGGCGCTGATAACCTTCTTGAGGGTGTGGTAGGTCTCGGTGCCAATCTTCATCGCCTCGGTGAATGAAGTTGCACCGGTGGGAAGGAGCATGAACTCCTGGAACGCGAGCTTGTTTCCGGCATGCGATCCACCGTTGATGACGTTGAACGCGGGGCAGGGAAGGACGAAGGGGGGCTTGATGCCTGCGAGGTCGGCAAAGTGCTGGTAGAGGGGGACACTGGCGATGGACACGTCGAGGATGGCGTGGGCACCAAGCTTGCCCTGGGGTACCGTCCAGTTTGATGAGGAAGTCGTCAATCTCCTTCTGCGAGGCTGGACTTGATGTGCTTCCTGCCCTTTCTGGCGTAGGTGTTTTTGTCCCATCTCGACCCGTGACGGTATAGTACTCGACGGTTGGTAGACATGGTCACGGTGAAGAGGGTCAACAACTTCATCATGACGAGCACCGCGTGGTCTACTAACGCTGTATGCATATCGTGAGTAGAGACACGGGTATAACACGCTGGGGCCGGGGAGGGGGGCAGATAGAGTCGGTCGCAGGGAGGTGGTGATAGTGGTATGAGGCTCGTCCGACGATGTAGAAGAGAGAAAACGTGCGAAGGACACCTCTTCTTTTCGGTTGGCGTTGACCCATCCCTGCGGGTTTCTCCGGGGCCGCTTCTTGTTTTGCCAGTGCGACGCCATAGCCGCTGGCTTGGGCCGCTTCGTCGGCACGCACGGTAGACATGGCCGGAGTAATGAAGTCGTGGTTTGATTCGCAACCTGCCAAATGCGACCAACTAACGTTCGGAACCCAATATGGAAACTGTCAATCATATCCTTCCCATGGATCCATGGGTTGGATACGTTGGAATGGCCCTGCCGGGCGGTGCCTGGATACTTGCCAACACTCAACCAACACTGAAAAAACATAGACCGAGCAGATAAAGGAGAAGACAGATATCTCATGGACGCGTACGACACTTAATAGAGGCCCCGTGAAGCTCCCGCCAAGGATTGTCCACCAAAAATACCAGATTTCGGCCTGAAAATCCTATCTTCTGGGGACATTTGGACCTCAAAAATCCTATATCGGACAAGGGTGGTCACGTACTCCGCCCCCCAAAAGCGCATTTTCGGACCTTTTTCGCAGAATTTTGCTCTCCACCGCCATTTGTTGGCTGTTGGCGTGTCAGAGCTAGTTCCTACACCAGAATTAGTCAGATCAGGATTGGTCGCCGTGAGCGGGGTAAATCGGACTTAAAATACCCCTAAAATCATCCATTTGGGGCCTGAAAGATCCTATCTGCGGACAAGGCTTCGCAATTTTTGGCCCCAAAAATCCTATTCTCAGACAAGGAAATCCGAAATTTTCGCCCTTAAAAATCCTATTTTCCGGACAACCCTTGGCTGGAGCTTCACGGGGCCTCTTAATAGTATTTCATCCAGAACCGTTACCTGGCGGCGTACCACGGTCAATGCAACTCAAACGTGGACCAGCGACGAGAACAGCAAAACAGTTTATTTTTTCCAGATTCACACTCGACAAACGCTCTTCTGCCGTTTTACAAATTACCACCAAAGCCTCTTTCTCTCAGGACATGCCAAGAGAATAGGCCCCAGTGGTGTAATTGTGGTCTACATTGCCGGTCCCATTCTTTTCTGCATCTCGGCGGGACATTACTGTGTCCAATCTTCCATACCGGCCCACATTGGCACATTGAATCCGTAGACTCCGCCCGGAGCGTCTGCCGCTGTCCTTGTTGCGTCGATGGTCCCAGGTAGCTGAGTCGAGGACCATCAATGTCCAAGGATAACTTGTTATCCGGACGGATACTAGCTATCGGCGGTTTTAGATCGAGGGAGTTGGTTTGATTTGAATGTGCTACTGATATGCCGTTGGCTCACGCAATTATTATAGGCAGATACTGAATCCAATCGTTGGTTTAGGATCGGAAGGTTATAATACATCTCGATATCATAAAGGATACAAAAATTTCAATGTTTCCTGTATTTAACGCACATCGCAGGCAAAAAACGCCGATTGGATCCTTCGAACGCTACGTAGAACCCACCGCCAAACGATATCCTACATATCATCCGCTATTATTTATATTGCGTAGTCCTACTACGCCGGCTTCTCAATTACCTAGTGTAGTTTGCGCCGTTAATTGAATCTCTCTCTGTCTCCCTGTATTTAACGGGGACGAAGCGATTAGAAATCGATGCGATCAGAGGTCTCTGATGAGCGATCAAAATACAAAACAGGTAATCTTTCCCTTATCAGGGAGCGTGGGAAGGTGACTTTTCGCCGGTATACAAAACCCAGATACTTACGTATCCAGGCATTATGGACCACAAGTGTTGTGTCAGTCCTTTTTGAGTTCGGCTTTGGAGTATAAACTGTTTAAAAAAATATGTTGCCACTGCCCACATGTGTTGCAAGTCCAAATATGGGCAATCAGTCAAAAATGCCGATCGGGATTTTGACAATGTCAGGGGAAAATGGATGTGAAATCAACCACTGCCCCATCTGGTTTATCGCGCACGTCGTAGCAACCGAGGCGCGAGGGATACCCAGCCGTTGCCGAGCAAGACAAAGTCCGTGGGGCTACCCATAATTAATCTGGGCAGTGGCTGTGTCGCATCTATTTCAACCACATTGTCTTGGTCGCCGCGTTTTGGTTGGGTTCGGTTTTCGCCAACGGTAACCGTTGGTCAAAAACTCACGCCGGATCCATGTTGGTTAGACGCCAGGCGAAGTTTGTTGACTATTGGAAGTTTGTTGACTCGAAAGGTTCGCCGATGCTGTACGGCTCATGTTAATTGCATTTCGATGCTTCCCTGGCTCAGTTGGTTAGAGCGCCAGTCTCATAGCAATGTGAGGGATCACGGGATCCTGCAATCTGGAGGTCATGAGTTCGACCCTCATGGGGAGCAGTTCTTTTGAATGTTTTTGCCGTATTTTTCAGTTGTATAATCATTCTTTTATTTTATTCACTCTACAGTTCTATGTCACCCCAACTCTTTTTGCAGGCCCGAAATTGTTCCCACTCGGTCTCCGCCCCTTACTGCCTTTTTCCAACCCCAGCGAAGCCCAAGCCCAAGGGCTTGGGCGCTCTGATCGTAGCTACTGGTGGCAGTGTAACCCACTTTTTGAACCGTGACAAGCTTGAACCAGACTGTCAAGACCGGAAAGCTTGACGGCGGCCCTGGAACTCTCAGCCTCAGTCTCTGTCACGGGTCAAGGGAGACTGTGAAAACGGCAATCGGTCAAGCGACACCGATCCGAAGCGCAAAAACGACTTTCACCAATCTTCGGCCGGCTCAAGGACCAATTTACATATTTGAACGTCATCGACATTTTAGTCTCAAAACTTAAGGGCCATCGTTTTGGGGTTACCTATGGCCAAGAGACATTGGAGGATGCCATGACTCGCTGCAGAACAATCGCAATCGGGGAGGTGTGGGTCTACAGTGGCCAGCCATTGGGAAATATTATGTTGGAAGTCATATGAAGGCATGGACACTGCTAGTTGGGCTCGGAGGTCAGCAAGTTTCCAACCTACCTCTGTTTTCGCTTTCTCACATCCAATCCAGCGCGATTACGTTGGAGGTCCCTCGGTTGCCCAGACAGATCATACGTGGAGCTCGATGTCCTCCCTTCAAGCGCAAAGCCGAACAGAACTTGTCAGTGGTTTCAATCGACTCCGGCAGGGTCCAGCCCTCTATTGGCCTTTTCAAGTTGGACGCCCACCATTCGTTATTCTGAGAGTTCCCCCACAAGACCAGCGTGCACTGTCTTCCTAAGATTCGACTCGGAGTCTGGCCTCTCCCTCTCCAGCCATAACTTGTTTCCCCCCCCCCCCTCCAATCTGAGGCCTTCCCTTGTGCCCGGAAATTCTGAGCCGTGTCGGACTCTGGCTCTCTTCACTCGATCGATCAACCCTCTTCAAGCATTCTCAGTGCTCTTCTCAAATTTCTCTCAATTCCCTCCTACAGTCGTATCTGGTGCTACGACTGTTACAGTACTGTTCAGCCTTAGCGCAGTCAATCGAACGTATTGCATCCACGCACAAACATAAGATTGGACTCCGAGTCTGCGCTCAAAGCAGTGGGGGCTCCAAATCACTGCCGTAGCACTCTCCTTTCACGGCCACCGGTTTACTCGAGTAGGGTAGAATTGCGAGTGGAGCCATTATCGTCGCACTCGAAAATCCGTGCTGGTTGATGGGACTCGACTTGCGCGCTACGGTACCCAGGACACCAATACTAATGCGATCGCTTTTTCTTGCTTTCTCGATACATACTTTGTTCCGGCGCGAGTCCTTCGTTGCTCTCCTTTCCATTCCACCTCCGTTCCGGTCCATTTGGGCTCTGACACGATGAGGCTCGTCCCACGTCGTCGCATCGATGTCATTTTTGGTGAACGCGTAGCGGGGAGATGATGGCAGAGAAATGCAGACCGAGTTCTGGTAGTACATACAGAAAAAATCCATTGAACCCTACAACTTCGCCCCTCTCCTCGGGACCAACGTGCTATCCATCCTCTTCCCCTCATCCGCCTGCTCCGCAACCTCGAGCGACGGGAACACAGCAGGCATAATCCGGCGCGGGCTCGACCCTGGCACGATAGCATAGCGCGAGAAATCCGTCACGCCCGCGTGGCGCCGCAAAAAGTCCTCGTCGGTGTCGAGGAGGCCGTTGACGGTGGCGGCGGGGGCGGCGAGCATGGCGAGGATGGCGTCGGAGAAGATGGCGGGGTGGCGCAGGTCTTTGCGCGCTTCGGGGTCGTTGGAGGCAGCTGTTGTTGCGGCGGATTCGATGGCCTAGAGGTAGTTAAAGTCATTATAAGTCAAGCAACGAAAATTGGCAATGGAATTGGTGCACGCACGCTAGCAGGCCAGATACTCGTAATAGCCATATCATGCTTGCCCTCGCGCTGCCAGTCCATCGCCAGGCCCTTCGTGAGCACGCTCATCCCGACCTTGCCCACCGCATACGCCGTCTTGCCGCGGAAGAAGCGCGAGTAGATCGGCGGCGACACCACGATGACGCGCCCCTTCCACCCTCCGCGCTCGAAATACGGCAGCGCCGCGTGCACGGCGGCGTACAGCCCCTCGACGTTCACCTGCTGCATCAGGCGGAAGCGGCGCATCGGCGTGTTCGCGACACTCGCCCACCAGATCGCGCCGGCGTTGTAGATCAGCGCGTCGAGCCGGCCCCAGTGCGCCCACGCGGCTGCCAGAAGTTTCTCGATGCTCTCCGAAGAGCGGGTGTCTACAGCCAGGGCGAGCGCGGTGCCTCCCGCCTCGGCGATTTCGCGCGCGACGGTGCTGGCGGTTGATTGCTGTGAGTTTGGGTCCGGTGGGAAGGGGCGCACGGCCGAGGTGTCGCTCAGGCTCTTGCCCGAGACCACCACTGGACTGGGGTTAGCCCGCGTTCGGTTCACTCCTCGACATATAGGGCATACCCGCGTAGCCGTCCTTGGCCAGGTCGATGCAGACCTGACGGCCGATACCGCGCGAGCCGCCGATGACGAGCGCGACCTTTTTCTGCATCTTGGCGGAAGTGGAGGCCATTCGGTGGATGCCCGAGACGGTGGTCACATTTAAACCAAGGTCGGGCGACCGTGGCCGAGCCTTTGTCAGACTTTGATTAGCCCCTATTTCGCACCACCGACTGCCGCATATCTTCTGTTTGGCGCAACGGAGACAGGAGGACAGAAACGGCCTGTGGCGAAATAGATCGTTGTTCTCACCATCAATATTCCGGCTTTTTGCTGTCCCACCGTTTCAACATGCGAACGCCGGCCGTCGGTCGAAGCGTCTGCCTACGAGATCCTACGTCCCGCTCAGCTTATCTGTCAGTGCTATTCAGGCGGATTTGAATTATGCTGAATTTTTTTCGAACGTCTCAGGGTTCCTGAAACTTATCTCTTATAAACAGACGCTACAAAAAAAAAATGGGTGCTCGTACCGACGCATTGTTGTAACTTCTGAACGAGTTGTACATGTAAACGCAGTAATGCATCCTGCCATCTGCTCCGCTCCATCTTGGTCGATTTCAATTACATTTCATTTAGACGGGACAATATTGGATCGTCGACGGGGCAAAATCCGTTCCAAGAGACTCAGAGGCGGGCGTACCGCAGCGAGTTGAAAGCGTTCTTCCAATTATGCACTGCGACCTCCTTGGTTTTGCTGTTCCATTCTGGCCTTGATTCGTATAATATCCATCATGATGATCCGAGTCGTGTATGGTCACATTTTTATGAACGTGCGCAGATGGGCCCGGGCACGACTCGACGAGATAGGACAGAACATGGTACGTTGTTTCTCGGACAAGCCAGACAGAATTGAACCACGATAATCATGGTGGCGGGCGATGCATTTCAATTCTCCGCGTCCAAAGCCGACTACACTCGCTCGTCACTGGCAATGGATGAGACACAGTACAAAATAAAAATCGGCGCCCACACCTCCAAGTCGGGCATCATACATTATCTCGACACCATACGCATAATTCTCGGAAGAGGGGTAGGTCACATTCTTCCAAGTCTAGCCATGGTCACTGGTGGATAATTCGTCACGGTGGTATGCCGCGGCGCTTGAACAGGGCGTTCTCAGCGGATGGACAGGACCTCAATCCCCGAGAGGTATGTGCTGGCCATACGGGCTGTTGCAAGAGTATCTCATATGTGACGGAGGTAAGGACGAAGACTTGGACGATGCCAATGAGGAAGAGGCCCCACGAGGGCACTGAGGAACGCAATCGGACTCGAGGGCGCGACCGCAATGGCCCCCTCGGACGCATGAGTTATGACGGCGGGGGAGGGAGAGAGGCAGGAAACCGCGTGCGACGGTGCCCAGATGCCGAAGTGAGTTACGTCTTACCTTTTTTTACTGCGACTCCCGAGAGCGAAGAAGCCGAATTATTCCTGATCGCATCAGCAGGAGTTCCCACGGTTCAAACTGATGTTCAATTTCATGTTTTGCTGTCATAAATATTTCGCCCCATTGAGGGAGGTCCCAGAGTGCCAGACCATTTCGCTCCCTATTTAACGCACTGATCTGCCATCCCCAAGGCGGATTCCAAACCGGTTCAACTTGAACAGTCACTGTGTTCAGCTGTTCATGTTCGTTCACAGGCACCCGCAATTAAAATTTCCAACGACAGATTCACGGATTGCCGCCTACATATCCCCATCCATGTGCTCTTGATTCTTCTCATGGCCATCGACGATCAGAAACACACCGCCCTGCAGCCACAACTCGTAACGCATCCCGGACTGAAGATATTGGGCGGCCCCAGCGTCAACGTACCCGAACCGCATCTGTAGCCGGCATTGACGCAGGCCGTAACCTGAGAGGAGCCCCTGCGCAGCCCATGATTACTTCACAGGGGGGCGGGATCTGCAGGGCAATTTTTGGTCAGTTAAAGAATTCGGGACAGTTCAAGTGGATTCCGATGTGGTTAACTGCACTCACCGCTCTATCGACGATGCCATCTGCTGCGGGCTCTGGGTCGGGCGACGCAGCAGGCTGGGGCGGTGGTGGTGGTTAGGTGAGAAGAAGAAAATCGAGACACTAAACGGCTCACGTTGGCGATGACCCCAGGAAGAGGGCGGTGAAGAGGACAGACGCGGATATGAACTTCATACTGGGATTTTATCTGTGGGCTTTGAAGTGGGTTTGATTATTGTGGAAGGAGCTGGTTAATACGGCCTTGGATTTTTGCTTTTATGACGGCGACATTCCCTTTCGGAGAGTATGAAACTCTTCAGTGGGCGGCATAATTCGCCCATTCATCTGGACGCTAATTGAAGTCCATCATGAGGCTCTATTGATATTTGGTCGTCCTGTGCACACAATGTCATATAATGTTACGGCTTGAACCAAATATGTTCCTCCGTAAAGGGTTTAGGACGTTGGATGATATTGCATGCGATATATATCTATACGTGTGAATGACTATTTTAAAGACTATATATTTAGAGTCGGCTTGCGAGACTATCTCGTGATTTTTTAAAAATTGCTTTGGCATGTCGGCATCCCCCACGGCGGGCCGATAGCGATCCGCATCGTGTCGCGCGAGAAATCCAGGATTAGCGGAGCAGGTTATTTTCGTGTAGTTTTTTATCACAGATGGCTTTGAAACGCGTATTGGCGGTTTGACCAGACCGATATCTACGGTCCGGGATGCGTTACGAGCTGTATCTGCAGGACGGGGTGCTTCTGGGGAAGAATTCAGATTACATGGAGGGGAGGACAAGGAAGCGGTAGTCCGTCAACTTTTAATCCTCTATTATAATTTGCAAGAACTCTTGAGCTTGAAGCTGTTTGGATCTTGCTTCAAACACCACTTCTCACTACCATTATTTTATAGGACGTAAGTAGCTCAGCAAACCATTCCGAAAATCACTCTGGCGATACAAGAGCCGCACCCTCGGAGATTTGACGTATTGTATCTCTCGTGATTTTTTTTATAAAAATTGCTTTGGAATGTCGGTGCGTCCCGCACTGAACTGCGGCGGGCCCATCCGTATCGTGTCGTGCGAGAAATCCAAGATTACCGGAGCATGCCAGGAGTAGTTTAGTATCACAGATGGCTTCGAAACGCGTATTAACGGATTGAACGGACTCCAAATTACCAGAATAGAACTTTATAATTAGAACCCATTGGCGGTGTGCGTCTCTGGTAAATTTTCGTATGTTCGTCGACGTGCGTAGATGAGATAGATACGAGATAATCATTAATATTAGAACTAGGAGAACAGAACCCATTATTTAGAGTACTACTGTGCGTTGTTGCTGTTCGAGAATTAATCGGTTGGTTTTCTTCCCGATTCGCGTGCGCAGGACGCGAATATGTATATAGGGTAGATAAACAAACGGAATACTAGAATTTCATCCGATTCCGAGCCGAGAACGGTGCGGCATATACATTCTTCTGAGATTTTTCATTCTTCGTACATTTTTGAAGTAATCTTAAGATTACTGGGGTTCGTCGACGGACCTGATACAGGTATGCGGGCTTCAGAATATTCGGAGCGCCAAAATTTAGTATTTGGTGGTCAGTTACATCCCCGCGATATTAAGATTTTGACCAGAACCCAATGAGCACGAAAGCCGCCTGGACTTTAGGTATGATATACTAGTGTATGATGTAGATCTTGAACCGAGTGTAATTGATAGCTGATATGTATGCGGCCCGTGCCGGCTTCGCAATACGAGCAGGATGGGGCTGGATGTTCGTCTGTTGGCGTGGTAGGGGTAGTATTAAACATGCAGATTGGATTTTCTTCAGGCCCCGTCACGCCAAAGTCTCGCGATGGCCGGAAGTGCAAATTTGAAGTCTTGACATGTCGGTGTTAATCCGCTTCGGAAACGTGTATTCAAGTTTGTGCTCTCCGCCGATTTGAATAGACAGATGGATTGGAATGGAAGCTTCACAAATTGAGCCACAAGCTTTACAAGTTGAACCATGAGTTTGCCTTCAGGGTAGGGTTCTTCCATAATGATATACGCCCAGGTCCTTACATAGGCAGTTCAAAACGAGCCCGGCAGAGGCAGAGACGAAGGAGATCTACACCAGTTTGTTTGTTTCGTGATGATCGCCCGGCACCGGCAAAGTTACTGGACAGTGGACAGACAGAACAGACGGAATACTGCGAGGCGCGTGCGAGGCATTGTTCTTCGAACTTCGGTGGCTTTTAATTTTGCATTATAAGCCTGCGGCCGGCTCCTGGCAAGTCGATATCGATTGCTTCTCTTCTCGCAGATTGAATTGGATCGAGACCGCGGTGCTGTGTTCTGAATATCACCTATCATCACCTATCATACCCGCAATAATTTATGAACGCCGTACCACGACACACCAAAAATCATAGACAGGTTGGTGGCGGCTCGGGTAAAATTAAGCGGGATTTTCTTTACTTTGCCAAGTCAGACTCACAGACAGGCGGAATAGAAGCGATTCGGATGCACGTCTGATTCTACCCGCAATATTTTTTGAACGCCGCGCCAGTGGCAACGACATACCATGAATCATATACATTGACTTTCAGACCTTGAAGGGATAGATGCATCGCCCCAACGGAACTTGACAACTTGAGAAGAGTTTTCGGCATCGGAATAGACTGGGAGAGAACGAGTAAGGCGGAGTTCGATTCCTGAGCCGAGAATGCACGGGGCAGCTCCACTTTAGCGGGGTTTGAGCTGCTTGAGGTCTTGATATAATATGATTTCGGTGACGGCCGCAGATTTGATTTGTACTGTGCCTGTGCAGATGGATTAGAACAAGTCGAAGCTTTCGGCGCTTCAAGGCAGGTACTGTACTATATGTCCTATAAGTCGATGAGGGGTCACCGCGCATCTGACACTCACTCGGTTTGTTTGTTCGTGAGGATGAAGATGAGGATGGCAGCTCGGTTGAGGTTTAAAATTTTCTTGTTGCTTTAGTTGGACGGAGATCAGACAGACAAACAGACGGAATAAATAGAAGCGTTTCGGATGCACGTCTGATTCCCAGTCGAGGCGGACAACGGACTTGAGACGTTGTTCGCGCTCGGAGGGTTTTCATTTTCTGTGTGCGTGTGTGATCACTTGATACTGTGAAAAAAATTGAACCACAATGCCGCACGCACGCCTGGAACAACGATTGCTCGGAAGCTTAGCAGATTGTTTCAGATCTAGACTGGCGGTGGTCCTCTAAATATCATTTTACTTGGAATATTTTTGAACGCCGCACCGCCCAACTTGGCCGGGCAGACGATCTTCTCAGTAAGGATACCGGAAGGAACTTGAAGCAGATGCATGTAAGTCAAGAAGCACGGCCGTCGAGTCCCACCTGGCAGGATCGAGAGCGGCCGTTCGGTGTCTCGATTCTTGACAGATCGTTTGGTAGGACGAGAAGATAGATGCGGGAAGACCGGAAGGGCTGGGCTGGGTCGAAGGATTCAAGGACTGCTCGAGAGGTCGCTTCCTAGACGGGGTCTCACACACGAAAGTAAATCTTGTGATAGGACGAACGGTTGAAAGCGGATCAATGCAACATCGACGTTCCGATTTCTTCCGACCCCTTGTCTCTTCCCATTGGAATTCGCTGTAAAGTCCTTCACTCAGTTGAAATGTATGATAGACATACTGTTATATTCTTGCCTCGTGCTCCGGCGACACCGTCGATAATGATATCATCCACATCCGACCCGAGTTCGCATCCAGACACGATGCCCTAAACCCTGATAAGCGCTCAATAACTCAGGTCCCCGTCGCAGTGCAAGCTGTAGCTACAGTAGCACTGGAAGCATGACCCCATCTGCATTTCGCATCAGCGAGTGGGCTACAGCGGACAACAGGCTGACTGAGCGGAAGCGTAAAGAAGCGGTTGGTAAGTTGGACTGTGATTTTTTATTCCCACCACCTCCGAGCCTGCGAACATGCGGGATAATGCGACTGCTTTAATGAGAATAAAGGCGTTTGAATAATGAGAAAAAGGCCGTCTGAATAATGCTGCCGCGGACGTTCCCACTGGTGGTTATTTCGAGACGGTAATCCGAGTTATAGGCATAAGGGTTGAACCGAGCTGTAGGTAGCGCTTTGCATAGGAAGATAGGAGGCCTTGGAAACGATGACTCGGATTCAAGGATTTGAAATGTGGACAAGTGAAGGATACTGCCAGTGTCACGGTCAAAGGAAATTTCGAATACAATAAAACATGGAATTATTTCTGGGCTCGCGTGCCAAACAATACCTTTACACTGTTACTGCTACTACTAGTACTACTAGGCTCTACCTCTGCTTCGACGATTACCCTTTTGCCGTCTTCTCTACGCCAGCCAATCCTTTTATCGTGCTACGCGCTGACCCCGTGCCTTTTCTCACTCTGCCTCGAGGCAGCGGGACTGCACACATCCTCGTGGCTTTTCAAGCTTCAACGTCTGCCGCATGCAAAGGGCGAGCAGCACAAAGTTCACCACCGTGACGGACCCTCGTCGCAAGCTCAGGACCAACCGTACACCTGTCCAGGACTTTGTCTTTATCGACGACGAGAAGAACATACCCACAGACCCCAACACCATGGATGCAGCCTCTACTCGTCGCCCTCCAGTCCGTATGAACCCCCAGGATGGGCCCTGGAGCGTCAGTGTTGCAGAGACGCCTGGGGATGACCGCTCCTATAGCTTGTACATAAAGAGTGAGTTCCTTTTGGTCTATCGAGCCACTGAGTCTAATTCAAACCAGCACCGACCCACAATCTAACCCTAACCCGCACCGCCGTGGAACTCGTCGACCTGGATCGCAAGCTCCGCGAGTCCTATCCAACCGCCACGCTCCCCGACCTTCCCATAGACGCATCCGGCCCGCCCAAGCGCAAGACAAAGTCCACCTTCCTTAACACCCTCTCGCGCCTCGCATCTCCCAACACAAACCGCACTGCAACACGCCGAAACACGCCCCTCGCATCCCCAGCCACCGAGGGCGCCGACCCGTTCTTGGCTTTTGGGCCCATCGACGGGTCTGTCACCGCCGCGCCAGCCCCCTCCGGCAACAGCACCGCCGTCGCGGCCTATCTCACCACGATCAGTAACACCCCCGCGATGCGCCAGGCCCGCGTCTGGAAGCGTTTTGTGCGCGTGCGCACGGACGACCTCGAGAGCGTGAGGGTCGAGCGCGCGATCAAGCGCGTGCGTAGTGATTTGGCGTCCCATACGGGGGGTGGTGGGTTGCGCGGGAAGGAGAATATCGCGGTGGAGGAGCCTGTGTCGTCTGCGGAGCCCACGCCTGCGCCAGTGATTCCAGCCGTGGAGCCTGCACCCGCGCCAGTAGAAACAACCACCGACACACTCTCCGTCCCCGAATCCACCGCGACGCGCATCCCGCGTTCGCACTCTGCCGACCCCGACAAGCGCATCTCGCGCGCCTTCTCGCACACGCCCGACGAGCAGACCGACGTAGAGGACCAGACGGGGACGTCCTCGCAGGCCGGCGAGACGGACGACTCGTCCTTGTCGACCACGGGCCACCGCGACACCGCGCGCGCCTCCGCCTCCGCCTCTGCCTCCACCTCCTCCTCCGCGCCCAAGAAACGCGCGTCCAAGAAGAAACTGCGCGCGCTCAGCGTCGGCGTCGTCCCACGGAAGAGCACGCGCAAGGTCGTCATCGACGACTTCGAGATGATGCGCGTGCTGGGCAAGGGCTGCGCGGGCAAGGTGCTGCTCGTCAAGCACAAGACCACCGCGGACCTGTATGCGCTCAAGGCAATCACGAAACGGCATGTGCTCGCGCACCAGGAGCTGCAGCACACGCTCACGGAGCAAGCGGTGCTTAAGCGCATGGCGGCGGAGAGCAAGGACCCGTTTGTGGTGAAGCTGTGGTGGAGTTTTCATGACAAGGAGAATCTGTTCCTTGTTATGGACTTTCATCCCGGCGGGGACCTTGCGACGCAGCTTGCAAGGTGGGGAAGGCTGGGGCGGGATCGGGCGCGCTTTTACGCGGCGGAGATCGTGGAGGGCGTAGAGGGGCTGCATGCCGCGGGGGTGATCTACCGCGACCTCAAGCCGGAGAACATACTCATCGGCGGGGACGGGCATATCGTGCTCACGGACTTTGGGCTCTCGAAGGAGTTCCCGCGGCGCACCAGCCCGATCACCGCGCCCTCTACGCCCTCGGGCTCCCACAGCTCCGGGTCGTTCTACTCCGCCGCGAACGCCACCACCAACGGGGGCGCGGTGGTGACGGGCGCGAATGGGAGCACGGTGCCCGCGACGCCGCCGTGGATGAAGGCGGAGAAAGGTGGGGAGCTCGCTGCGGGGTGGCCGGGTCCGCCAGTCGGCGGGACCGCGGACACGACAACGACGTTTTGCGGGACGGCGGAGTATTTGGCGCCGGAGGTGATCCAGGGCCTGGCGTATAGCTATGAGGTGGACTGGTGGAGCTTTGGAACGATGTTATATGAGATGTTGACGGGGATTGTGAGTCCCTTCTCTCTTTTTTTCTTCTGAAGAATAATTGATGGGCGCGCAGACACCGTTCTGGGCGAACAACCACTCGGATATGTATGTCCGCGTGCTTCAGGACGAGCTGCAGTTCCCCGATGACCGTGCGATCGACCAGGATACCAAGAGCTTGATTCGGGGGGTGCGTTAAACCTACTGATACATTTTCGTGAATACGATGCTGACTTGACGCGTAGCTCCTGCAACGGAATCCGGCGCTGAGGATCTGTGAGCCGAGGATAAAACGGCATCCGTACTTTTCTATGATGTGCGTTCCCCTCCTACTTCTTTTTATTAGTAGACGCTGACGCCCGACACAGAGACTGGTCCCATGTGTATTACAAGCGCTATATACGTGCGTCCCCCCTCCGTCCTCTCACCTCCTATGACTTTGACTAACCTCCTCCGCCACGTTTTACAGCCCCATACATCCCCCCAATCGACCCCTCCAACGCGTCCGACACGCAAAATTTCGACGATACCTTCCTCGACATGGAGCCCGTGCTCGACGACGCCAACGACGACGCGATGGACACGGACCAAGAGCCCGCGACAGACGCGGACGCGGATGAGGGCGACGAGGCGACCACGCCGTCGCAGAGCCGCAGCTCGTCCATCCACCCCGCGCCCGCGCAGCGGAATTCATCCACACCCGGGACTACCGCTGCCGGGGAGGGCACAGAGGAGGTGGACGTGTTTGATGGGTACTCGTTCAAGGGGCGGCACTCGGTGCTCATTGACGATGAGGAGGAGGAGGAGGACAGTGGGAGCGAGGGGAGTGAGGAGGAAGAGGAAGAGGAGGAGGGAGATATACTGAAGGATTTGAATGTGGATTTGGAGCCGGATACGCCGAAGGCGCCGGTGGAGGATGCGGATGTGGACGCGGAGGCGGAGGAGGGCGAGGGTGCGGAGCCGAAGACGCCCGAGGCAAGGCCGGTGGTGCCTGTCGAGCCTGTGCCTCCGCTGAAGGAGGGCAGCATCACGGAGGTGCCGCGCTCGCCCCCCGCCGATGGGCCCAAGACGGAGACCGCGCCACCGCCCCCGCCCCCGCCGCAGAAGGAGGAGCCGAAACCGCAGCCACCGAGGCGGAGCAAGGAGCAGCCGCGGCCCACCGCTACCGCACCTCCCCCCGTCCCCGAGAAGGACGCGGGCGCCGCACCAGAGGTCCCGCCGAAGAAGAGCGTGGTGCCCGCGCGGCTCACGCGCCCGCGGCGCGAAAAGTCGGGCGTGCCTGCGCTGGACCGGCACCTCGACGAGGACGCGGAGGCGACGGAGAAGGAGGACGACGAGGACGACGACTGGGACTTTGTCGAGGCCGCGGACGGGGAAGACCGCAACGGCGCGCGCGGGACGAGCCTCTTTGCGCGTGGCGTCGTGGACCGGTATCGGCTGGCGGTGTTCCGCAAGGCGTCGACGCCGTCGCAGCGCACCGCGTCTGCCGTATCGCGCGAGTCGGACGTCGAGGGCGCGGGCGCGGGCACGAATGGCGAGTCGCCGAGCCCGTCGCAACGCCGGGGACGGACGGGCGCGGGGCTGACGTTCCGGAAACAGACGAGACAGTTCCTGAGACCGAAGAGCCCCCCGCCGTCGTCCTTCTCGTCCAAGTCGAGCCTCACGGGCAAGACGATGACCCGCTCGAACTCGGCGACGCTTTCTGCTTCGTCGTCGAGTGGTGGCTTGCTGTCGCCGTCGCCGTCGACTGTGCCGGCTTCGTCACCGTCACTCAAGTCGAAGGAGTCTGCGATGTCGATGGGCGCGCAGAGCACATCGTCAGGCGAGAATGGTGGTGTCCTTTCAGATAGCGGGCCCTTGACCAGGTCGCCGCCAGAGGGACAGGAGCGGCAGAAGAGCAAAAAGCTGAAGAAGTACAAGGAAAACGCAGAGAAAGTCTTCTCTTTCCTCTCATCGCCGCGGCAACCGACATCATGATGACTCGTGCTTTGCTGATTCCCTCCCCTCTCTTCCTCTGTTTTTTCCACTCTAAAAGCTAAACATTCTGTATGCATTCATCGCATTTTCTCAGTCACTTAATACTATGCAACACCTGACCGACCTCAATCCAAACACCTATCTTATCGTCGTTTTACGTTCCATCCGCAGACACACACGTTCTTTTTGGTTTTTGCTACACATACACTCCAACCGTTTGTGGTGGCCGGTGGACTTGCTCGGTGCATACTACGTCTACGTATTTTATATTGCTGCTGGGAGCCCTCCGAGACTTTTTTTTATCTGTCCGTCCTTACTGCACTCATTGTTTTCGCTATTAGTCGCTAAACACCTATAGAATAGCTCGCTCGTTAAACAAATCAAATATTCTGTGGATATCTTTCCTTGGGTCGAAAGTTTCGCCGCATTCAAGAGGTGATACAATAAATAAACAATATATACATTTGCTTTGGCTACGTCCATAGCTAGAACTCTTCCCCCAGACGTAGAAAGGCACGATTCCGCAGATGCCGCCGACGATTGATGATGAAACAAAGAACGAGCACAAGGAAAATCGCGACGGCGCCGAGGGCAATTCCAACCGCTACGCTCGTACCAGGACCAGAAGATCTGGAAACATCGATAAGTTTGCTTCGTGCACGATTTATTTATAATGCTCACTGGGATGTGACCTGAGCAGAATGGCTGACCACCGGCACAAAAGCAACCGAGGTGCTGGTGATAGGTATTCCGGTCGACCTTATGTGCCCGTCCGACGTGAATATGGAAAACGACGTCGTCGTGAAGACGGTCGTGCTCCGAGACAGCGTTTCCTTGGCGGAATCCGATACGTGAACAGCGTTCCTGGACGAGGACGATGCGAGCTTAATAGGGTTTTACCGTGGGTGGTGGAAGACTCACCCAAAGGTTGAGGTAACCGGTGTAGGTAACTGCGAGTCTGTTATTGTGCTCGGTAATTGACTACAAAATCGTCAGAATAGAAGAAATGCCAGGAGGGTAAATACTGACTTTACTGGTGGGACACCCTGGGGTGGGGACGTTACAGACACAGTCAAAGTGACTGGCGGTGAAGCTGGTGCGTCTCCCCCTGTTACAGTCGGGCTGGCCGTATTACCGTCGCTGGTGAATGACTGGGTGTCCGTTACGGTGACGAAGATGGCACTGAATGTTTGTGTGCCTGTTACGACGACCTCCGTGCTGGTGGTGGTAGTGGTGGTAGCACCACCACCACCAGGTCCAGAAGGTGTGACAGTACTTGAACTGCTGGAGATGTGATTGTTCTGGGTGGGCAGTGAAAACCCAGCGCTGGCCGATGAAGCATCTGTTGAAATGCTGTCGATTCCCCCAAAATTGCTGACAGGTATAAACCCGGGGCTAGCTGACGAAACAGATGTTTGGCTCTCCGTGTCGTTGTTGGCTTCCACCACCCAGGAAAAGCCAGTGGAACGTTGGACGAATATTGTGAGGAACAAGAAAATAGAAATGATTGTACTACTAGCATTTCGGTCGTCAACTCGGAAAACAGACAAATAGACGCACGACTCACTCTGCCATGCTGTTATAGAAGCTGTAGTAAAATGCACGTAGCCAGCCGTCCAGTAGTGACCGGGGAGATGAATGAGCTCGGGAAGTCTAGCTTGCGGGGATAGTACTTAAAAGTCGAAAAAAAAAGTATGATGCACCGCCCGACCGAGGCAAGGGCATATGTACTGGGGTGCGACGATCCTTGTGTCCATCTAACACGGTCGGAGTAGCATAAGGCAGAAGCTGTCCCGATCTTTGCAACTTCTGTGAGTGGGAAGTTCGTTGCAAGCCGAATTCGAAGATCGCTGGTGGCCGCGCATACGAAAATATCATCATCGCATCATCCCAAAGCATCTAAATGATCATCTCATAATATAATCCGGCTGATGTAGATCATCTGTGAGAAAGCCGAGTAGTTCAGGTCCTCGTATCTGGGAGGTTCATTTCAGGGGATATGTGGTGGGATATTGCAATGAGCGTACATTCTGACAGATACAGAGGTTGTGATTTAAATAACTATCCGGGATCGACACCATAACTGGGAGTATTCGACCAATGTCCCACGCGTGAAGATGGCAACATCATCTTCTTGAAGGAGCGGTGCTTCTTGAAGAAGGTGCAGTGCGATATTGCTGTCCAATTGATACTGTGCTCGGCGCGGCCGTTGAGGCCGCGCCATCCGACCCAGGGAGGACGTACGGAGCCGAAAAGGTAAGGCGACTGAAGGTACGGCTCGGCCCACCACGGGCCCGCGGGAGCTCTGAATCCAGGTTCGGCCGCTGTTTCTCGACGACCGTACTGCGACGGAGGGCGGCTACCCGGCGACGTCGACGACAGAGCAACCACAGAGTAACCAATAAAATAACGGCTATGAGGCCGCCGCCACCAGCCGCATAAGGGAGAATAGGAAGCGATGATCTGGACAGAATTTTAGCATATCCACGTTTGGGGTTGGCTACCGACTGACTTGGGAGTTTGAATCGTAGTCTCTGAGGCCGCAGTCGCTGAAGGCAGATCGGACGCCGCGGCACTGCCTGAGGGCACGTATGGGACGAGGGTTGCGAAGGTCAATGTTAGGGGTATTGAGGTTATCTCGACCTCCCCGTTGGACGCAGTGAAGAGTGAGGCGGTTACTGTGGTGGAAAGGGAGACCGTTTCAATTAACGTAGCACTCAGGCTCGGCGTAAAGGTCAATGCACTGTCGTTCAAAAACATTCAGCTAGTAGCACAGATATGCCACCCACTACTCACGCCGACGCCGTGTCCCTGGGGAGATAATTTAAACGGCTTTTTCTGTAGGATCCAGTAAGAACGAGCTGGAGAAGAAGACCATTGCCCTACGAACCCTACACCTCCCATCTCTTCGTAATCGTCGGCCCTTGGAATGGCGGTTGAAGTGATCCTCCGTAATTGACCCAGAAATATCACAAGCACTACAGGAGACCTAGACACTCGTTGAGTACAACACGAGGATTGCTGAGGAGACTAACCACCGGAATGAGTACATGGGAATGTCCGCAAGAACTGAACGGACGAGTCCCTTATCATCGGTCCAGAATCACAATAGTAGCATTATATTGCACTGCAATTGAGATGAAATGAGAAGCTCCCGCACATCCGCGCGTGCGAACAACATGAAGGGATTGCGCGCGAATGCCAGGTACTCGCAGTTCAAACGTTGATAATGCGCGCAACCTGCCAGAGCAGTTCCGATACAAGAAAGCTCAGTGAAAACCAGTCCTGTGAATTTCGTTTTCGAAACTCGAGGGCGTGTCGCTCCGAGTCCAGGCCGGAGAGCCAAGCTGTGACGGGAGCCTTCCGATGGGATCCAGCAGAGACAAGTAGACAGAGCTCAGGTCTAACGCTCAGAGCTAGAGCTGACAGTGGAGATAGTCGGTCGGTCGACATGAGCCTGAGAGAGTGTGACAGCGCGCGTCACATCGCGCGTCGCTTGGCAGCGATCCGAACGAGGATCCCGCCGTCTTATCCCCTTGCGTGCGACGGATCAGAAATATCAAGCCCAAAGGAGCAGTTTCGCTTGTGGATGCCAACCCAGCCGCGTAAAAATGAAAAATAAAGAAAAAAAACGGGATTGGCCCAAGCCCTCTCACGAGTCTCAGTTCGCTCCCTGAAATTATCAGGCCAGCACTGGACGGTCGACGAATTTTAAAAATATAATTTGAAGTGTCCAGTTCTATTGTTTCCAGTCCCGCCAGCCGGCGCAAGTCAACCAACAGCCGCTCGACGAGTCACAGCTAGCATGCACCCCTGGCATTTATTCAAGGCTATAGCGTATGCTCTCGTGCCTCCATGGCTCAGTTGGGTAACTTGCTGCAGCACAGCCTTTCGATGTGGGAGACGTCCCATGGAGAGGTCGAGGGTTCGATTCCCTCTGGAGACACCAGGGACGCTGCGGGTCGGGCCGTCACACGCCCTTGATTTGCGCCGCCGGGGTACACTGAGTTCACTTCATCGTTCGGCGATTGCCTCGCCCCACTAGGCAGCCTTCGGGAATTATTGTTTTGTTTTATTTTCTTGGCCATTTAATAATAAAAACTCATTCGTACAACAGTTAATAAGTTATTATTCGTGTATTGCAAGTCCTTAACGTGCTTGGTTATCCTTCATTGCTAGCATAGTCCGGCGGGGGATATCCCTCCATCGACATCTCGACTTCAAGCCTCAGTGCCGCTTGCTCCCTTTCAAGCTCCTGTATCCGCGCATAAAGTTCTTCTATGCGACGTGCCGCGGCCGCATCCCTAACATCTCCTTCCTCCACGCCTCCCCGCGCCGACCTGCGGTTCTCCAGCGCGCCGATCTCCTCCCGCGCCATATGCACCTCGCTCGCCAGCTGCTCCTGACGAGTTGCAGTGGAATCGCTGCTAGGTGAGGGCGAGGGCGGGGTCACATCGATGATAGAGGCCTGACAGCTGGCGGGATATTCCGCCTGTTCTGTAGTGATAGGGGCCACAGCAACCACGTCCCCCAGAAAGACACCTGGAGTCGATATCGCCGATAGTATCTGCAGTTGCGGCCCCGCAAGCTCGAGCTGATCGAGATCAGCATTTGGAGGTTCGACAGATACAGTCGACATGCGCGCCGTCAATCTCTTCTCGCTAGCCGAGTCGAGGCTGTTGGGCCGGGAAACGAGACGATCGGGGAAAAACTCGCTTCTGGAACTTTCACGTCGTTGCCGCTGCCTCCGCCTACGGCAAAGAATCAACGCGACGATGATCCCGATCAGCAGCATCGTCAATGGGACTGTAAGCCCTGCGATTAATGCTACATTCGGCCGGGAGGACCTGGACACGGGTTAGGTCGAGTCGATTCGGAATGACAACCGCTTACGCGGAAGAAACAGTGTTGGGCCCGGAGCCGCCGGTCATCATCGGCATCAGCGTAACTTGTGTGCTGGTGACCGGAAACGAACTCGTGAAGACTTGTGAATTCGAAGTGAACGTGGAGTACGAATAGGTGGTGAACACGACAGTGCTTGATGTTAATGTTGGGCTTCCGGAGAAGCCAATTCGGATACTGAACAAGGGATATTAACAAATGTATGGACGAGGACATATCGACTGACCCATAGACAGTTGTCATCGAATCATCCATGGTATACTCGGAGTCAGAGTCCATCATAGTCGTGGAACTTCCGTCTTCCATCGTGCCGTCTTCGGGACTTCATGGATGCGTGAAGATGAAACTATTGAATAACAGATCCACTTACTTGTAATACTGCGTCTGGGAACCGGCCATAACGCTATGCGTCATCATGATCGAGTGACCCATGTACGTGTAGTCCCCTGCCCACTCTGTTGCCATCGGGTTCCATGCAGCTGGGATAGTCCCCATATGCGCAGAGATGCTGGAGGTCTCCTGCGGCTGTATTACCTGGGGTGGGCCCGGAGCGTAGGTAGTCATCGTATGTATATTTCCTACGGCAGGCGGCGGCTGCATCGCATGCGGTACGGGTGGAACTGGTGTCACGATCTCAACAGAGGTGGTCGTGGTTTTCTGAGGCTGCACTCCATATGGAGGAGCTCCGCCAACAGCGGTAATCTGCACATTTGGCGATAAGATTGTCTTCGTCGTTGCCTCCGGCGGTTCCGATGAAGTAGAGGACGAGACGACAGTCGAATATGTGGACGTAGTCTGCTGTGAGGAAGATTGCCGTGAGGTGGAGGTAGAGGTGTGTACCGAAGAATGCGACGCAGAACTTGCGCGCGAGACGGCTGAAAACGAGCTGGATCCTGAGGATGAATATATTGCGCTCGACGAACTTCTGATCGAGGATGAACTGGCACCGGATCGCGAGTTCGAAGCCGAGGCTGATCTTGCAACGGAGGATACAGAGGCTGAACTCGCACTGGACCGTGAGTTCGAAGCTGAGGTTGATCTTGCAACGGAGGATACAGAAGATGAGCTGGCGCTGGACTGCGAGTTCGAAGCCGAGGCTGATCTTGCAACGGAGGATACAGAGAATGAACTCGCACTCGACCGCGAGTTCGAAGCTGAGCTCGATCTTGCAGCAGAGGATGCACCCGTCAAGCTTCGAATCTGCGAGGAACTGGGCATCGTTTGTCGACTCGAATACGAAGCTGACGCTGTACGAATATTCGAATTCCGAGACGTGCTTCCATCCACATCGCTCTTCTGGTAAGAATTCGAGGAGCTATCGCTGGAGCCCGTTGGCAGGGGAGGCGAAGCAATCGTAGAGCCGGGCCGTAGAGAATGCGACGTGGAGGAGGTCGATAAAGATTGTTTTGCGGATGCGACATCCGTTTGCACAGACTTGTGAGCTTGCGTGCTGCTCTTTCCCACCTCAGAATAGGTTGTCTGACGCGGACTCGATGATGTGCTGCGCGAGGGTGAATATTCCGTCGACACTGGAACATGGGGCTTGATACTATTCTTTGATGATGGAGATGAATGATTCGGAGTACTCTTATGAGTGCCAGCTGAGGTGGCCTTGCACCCTCCAGGGCATTCCTGCGATGTAGCAGCCTGCTTTCCAGCCCGACCGAGCAATTTCGGGTGCGGCGCAGCTTCGACGCAGACCAGTACGATAAATAGAAAAAGAGTGACGCTGCTGTGGCCATAAGATGAGGATCTTTGGTGATAAAGTTGTGAAGACTACTGACCATAAATTTATGCGGACCATCATGCCGCAGGAAACAAAATAAAAGGGGCCGAGGTTGCAAAGAAAATGGAGGGGGAAGAGGCCGGCCCAAAAGAGTACGGACCGCATTTAGACCGCTATATATCCCGGCCATCCATGGATCAAACACTTAGAATAGAAGTCGATGTCTAGTGACATTTCAGAGATAAACCGTCAGTTTCCATAGACTTGAGGAAGATCGTCGTGTAACCGGAGGGAGATAGAACCAAGGATACCAGCGAGACGTGTGAAGGACCGGTCGCGGTTTCAATATTATTTCAATCTTTACCGAAAAACTGGGACGGGTACTAGAAACGAACCTTCTTGAGTGGCTGTCACGGCAATTCACCATTGAATTTGCAGGATTCTGGCCACCGGGAGTTGGTGCAAAGCGCTAAGAACGGACCCAGGGTCATATCATGATGTTGTCTGCTACAAGCTTGGTGTTGGTCAAAAGAGTTGGTGGTTGTCGTGTTTGTCGTCTGACAGAGCCCGTGGCTGTGCATTTACCACCTGACGCTCCAACTTTCCACTGCAGGACACTCACTCCCATCTCCATCCTAGATCGATCTGTAATTGGCTCTAGAGTCTGGCCTACGTGGGATATCGATTCCGGTCTCTTGTTCTCAAGTTCTGTGGCTCCCGCCGGATTTTGCGGCCCCTTGTTTGAATTGAAAAGTCAGAATATCTTGACGACCCCGCCGGGTATAAACGCGTATATACGCCACCTCTTGGTTGCAAGCCACCGCCTCCATCTAGGAGGTTCCCAGTAGCCCGACAACATAGTGTATGGGACACGCATCGAAATCAGGCAACGCTGACATGCGATCCTGCCGAGCCTTTTAAATACTGCTAACCCACCTTGTGGTTTTCGCGGCAAGCACTTCAACAGTCGACTTGAATCTTCTAGCGCCTGCATAAACTCATCGAATGGTCCGATTGCAGGCTATTCGACATATCTATCTCGTCGGCCACTGTCATAGCTCCGCCTCGTAATTTTTCTCCGCTATGTATCTGGCTGCCGAATTCCATGTGTTCTTCCTCGAGAAATGCCGCAAATTCTTTTGGGATCCTTGCCATTTCATTATGACGCTGGCCGCTCGCCCAACTCCATTTCCGACGCGATGATGCTTGGATTTACGCGTCGCGTATAGCACTGCAAGACTGTACAGTAGGTGTCTTCGACACTTGTATTCATGGAGCGTTTAATCATTTCAATATATGTCTACTAGTACATACTGATCTGCAAGTCTAACGTCTTGCATAAAATTTCCCAGAATTGGGACAGAACAGAGATGACCAGGCCTGATGGGTGAGCTCGGAAGCTCGGTCCGGACTTATCTCTGCATGGCGATAGCTCTGCTTGCTGAAATTTTGCCTCGGCGACAACTTAGACCAAGATTCCCCTTGGATTGTCTTTGGGCCAATACGCTCGCAGCCTCGAATCGTTGTGCTTATCACCGAATCCCCTACGTCGAGTCCGTGACTTAGGCGCTGCATGTTATCAACGTCTCGCAATGAATACTTTGTACGGCAGCCTGACCCCCAATCTGAGAACTTGATTGCCTGGAAAATATCATCCACCTCACCTCTAACTCCAGTTAACACTCCGAGGACGCCGATTTTGTTTCTATTCTATTCCGTCTTCTGGCTTTGTAGGCCAACACGTGTCGTGTTTACGACAATCCTCTCACCAGTCTCGACTGCCTTACTCATGTGCACAACTGATGACCGCCCGCACGTTATTTCAAGGTGCTTTGTAACTGAGTATCTTTGATCCAGGCTGGTCCTCCCCTCAAAGATACTGTTCCTTCACCTGCTCCGGGGATCCGCTCAATATACGCACTGCCACCATGAGTCTGTCTTGCGCTCACACTCGTGGCGCACCGCGCAGAATTCATCCGCGTATCTGTTGAGCTCCCTTACCCCGAACGTGCATATCCTGGACGTTGGTTGCGGGTCTGGTACTATTACGGCAGATCTCGCAATGCGGCAAAGCTCGTTCCAGAGGGACGTGTCACTCGTATCGAGCGCTCTGCTGCAGATGTCCTCCAGAACGCCAGAGACGAAGCCGCTTCGCAGGGCACTGCCGACATAACGCGATTGGCGAAAAGAAGCTGGGGAGGCATATATTACCAAATTCCGAAAGCAGAGTAGAGACCGTTGTCCTTCATGGCTTTTATTATTAAACTTCTTGCAGTATCTAACGGTTCAATGTTGCATCAGGAACATCATCATCACAGCGGGAAGGAAGGACAGGTCCTACTAATAGTACGACCAAGTCATGATCTGGAGATCTTCATTCGATTTCCCCCCACTTCCTCGTATCTTCATCCTGGGCCGCCTTCGAGAGCGCGGCATCCGAAGGATGCATTCTACGGCCTTGCCAAGGTGGAGGTTTGTCTTGTTCAAGCGCTCGACTGTCGGATCGCTCACCTTCTAAGTTCTTCAGGATTGCTCTTGTTCTTTATTTATTCTTTCATTTGGCGAGCTCGGCCCCTGTAGTGCGCAAGTCTGCACTCAATGAGTGAGTTGTGCAAGGGATGGAGAACATTTTTAATGTCTTTGCAAGTGATCCCTCTACACCATTTGCAGTCTTACTAGAGCAAGTCTCCACCCTTTTGAGCAGTTCTACCGCGGTCGTTACGCTCCGGTCAGCTGTGGAGACCACCATAAACGGTATACCTACGGCTACAAATCATCTGACCACCAGCACCTCAGCAGTCCTGATTCGTTCTTCCACTGATACAATTGAGTGAGTTGCCAGATTGGTTCAGTTTAACCCGACGAGGCTCATCCAATCTCAGTTCCGCTAATCCCGGCATCGTCGCTTTATCCATCACTATCGGAGTCACCGCATTGCTGTGTTTCGCGTGTCTGATTCTGTGTCTCATTATGCGCCGCCGAAAGCCTCTGCCAACGACCCAGATTTCGCCGGCTCAAGGACCAGAATCTTCCGAAAACATTCGCCCTCACTTCGACTCTGAATATAATGTACACCGCGCGTCCTGGGCGTCGTATATCGATCGAGTTGGCGAATTGACACGCTCAAGCACAATTTCGACGCGACAGCTGGTGATTTCTAACCAGGTGAACAGAGCCCGGAGGAAAGTCACCGAGCTGGAGGAAATGTCCACACTACTGCGCGCCTTATCCAACTCTTCTCGTGAGGACAGAACTAGGCCAACTTCGGCGATAGACCATGATGTTCCGCCTCTGGCTGCAGAGGATGGATCTGTCAACATTCCCAGCGACTCGGATTTACTTGGGGTTCAGGAGCAACTAGAGCGCGCAATTCGACAGATTGAAGGGTTGAATGATCGGATACGCGAGCTCGAGCATCAACGGAGGTCCTCTTGGGCCTTAGGGTTGTCCGATGAACCTCCTCCAGGCTACACCAAAGAGCCAGAGTAACTGCACTGCGACCATGCCCTCATGTACAAAATTTACTTTGTGATTCAGTATGGACTCTGGTCGCATCTTTGGTTGAAATTTTGTCGGACGAACCTTGGTGCAGGATACATCTGGAATTCAAGGAAATATATCTTTCCTAATTGTTTCTTAAAGTTTTTGGTATACTACTGTACTATTTAATTCAATTCGCGCTCCCTGTGACCCGTGACATCGAGCAACGAACTTTCATATTCGTCGATTGCCCCTGGGGACTGTGACACCAAAAAGAATTCGCGCTTTGCTCCAGGACATCCGGAATTCCATTCCAAGCTCAGCTGCCTTGATTCTGAGGCGAGATAAATGAAATGGCGCGCACTCAGCAAGTTTCTAATTCTGATGCAGTGCGAGCGAGCGGATCAGAATGACGCGAAATCAATCGGCTGCCGTAAGCCTTTTTTTTGCGCACCGCCGCTTGTCGTCATCGCCGCACATGGAGGCCCTCCCAGAGTCTCCAGTCCGATTCACAGTGCTTTAGCGTCGAGTGAGTGCGTGTGGGAGCGGGACAAGTCGAGGTTTCTCCGATCATGTCAGAAATGGCAGCTGCGTGAGCGCCGCGGTCATTCCAACATCAGGGCGCGTCAGCAAAAAAAAAAAAAAAGACTTTGGACGCGTTTTTTTTCGCGATTTTGTGACTTTTTTGACAAGTTCGCGCTCAGTCTTGGTGACCTGTGACAGGCGCGAAATTATTCGTCGATTTGGGGGCCTGTGACGCGTGACCGACGAATTGAATTAAATAGTACAGTATAGCCACTGTAGAGATTCCGGGAGCGGCACCGTGATTCAGGCAACTTGAATTACGCGTCGATCCGTGCTGATCCGTCGTATGAACACGCCGGGCACGGGGTGAAGAGACACCGCCACCAGAAATGCTGTCACTCTCGACTCTGCTCCTTTCATCTTGCTGAAGACGCTTTCCTGATACCGGGGCTCTTTAAATTTCATCTTCTGCATTATCTGAATTCCACTGGGAATCTGCTCTCTTCTCGACATGCCGCACCTTGGCCTCTCTGCGACGCAACTTCTACTAGTAGTCCAAAAACTTGTCGCAAAAGTGGCCGCATATTTTTCCCTCTAATCGCTGCGACCTCTCCCCAGGTATAAACACGTATATACGCCGGTGACTCCTGGCCTCAGTTGCGAGCCCCCCTCCATCTGGGAGGTTCCAGTAGCCCGACAGTATATTGTACGGGATACGTATCGAAATCAATCCTGCCGAGCCTTTGAAATATTGCTAACCTACCTTGTGGTTTTGTGGCAAGCATAATTGGTCTAGATCTTGTACCGCCTGCATAAATGGTTCAAGTGCAAGGTATCTGACATGTCTATCCAAGTCGGCCACTGTCATACGTACTCCGCCTCGAAAATTTTTACCCCGATGTATCTGACTGATGCGTTCTTCCTAGAGAAATGCCGCAGAATCCTCGCTATTTTATGACGCTGGGCGCGCGTTCAACTCGACGCACGCGGTTCCCATACGATGATGTTCGGACTCCTGCATTGCATACGTAGGGCCTGAGGCCTGAGGTCCGCCACGTCGTGCGATGGTGGAGAAATCGAGAAATCGAACTTGCAGTATCTGATGGGTGAGTTCGGAAGCTCGGTCGGGACTTGTCTCTGGTCCATTTCTCATAGTGGAAAACTCTGCTCCCTGAAAAATTTGCCTCGGCAACCAACTTAGACCCTTGGACTATCCTTGGGCCACTACGCTCGCAGCCTCGAGTCGTTGTGCTTATCGCTGAATTCCCTCCGTCGAGTTAATGGCTTGAGCGCTATATGTTATCAACGTTTCTGCAATGAATACCTCTCTGCGTTTGTACGGCAGCCTAGCTCCCAATCTGAGAACTTATTTGCCTGGAAAACATCATCCACCTCTAACTCTAGTTAACACTCCGAGGACGCCCGATTCTCGTTTCTATTCTTACTCGGTCTTCTTCTGGCCGACACGTGTCGTGTTTACGACAATCCTCCAGTCTCAACTGGCTTACTTATGTGCACAACCGATAACCGACCCGCACGTTATTTCAAGACGCTTTGTAACCGAGTATCCATGCTGGTCGCCCCCAAAGATACCATGCCTTCACGTGCTCTGAGGATTTCAACTCAACTTCGCGCATTCGTGACCAACACTCGCGCGTGACTTGTTCGGGCGGGCTGACGGTCTGCAGAGATATTACAAGAACCTACACATGTGCTCAACTCGCTAAACTGTATAAATGGCATTCGGATTTCGACTGCAACTCACAAACAAAAAGTTGCTCCCCCCTCCTCAATGTCTACGATCATCACTCTGTACGATATTGCTTCCACCCACCCTAGACAGGCTTGGTCGCCAAATACCGCAAAAGCAAGGCAAGTTATAAGAGCGTATAGCGCTGTATTTATTGACCAACCGTATGCGCCTGTTCAGATATGCACTAAATTTCAAAGGAATCCCGCACAAAACGGTCTTCCTTGAATATCTCGAGATAGAGCCGCTGTGCAAGAAAATTGGGGCGAAACCCACTGGTGAAAGTTCCACCCAGTATACACTTCCCGTCATCTACGATCCTGCGACAGGTACAGTTGCTCTTATCATTAATTTTTTGCAGAGGTAACTGAGCTCTTCGCATCTAGACACCGTCGTCTCCGACTCGATTGAAATTGCCCGATACTTGGATGCTACATACCCTGATACGCCGCGCTTGATCCCGGAGGGGACGGCTGCGTTCCACTACGCATTTACCGATGCCTTCGCCGCTACGCTCCCCCCTTTCCTCGCCTACGCCTTGCCCGCCAGCCTGGCGTTCTTGAACCCAGCCAGCCAGGATTATTTCCGGCAGACCAGACAACAGTTGTTCGGTGGCCGGCGCTTGGAGGATGTCACACCCACAGGCGATGCGCACGTTGTAATGTGGAAGAAATTCGAGGATGCCTTCGGCCAGATTGATAACTGGATCAACAAGAACGGCGCAAAGAGCAAGTATTTCATTGGCGACACCATTAGCTACGCGGATATTACTATCGCGGGCTACCTCCGCTGGGGGAAGCTAGTACTGGGGAAAGATAAATGGGAGGTCATTCTTACTTGGCACGGTGGACGATGGGCCAACCTGATGAAGGAAATGGAGAAATACGATGTTGTCGCATAAATACATAGCCTAGAATCCAAAAATAGAACTAGATCTGTTCTTTCTTCCAACCTCCATGTCTGCTCAATATACGCACGGCCACCATGAGTCTGTCTTGCGCTCACACTCGTGGCGCACCGCGCAGAATTCATGCGCGTATCTATTGAGCTCACTTACGCCGAACATGCATGTCCTAGACGTCGTTTGCGGGCCTGGTACAATCACGGCAGATCTCGCAAAGCTCGTTCCAGACGGACATATCACTGGTATCGAACGCTCTGCCGAAGATGTCCTCCAGAACGCCAGAGACGAAGCCGCTGCGCAGGGCATCACAAACGTAACCTACTCGATTGGCGATGTCTTGTCTCTCAGCTTGCCCGACAATTCCTTCGACGTTGTAGACGCGCACCAAGTTCTCCAGCACGTCTCCGACCCAGTCCTAGCTCTGAAGGAGATGGTCCGCGTCGCCAAATCGGGAGGAATCGTCACTGCGCGTGATACAGACTTCTCCGCCATGACCTGGTATCCAGAAAGCGAAGGAATATCTCTATGGTAGTCTCACAATTCATGAAGTTGACGATAATCGTTCACATGCGCAAAGGCATAAAACGCATATGCAGGTCGCGCGTTCGAATGGCGGGGAACCCGACTGTGGACGGCGACTCCTGTCTTACGCGCTTGAAGCAGGGATCCCAAGAAACCAAATCACCGCGTCTGCGAGCACTTGGTGCTACAGCACCCCCGAGGAAGTAGCCTGGTGGAGCTCGTCGTGGGCGGATCGCGTCCTCTCGTCTACGTTCGCGTCGGGTGCCTTGGAGCGAGGGTTTGTAACGCAGGAGAATCTGAACGAGATGTCGCAGGCGTGGAGGACCTGGGGTGAACAGCCGGACGCCTGGTTTGCTCTTTTGCACGGCGAGATACGTTGCCGCAAGGTCTAAAATACGCGGGCATGCTTCGAATATGTAATCAAAACGCGTCTTGACTCTTACCCTCATGCATGCCCCAATCTCGGCCAAAGTATGAAAGCATCCCTATTGCCCGGGGGCCCCTCGTTCTCAGTGTTAATACCAACTTTAGGAGCAAGAAGCTTGCATAGCTGATTTGCAAGTTGAAGTCAAAAGCCTCGAAAAAGAACTCGAGAACCTCGAAAAAGACCTCGGGAGCCTCGAAAAAGAACTAGGGTGGGGACATTTTTATAAGTACAGATACACCTTCCGGTTGCAACTCCAACTTTTAGAGAACATGAAGACACAGATGCCATCGTCAAGAAACACATAACACTCCACCATCGATGCATTGAGGCGAAAGACGCGACTAAGGTGAATGGACGCGCTTTTACTCGTATAATCCTTTTCTCAGATCTGTCATTCTAGACTCTTATTGGCAGAGTGAGACTGCATTTAACACACCTGCTACCTATTTATTTAATATTTAATTTTGAAACAGCTTGCGACGCTGAAGGAAACGACTGTTAAGCAGTTACACGTTAATCTGGATGATCTGGACTGATTCCAGATTTTCGCTGCTATTGACTGTATTGAACGTGTATCTTGTTAATTACTAGAAGACAATCCAACTCGTCCCTGAACCTGCCCAGATCCCGACGTTTCCGCCCTGAGCTTGCGATGACCGCCGGCCACATCTTGATAGGAAGACGAATATCCTCTGTCGTGCCAACACCCAGATTCCCGTGTTCGTTTCACCCCCATCCCCAGACCTCTACTGTGGAAGAATCCAAGACCATGAACGATGCGAGGACATGCTCGCTCCCACACGCTATTTGCAGTAACCGACGCGTCGCCGGAGTGAATGGAAACTCCACGCGGGCAAGAGGTTCGTGATGGCCACGACCTAGCTGGCCGTTGGCGTTGTTTCCGGCAGAAAGAAGCTCCCAAGCGTCTTCGTCGCCTGTGGTGATGTACGTCCCGTTCCAAGTGCAGGCTACGCTCCGGGCGCGCGCAGCCCCGTCGATGCCGTCTAGTTGACATTTTCTGTTAGAGCCGAGGCTGGATATTGTCCAAGAGGCGAGCAGGAATACGGTGTGCTGGTGACCCAAAGCGGCGTGGATGATTGCGTCGTTGGACTGTCCTAGTGATATTAACGCTGGGGATGAAAGGAAGGGCTTCTCGACGTTTCCTATTTGGCCATGGCGCGAGGTGCCCCATCCGACAGCCAAGTCTCCCGCGGTAGTTTTCAGTGTCGCTAAGACACGGTGTTGTCCAGCGGCCAGCGACTCCACGACAAGAGAGGCGCTGTCCACAGCGACGCCGTTCTGAGAGAGATGGTCGAATCGAATGACATGGACGTCTTTCGCAGGCAATCTACCCGCCCGCTTCGCACCAATTCCAAGGTCCCCGAAATCGTTCGCGCCCATCGCGACAAGGACATCCGCCATGCCCTGACGCGACAACACCGCGTACGTAGTTTCCCAAGACGCAGCGACTAATCGCGGGAGGTATCCCGTCAGCCCATGTCGGTCCCAAGATCGAGAGGTCTGAAAATCGAAGTCTTCTCGTCGTTCTCATGTGAAGGCCCTAGCCGCCCCGATTTGCCATCCCCGCAGCCCCACAACTTGGTGTTCACATTTCCGGCAAGTTGTAGGAGGGCTAGCATATGATTTGCACCAAAAGCCAGGTGCAGAAGTTTGCGGTTACTTAGGAGACTCCGTAGGGAACAATCCAAAAAAGAACATGGTGAAGACGCGTGAATCGTCCGGGGACGTGTTGGGTAGTTGGCCATGTGGATTAGATCCTGCAGAAAACAGCATGTCAAAGCGTCGTGGTGGTTGGAAGCAACACGAAAGTTTGGTCATTGTTTGGTCACAGGTTGTCCTCCTGCTTCATGTTCAAACCCTCGATCCGCCAAGTATGCCTTTCTTTAACACTCTCCTCATTCGCCGCCTGTCCTCGTCTCTCCGCCGAAGAACTGGAGTCACCCCAGATGTCTTGCTTCCCATTGAGCTATGGAACTGCATTTTCGAGGACCTTGCCGATGACGATCTTTTGAGCATCTGTGGGACCTGCAGAGCTTTTAACGACCTCTGCATGCCCAAATATCTCCTGTTAAAGGGCATCACATCTTTATCTCTTGAATCTGGAGACCTTTCCATCGAGTCGAATCTCATCAAGCCGCTACATCTGTCCTTCTATAGTCCGCCGATTCAATCCCTTTCGTGCCGGTTCTGGGTGTACGAAATTCATGCCCACTTGCAGTCTTTGCGGAATCTGCTTGACAGAGCTAAATCAATACGAAACCTGGAACTGACATTCTACGAGTCCCTGTCGCGATGCCACAGAACTGCTTCACGATGGCATGCTCCCGTTTCTCAAAAGACAATATTGACTCTTTTTCGGGATATTGTCTATTCGATGTCCAAACGATTCGATGGGCCAGTGGTCATTGTGGATGGGGATGACATCTTCTCCTGTCGCCCGCGTGATATACGCCGCTGGAATCTTCAAAAGCTACACTTTGCCGGTGGCCTTAGAAATTATATCCACAGTGCTTTCCTATCCCCCTCGCTTCGCCACACCACCATCCGACTCCACGACGGCACATCTGCCAATATTTTGACCCTCCCGCCCATAGTATCTGCCCATATATACGAAGTACCCTCTATCACAAGGGCCCCTGGCGTGTCGTCCACTTTAATCATCCTAAATCGCCAAACCATCACCTCCCTCGTCCTCGGATACTCCGAGAGCAGCACCAGCTACTCTATTCCCGGAACTGAGTTGTCGGTCATCCTGTCCCACATCACCTTACCTGTGCTTGATCGCATTACGCTGAACACGGAAAGCATCGACCCCGTCGTGTTATCACATTTCCTCTCCCGGCACAAAACACTATCATGGCTGTCGTTCAACGGTGTATCGCACAAGACACCACCCTGTCTTCTCATCACCCCCACACTTGCGCTCCCCAACCTCCATCTAATTGAGTCTTCGGACCCAGCCAACTTCATTAGCCTCCTCGACGCGCTCGATGCGTCACCAGAACTTTCTATCTTCCGCTTCCCGTTCGATCGTTCGTCGCCCAACTCAATCGCGGCGCTGAATTCCTTGCTGCGCCGCCTGGGCCGACACACCGGGACAGACATCGGGCTCCAGCTCACATTGACGACAAGCCAAAGTCGACCGCTCGACGAGGCGGAGCGCGCCATCGCTAGCGCTCTCGCGTGCGTCCGGCAGGTTCAGATGGCCGTTGAACGACGGGAGGTTGCGCTGGAAATGGTCCCGTGGCTGGCGCTTCTACCCGGGCTCCATTTGGTGGACTTTGGGTTGTGTATGGTCGGTGCGCCTGTCGATGAGAAGAGGAGGTTTACGCAGGAAGTAAGGGCAGCGCTTCCGGCGACGGTAGTTATTCAGTTTCCTCCATAGCGAGCAGATGTAATCGGTAGAATTTCAGAGGGTATCCATGGTTTTTCTGCGGCGTTCTACACACCGCAAATAGATTATCTATTCGCGTCGTTTCTTCTAATGAATGGTCAATAATTCGTTGTTTCCTTTCTCTAGCTATGCCATCCAAGCACTCGAATTTTGTCGGTCGCGGGCTGTTGGTAATAAATGGCGAATGCTCTTGGCGCTTGCAAATGAAAGCAACGAAAACCGAATAAAAAGAAACAGCAAAAAAAAGATGCGGATGGGTGATGCCCGTATCTAAGACGAAGCGCCCTCAACCCGGTGGCGCGATAGCCACCAATTCTTTGGTCTCGGACTGCCGGCTCAACCCGCACTCCTTCAGAGGGGTTCGAACCCTCAGCCTCCGCATTATATCGCATGACGACGTCGCAGTAGCCATTTATGGTGCACATAAATTGACGTGTTCCGCAACGATTTTTATTTTGTCCTGGAGTGCGACAAACCGTACCCTTGAATTCCATACGGCTTATACTGCTTTGGGCTCGATATATCTGATGCAAGCAGATGGGGTTATCAAGCGCGTCGGTGGTCTTGGCGTTGGTTGATGATCCGTCGCAAATTGGTCGCAAAGCCTGCAGAGACATTGGCGAGGCGATACCGCTGCGTGGGTACTATCTGCGCAAATCGGCCGCTGCTTTTTTTTTTTTGCTAAAATCGTCCAGGGAATCCGATCTGCGGAAACCGCTCGTGTTCGATTTGTCTGCAGTGTCCGCCAAGACTACTCCTATTACTTATCCTCTCCTATCCTCTCCTATCCTCTCCCCGGGCCAGCGTGTGATACCGTGACACTGCCCACAATGATTTCACCCTCTTCGTCCTCAGATGTAGTGTCCTCTGCCACCTCCGCATCCTCGTATGTCCCACACGAGTCGCCCAGTGCTATGAAACAACGCCTGCTCCGCGCCAAGCAAGTCATAATTGTACTACATTTGGAACCTTACATCGGCGAGCCTTAACGCCTTGCTTAGGATGACATGACTCTTGCTGCTGATGCTGTTACTGTCCTGCCAATCCCAGCAACCCTTGTGCGTGTACGACTAATAGCCGGTGCATCTCTCTGATTGCGGATACACAGAACTGGGAGGAAAGAGAAGAAATAGAGAATATTAACACGCAAAAGAAAATTGCCGCTATGGAGCCTTATATCGAGGCGCTTCGTGTTTGGAAGACCAAGCTCTCCTCCGAGGAGCAAGGTGCGTCCAGGCATCTTTTCTTAATTGGGCCGGCCTCAGCTTATTTCAGCATCGTTGGTCCCGAGCAAGGAGGAAGAAGCTCATTCTGAGGAGCGACTTGCTCTGCTTCTGGATGAAAATTGTTATTGTTAAATTTCAATCCAGTGTCAGTGTATCATACTTTGCTTGTTTTCATTGCAATACAACAGAACATTCCTCTGACAACAATTCGACAAACCCACTTGAAGGTGGAGCTTGATCAGGGATGCCGAATTGCCAAAGCAATCTACGCTATGAGCGTTACTCTCTTCTTGATGAGCTGAACGTTTGTGCAGTATTTATCCAACCACAATGATTGCTGTTCACTAGGGCAGGTCATATATGCCTGATTCTACTTCAGCGTGTCAATGGGCTTCTCGCTCTCTAACTTGGAGATCACCGTTCGGTGCGGTGGATTCGTCTACTTTTTGCTCTCTCCATGACGATACCGTATCAAGTGGTTGTCCGAAAAATTGGGTTTTTGAGGTCAGAATTTGGCCAAATCCTTGTCCGAAAATTGGGTTTTGAGCAATGAGGGCCAGCCGCCAACTTTTGCGGTCATTTGGGTCGACTTCCGGGTGCTCTGGAGTCGGTTTCTACCATTCTTCTCCTTTTGAAATGAGGCGATTTTTGGAGCCCGCACGGCGAACGTCGGGTGACTCCCTGCCACACCTCAACGACACCTCGACCACATTAAGCAGCGATGCCTGGGCACTTACTTCGAAACTGTATCCTTCTTCCGTACTGTCGCGTTTATCTTGTGTACTCGGTTCACGTGTTTCTCAACTGAAATTCACTCAATCGCATAGAGAAAAATTAGTACCGAGTCGATCATGTCGCATTTCCTCTAAGCAGCACGCAGTCGAGTTCCTGTCCACCCACCGCAAGCATCACCATGATGGAGCCTCCGACCTCTGGTACGGATTGGGCCTCTGATAGCTGCCCATCGATATACACTCCGTAATTCCCTGGGGCGAGGTTCCGGAAGACGGGTGTTATCCTGGTACAATTAGCCTGCGCCGTCAGCTGATGCACAAACACTCACGTCTTGCTGGAACCATCCCATGTCCGTACAGTGATGATCATCGCGCCGGCGTCTGCGTCCCAAGCACCCCGGAGGAAGTCCACGCCAGAGCCCAAGTCCACCCCGTCGACGTACGGGGAGCGCGCAAAGTGCTCGCGCGACCACGGCGCCTCCCACATCGTCTTCTGGCCGTCGCGCACGTTGAGGCGCGCATAAGCGAGCGCGGCGTTGCCGGTGAACGGGTCCATATGCGTCCAGTTCCCGACCGCGTCCTGCGGCTCGTCGTGGCGGGGGTAGAACAGTCCGCCGTGCTCCCATGTCGGGTTGAGGAACATGTCGGCGTGGCGCAGAAGACCGTCGACAGTTGCGGCGTCACCGACTTCAGACACCCATAGGGCGATGTAGCCAAGTTCGGGTCGGGCAAAGCCCCTGTTCTCAACGGGTCCGGCCATCTCGCGGGCTTTCCGTATCGTCTCGGGAGCATCTGGATCGGCGTTTTTGCTCTTGACAAGGGTCCGGATGGCCTGGCTTACGGCTGCGCTGTTGAGATTTACGCGGCCGTCTTCGGGGACTCTACTGAGGAACCCAAGAGCTTGTGCAGAGTAAAGTGCATGTACTTCCTCCGAGTTCCATCCATTCATAAATGCGCACGCCCTATTTTATTTCAATGAATGGAGCGCACACATTCCCAAAGAAAGCTCACTTGCCATGCGGTGAACCCCAAGCGGCGGGCGGGAACACGGTAGCTTTGCTTCACCATGTACATTTCGACGAAAAGCCCGTCGTCCTGCAGGAAGCCTCTCTTTGATTTCCAAGCCATGCTGTACTTCTCGAGAACACCGTCCACAATATTTGTCCCGTTGCGGACATCGTTGTACCGTATTGCGATGAGCTGAGGTTGTGGTTAGTCCTCGGATAGGTCGGCGAATTCTTGCTCACTGGAAATTGGTTGCACACCACAAAACTGGTAAAGTTTTGAGCATATATGGTCAAACGAGCTGAAAAGACACGAACACACAATTCGGCTCGCAGCAAACGCCGATCCAGTTTTCGCGTTCCATCTCCTTGAGAATAGCTTCTTGGAGGGTTGTGCGATTGTAAGAGAATCTTTCGGGGCCCATACCCCAGAAAATCGGGTTCCAGTCGAACACGAGCGCGTTAGGCGCGTCGTACTTGTCGTCATTAAACAGCATGCCATGTAAAGATACCATGAGAAGAAGATGGCCCGAAAACTACAAGTAGTCAGCCCAAACTTTTGTCGCAAAGACTAGGGGACATGCCATAATGTTCTCCTTCACAATTGGATCAGACCACGGTTTCCTGAGCTCCTGGATGTCAGGATCGACTGCCCGGCCGCTCTGGCTCGTCAGATACCAGTACCCCCAGACCTCCTTGTCCATCATCTTTGCAATTAAATTTTCCAGCAAGGTCTTGAAGACGGAACGCAGAGCCGGCAGGCGGTGATAATGCGCTGCTCCTGCAGCGTACGCCATCGTCGCGAGCTGGTATCGCAACGAGTCGAGCCATTCTTGGCCGGGCACCTGTGTGCCCATGTGGGGCCATTCGCCAGCAAGCACCGCGGAAAGATTGTGAAAGTGGCGCAAATGTCCGGCCTGCGACCGAGAGAGTTTCTGCGAGTTCTGCAGCAAACCTGAGGGAAGGGTTGTAGGCAAATTGCTGGGGTTGGTTCTGGACATCATTCAACAGATGACAAGGGACAGTCTCCTCAATCGGGCTTGATAGGCGATGAGGGTCGTTACCGGTCGTTACAAGGTCAGCGTCGCGATCGAGGACCATTTAAATATCTTTTCCTTCCTGTCAATCGACCCCGAGGAATAGGCCGACGTTTGTCATTCGAGTAACTTAAAATCGCCACAATTTCCCAGGTCGGGTCGGACAGTAGCTCGGCTACACCCCAGTGAGCTCCTCGGGTATTATGTAAAGACCTCTTAGGTAGGTTAAGTTGTCGTGAATTAACCTACCTAAGAGGTACGCCTCTGGCGGGAGGCTGGATGTCCACGTAAAGCTTCTATTACTCATTGGACTGATGCTGGCGGCGAGCGCCTCCTCCAGAGGTCCGGAGGCGACATTATGCACACTGCGTTGACTGTTTCAAAATACGAGACATTGTTTATTGAACATAGATACACAAGACATAATGTACAGAAACAAATATACAGTAAAACCATCGCGGGGGAGGCGCAAAACCAGTTGGGGGTCCAGCGTAAAACCTGTTTGGGGCGCGTGTATGCGTTCGCATCGCGCGGGGGGTTGCGCAGGGGCGTTCGCATCGGCGGGGGCGCTCAGCAGGAACGCTCGCGTCGTGTGGGAGCGTTCTCATCGCCAGGTGGCGGCTGTGAAAACAGCGGGGGGCTGCTCAGCCTTGCTGCATCCCGCCAGCGCTGCGCGGGGGGTCGCGCAAGGGTGTTCGCATTGCCAGGGGCGCTGCGCAGCGGTGCTCGTGTCGTGCGGGAGCCTTCTCGTTGGCAGGAGGCGGCCATGAAAACAGCGACGGCGTCCGTATTGCGCCGCCAGGGCGTTCGCGTCGGACGGGCGCGGTTTGCGTGTTTGCGTTCATCGGCGGCGGTGGGCGGAGCATAATGCTGGCCTGGGCGGGGGCGTCCGCATTGCGGCGTTGACGGTTAATTCGGGGCATCGCGGTTGTGCGCGCACAGCAGTGTAAAGTTGATGCTTTTGCGGCGTCGGTTGTGTAGTTTGGGGCCGTTACCGTGCACCCGGGGCAGCAGCTGCATGAGGTGTTTTAGTGGCGACTGCGCAGGTGGACCGTGGCCGTAGTAGCGGGGCTTGCAGCGGCGAGTGCAAATTTTGCAACGCCTCCAGGCGGCTCGAATTTTTTTAGCACCTGCTTTTGAAATGGCAGCAGCGGGGTTTTTAGGAACGGTGAGTACGGGGGTTGGTGCCGCCATGTCTTGCAGACTGAAACTGGATCGAGGGGCACTGCAGCGCCGCTGTACCGAAACCCAGTGTAATCAAACTGAGTGCCTTTGGAATTCTTGCAAGATCAAATGCTGGGCTAGCACCAATTGTACGAGAATGCCCCTCTGTGTCTGGGAGTAGTGGAGGCGGCGACAAATGCAGGCGAAAACGAGGCGGCGACAAAGGTGCAGGAGGAAATGTGGCAGTGTGAGAATCGATGCCTGATCCGGATCGGCGCTTATGGGCGTCTAAGCGGAATTTGTTTCCTGTCACCATCTTTCATCTCACTGCGGCGACGGCTCGCCTCGGCGGCACCTCCTGGCGGCCTCCGCCGCCTCTCTTGAGGTCGGTCACGTAAAGTGGCGCCGCCACTTTCCTTAATGGGTAGCCAATTGGATCGTGAATAAACGTCCACCCCCGCCATTCTTTTTCTCTGCACCGTATCTTACACGCGACCAGTGGGTCTGAGTATCGGAATCGTATGTGATATGATGCCCGCTACCCAATGATTTTTTTTTACATTTCTTCAGACTCTTTTATTCGACGTGCACGAAATAACCCAAAAGCCAGCTTAATTCCCATTAATAACTTGGCTCTTACCACCATCTTCAATGTAGATCACCATGCCAGAACCTTTACCGTCGAGGAGGCGACTGCAGGACATCGCGAGAGGGATCACAGACACACTCGGAGCCTCCAGTACGCCGTGCTGTCTCCAATTTCAAGCCCAAACCATTTTTTCTAATCAACCCCCAAGCGGTGGAAACCAGCTTCATGGCGCGCACGCAACTCCCGCGAGGTTTCAAATGCCTTTGTGCATTTTCTCCTGTGCCCCCACTGTCGCCTTTGCTCCTCCCAGCCCCGTCCTTGTCAAATGCAGCGGGTAGCGGGCACCCTCGGCTTCTACTTCTGGTGAGTGCAGCGGCACTCGCTCATCGAACGCGCGTACCTCCTGCACACCCCCGGCTCTCTTGCCCGCCACGAACGCGCACACCTCCCGCAAACAACGCCTACTCCACCTGCTCCCCACGCCGCCCAAGTCCGGTAAACGACTCGCCTCCTGCACGCACAAGAAATCTGCACGTACCCAAGATCAGTATCACGCGAAGCAAACATATACATCTCGCCCACACCTCCTCGACTCGCCGCGCCGTACTAACACGCGCAGTCGCCACCGATGTGAATGTGAGCGAGAAGGTGCAGACACCGTGCGATGCCCCCAAAGCTCGCCCCCGTTGCTTTCACGACTGCGTCCGCACAATAGAACGCCCCCTGCGCCCCTCCGCGCGATGCGAACATGAACGCGCCGGCCTCCCAGACAGCTTTCACCCCCCACCCCGCTGCTGCGCCGCCAGTTTCGCGTGCCCGCACCTGCGCCCACGCGATGCGAACCCTCCGCGCCGGCTCTCGCGCCATATGAATGAGTGCGCAGTCTGCCGCTGCTTTTGCCCCCGACCCGCACTGCTTTCCCATCTGCCTGCCCATTATGAATATCGCCGCAAATTCAAATTCACAGCGCGATGCTGACGCCCCCGCTGCTTTCACGCCCGATGTGAATGTCCCGAACATCCCTGCGCAGCCCGCTGCGGCTCGTTCTCAGTACGCCGCCAGTGTCCGCTGTGCTCTGCCTGCACCCGCGCGGTATTTGTACCGCCGCCAGTGCTGCCCCAATTATGCAGGCTGCGGCGGCCATTATCCAACGTGCTGGCCTGCCCCTGCCCAGTCTCTGCCCGCCGCCCAAATGCGTCCTTGTGTGAACGCGCCCGCACGGTGCAAACGAATGCGAACCCGCCGCCCCGCCGCTGGTTTCGCACCTACCCCCTGCGCTGGTTCACCCCTGTCCCGCGCGACCTTCGCGGCCGCCCCTGCGCGATGCAAACACCTCCGCACCCGCCCTTACGCGAACGCCCGCCCCCTGAACGGTGCAAAACGAACGAACGCGCCGCTCCGCTGGTTTCGCACCTGCCCCCGGCGCTGGTTCACCCATGTACCGCCGCGACGACCTTCGTGGCCGCCGCTCGCGATGTAAAGGCCTCCGCGCCCACCCTCAACACATGCCATGCGAACGCCCGGCCGCCGAACGAATATGCCCCACCCGGCCGCTGATTTCAGGCTGACCGCCGCCGCTGGCGACATTTCGCTGTATATTTCACTTTACAATATGTTTTTATATAGCTACTCTGTAATAAATGTGTATGTGCGCATAAAAACCTATGGAAATTTCGCCTCTGGCACCTCCGGAGGAGGCGCTGGCGGCCGGCGCCAGTGGTATGAGTAAAAGAAGGATTATTAATCCCCCGCAGTTGTCGGGCCTCCCGCCAGAGGCGTACCTCTTAGGTAGGTTAATTCACGACAACTTAACCTACCTAAGAGGACTTTACATAATACCCGAGGAGCTCACTGGGGTGCTCGGCTAGGGACGCGTCGCGCGCCGGTAGTGCGAAGGTCACATGTTCGTCGTCAAGCTTTGTACTCAGCGTCCATCGTCAAACGGTTCAAGAGTACTATATGTCTGCGGACCCGGAGCAAACCGATCTCATGGATCCCACCACATTTGTCTGTCCCTCCTTGACAGAAACCACAATTGTGACTATCGAATTTTGCGATAGAGTGCGTGGGCCGCTCAGCCGATGATCTTCGCAGGCGCGCCTGAGTGTAGCGATAAATAGTGCCGCTGGCTTCACCGCGCTTCTTGGGTTCAGACTGAATTGCTGTTGACCTTTCCACCGCCGATTATTGGCTGCATCGCCCTCCTGCCTCGAAATTCTGAGGAGACCGCGGGGAGATTTCGAGTGTGGGTGACAAAGACGAGTGAGGTACCTCAGTTGGCATGGGACAGAAAAGTCGAGGGAGGATTCCCAGAGCTGAAAGTGTTGGTGAGTCCGGGAGTTGTTCAGCTCGTTTTCGTTTACGAATAACTCGGCTAGAAACAAAGGATACGAGACGTTGTGCAGCCTGGGAAGAGCCTGGGGCACTCGGACAAGAAGGCTTGAAAGCAGCATTTTTGGGAGAATGAGAATAGGTCGGAGAATGTGAATACGTGGTCGGAGTATGAGAATTCATGAGTCTCGGGTCCCGATCTCAACGGATGCAAGTACGTCGGACTAGCATTTCTCGAGATGAAATTCAGATACACCACTAATATACATAATACGAACCCTCCAAGTTCTTTGTTTTACTCATTTTTCAAACGCGTTTAGGACCTCCGCAGAGTTCAAGAAATTAGTCTTGTCCAGGTCCCAATCTACCATTTCGTAAGAACTTGCGCCGTGTTGCCAAAGATGAATAGCATTACCATTGGGAATCATGGTGATGTTGTCTCTCATGAGCTGCATCACCTGGTGCGTCCCTTCGAGGGAGTAAGCGGGCCATTGGGCTGGCGAAGGTTGGAATGATTAGCACCAGTAATGCGTTAAAAAAAAGTAGCAGCACCTCCAGGATTGAGATCACAGACGAAGTTGACATAAAAGTCAATCATTTGCTGCGCGAACGCTTCCTCGACGGGGTCCGGAGCCGATCCAAAAAGGAACGCCAATTCTGACCCATGGGAAACTACACAAGTGCGATGAAACAAGTAAAATAAAATAAAAAGGACAACAAATAATTACCTCCCGACGTTGGATCATTCCCGGGAATAAACTCGCGGAAATAATACGCGAACATGTTCTGAAGCGATGCGCCGTGCTGGAAGAAACTGCGCTGCGGCGTCAGATACATAATGTCGGTATACCATGCCGCTGCGCGATCGAAAAGAGAATCTCCAGTATTGAACGGCGCGCCGAGGGTAGGGTCGTCGGCGGGGAAGTGTGCGAGGGTTTTGGCGTAGATATCTGGGGTAAATTTACTGTTGTCGATAACGAGATAGTCCATGAACTGCTTGAAGGCATCGTCCTGGGCCGCACCAGCCAACCCGAGGTCGCGGAGCGATCTACTCTGTCCCGTGCCTTCGTTGACCTAACCTCCGGGTTAGAAATGAAGCACGGAGAAAGTTCAGATGACCAACATTGGTACCAGCGAGGTACGGAAGGTGCAGAAAATCGCCGCGCGAAATACGTGCAGACGCTCTTTCAGGGATCAAACTTCCCTCCGGACCAACGGATGGTTGCCAAAGTTGGCTGTTCAAAGTGGATACTATCATGTCGTTGCTGATATTCAAGAGTGTCTATACAGACGGTTAATGGCTATTTTGGACGTGTATAAAGGGCGGTATCATGCCTCGAATGGAACTTGCTGGAGACATGCAATCGCACCGGCTCCAGGCGCGCAACCAGTAGCAGAGAGGAGTCGAGCAAACGGTTTCTCGGGCTTGTCGTAAGTGCTAGCATCGGGAGAGTTCTTGCTGCAGCGCGATGATTTGAGGAACGTATCCTGCGGAAAAGACGAGACTTACAATGGTCCCGTGGATGAATCAGCTATTCCTGCACGGAATAGAGGTTGGCTGGCTGGGAACAAGAAGTGGCTTTTGACGCTTCCAGCACCGGCTGACTACAAAAAATACAGGTCGGATAAATTCTTGCGATCAAACGAGATAATTACTTGACCCCAGATTGTAACCTTATGCCAAGCGCTCAATTGAGGGCAAAAAAGCGGAAGCACGTTGGACGCACTTTAGAAGGATCACCACCGAAAGCCCTTATATTTTCCTGGACAAATACCAGTGCTTGCCGCTGGTCTAAAAGGCCTACGTTTAAATCCTCTGGCGAAACACTCGCGCTGGAAAGCTAATTGCGGGGTCAATCCCTCGTTGAAGCGAAATAATTGAGAATGTTTACGAATCCAAAAGTATTGAGCCGATAATTCCTGGACGAAACTAAGCGTCAACAAAAACAGAAATGCATCAGGGCTGACGAACATCGAAACAAATATTATTGGCTTATTTATTGCAACGCTCCTCTGAAGAATACCTATGGTTTCTTAGTTTAAGAACAAAGACAGCAGAAAGATCTCCAGTACGTGTGGGATCATATAGAGGGTAGGACGCAGAGCTGTAACACAGTCAGAGCATTCGGTCTTCGAGATCCTACTCAAATATTACCCGATTGTGTACGCTCCGCCCTAGGGATTCATTAGTGGCCCTGTGTTCCGGTTAAAATGGCTCTCACATGAATCCAGACCAACACAGGCAGGTTAGAGTCAATATGTGTGTTCTGCGGTCTCCAGACCTGCAAGATGTACATCGAACCGAATTCAGAGGACAGCATAATCCAGGCATACGTTGAGAAAGAGACAGCCTTCCGCAACCTCTGCGCCGAGGGTTTCAGATTGCGGCTGAGGGCAGACATTTCCGAATGACGAAGCATTGTGGATCTCTTTGAGTACCTTCACGATGGGCACGGGGGCTTTGAAACGAAGTTGGCCAACAGGAGGCTCCGCAAACGGAATTCCCAGCCATTTCTCAGTGCCATTCGCGGTCGAAACGCCGCGGAATGTGCCTATTTCCAGACATACGTCCAACGGTCCAGCAGGCTTCGCAAACGGGATTCCCAGCCATTTCTGAGCATTCTTTGCGATGGAACCACTACGGAATGGGTCTATTATCAGAGATGAGGTTGCTGGGGCAGCCACTGAGAAAAAGTAGAGCCCAGAGAGGACGGCAGCCCCTAAAAGCAGTCGGAGGAGAATGGGCATGGCCGATGTCTTGTGAGATACTTCTGGTTCGCGTCGTTCTACCATGGTCGACCAATTTGGACAAGGCACATCACCTAGAGGTCAATTGGGCGTCAAACGAGCGGCAATTTCGACGCACTTCGGAGTCGTGAGAGAAGGTTTCAATGTGGCTGTGTTACAAGCGTCGATTTTGTGCATTTTGCGATGAAGACACAAAGAACCTCCAAAAATTAAACTTCATAAATTAAATAAATTTGGTAAATTCTCTGCCTATCGAGTCCAACAATGGAGGCACGAAGTGGGATTTTTTCAAACTTTACACCGGAGGAATCGTTAAAAATATCTGGAACTTTGGTCGAGTAACGACGAACTCGTTGACGTCTGGCTTGATTTCTACGTGTATCCCGGCAGCCTGAAGGACGCAAACCGGGCCCTAAAATTCGCTCGGTGAGTACGGACGCCGCCTCCGATCACGGAAAACGCTTCCAAACGCGAACACCCGTGCAGACGGAAGTTTCAACAACTGCGGGCATGTCGACAACACCATTCATACCCACACCCTCACGGATATAAAACCTAGTAGGTCTTGCAGCGGACGATTACCGGAACGGGACACCTGTCCGCCCAACAGATGGAGAGGGAAGTTGACCCAAGAACGGGTTGCAGGCTGCATTGCAATGGTTGTGGAAGACCATAGAGCAGGGACACTGGAGACAATGCCAGGGTCCACGGGTATCGAGGAACGATTTCCTGCCGCTCTCAATGGCTTCTTTCCGCGAGGGTAACGAATCCATAAGGATCTTACGGAGAATTTCGACGGCAACATTTGCAGCCGTTCAGCGATTAGAACGTAGCAACGATCCGTGCCAGACAACTCACCAATATTCAAGATAATGCAGATTGCAGTCCAATGAATGTCCTGGGCGTAGTAAGAATGAGTTCGTTATGAAATATTGAAGAAGTTGACCGTAATACCTTGACCGAACCAGGTCCAGTGAAAATGGCGACGGATTGAACTGGTTTGCACCAGCCCATCGACGACAATTTCAAAAAGCTTGCCTTTTTGGGGCGGTGGAAGTCAAGTCCGGATTAGGTAGACCGCAAACGAGCGCCAGGAGTCACTTTATGGGCAACAACATCACCGAAGTGTCAGTAGGTCAGTCTTTCGTTTCTTTCGTGTACAAAGTCTATGCGGTGATACGTAACAAGAAAATAAAAGCACATTTCAGAATCGGGCTTTGCGCCGCCGTCCTTTTTACATTCGATTCGCCAACTTTTTTACATTTACTTCTTGAGGAGCGCCGGAGGGGTGAGGCCCGCCGAGAACCCGTCGGCGCCAGCGAACGTCGCGTTGGAGCCCTTGAGCTCCTCCCTGATGCATCGTTAGTATGATAGTGAAGGGGAAAAAAAGGAAAACTCACTCGATGCGGAGCAGCATGTTGTACTTGGCCACCCGCTCGCTCCGGGCAGGAGCACCAGTCTTGATCTGCCCGACGCCGAGTGCGACGGAGAGGTCGGCGATGATGGTGTTCTCGGTCTCGCCACTGCGGTGGGAGATCATGACACCCCACCGTCGGACTGAGCCAGCTGGGCGCTGTAAAAGAGATTCTGGCCTCGGAGACTAAACGAAGGGAAAAAACGTACGCCTGGATCGACTCGGAGATAGTCCGATCTGGTTGACCTTGAGCAGCAAGCCGTTGCACGCCTTCTTCTCGATGGCGGTCTTGATCCGCAGGGGGTTGGTGACGGTCAGGTCGTCGCCGACGATCTGGATGCCGCTCAGCTCGGTGAAGTGCGTCCACGCCTCCCAGTCGTCCTGGTCGAAGGGGTCCTCGATCGAACGATGGGGTACTTCTTCACGTAGCTCATGTAGAGGTCCGCGAGCTCCTTGCCGGAGATCCACTTGCTCGGGTCGGAGTTGGGGTTCTTGAAGTCGAGGTCGTACTTGCCCTCCTTGTAGAACTCGGACGACGCGACGTCGAGCGCGATCTGGATCTTGCCCTCGTATCCAGCCTTCTTGATCGCCTCCGAGAGCAGTTCGAGTGACTCCTCGGCGCCAGACACGTTTGGCGCGAACCCACCCTCATCTCCGACGTTAACAGCTAAGCGCGCGGCGTAAGATACGTAGGGATCAAGCGCCGCATACACAACCGGGCTCACCGTCAATGCCATATTTGGCGCTGATGACCTTCTTGAGGGTGTGGTAGGTCTCGGTGCCAATCTTCATCGCCTCGGTGAACGAAGTCGCACCGGTGGGAAGGAGCATGAACTCCTGGAACGCGAGCTTGTTGCCAGCATGCGATCCACCGTTGATGACATTGAACGCGGGGCAGGGAAGGACGAAGGGGGGCTTGATGCCTGCGAGGTCGGCAAAGTGCTGGTAGAGGGGACACCCTTCTCAGCCGCTCCAGCCTCTGCGACGGCGATGGACACGCCAAGGATGGCGTTGGCGCCGAGCTTGCCCTTGTTGGGGGTACCGTCGAGTTTGATGAGGAAGTCGTCAATCTCCTTCTGCGCCGTGACTGCGAGGCCAGACTTGATGAGTTCGGGAGCGATAATGTCGTTGACGTTCGATACGGCTTTGCTGACGCCTGGACCGACTATGAGCGAACAAATATACGTCCAACATGTGTGCGTCCTACCCTTTCCGACGTATGCGTTTTTGTCGCCATCTCGGAGCTCTACAGCCTCGTGGATACCGGTGGATGCTCCAGAGGGCACAGCGGCGCGGAAACGGCCTGTAGATGGAGGAGATCAGTATTTGCTGGCTGTGGAAACAGGATAACACCGCGTCTGCTGCACGACGCGACAATCGATCCAATCGACGCCGATCTGGCGTCCAATCGTTTTTTCTCGTCCATTAAACGAACAAGAGCAGCTTCGACTTCATTTAAAAACAATACCCACCTTTGGCGGTGTAAAGGTCGACCTCGACGGTGGGGTTGCCACGAGAGTCAAAGATCTAGCATGCAATCCCCATCGATTAGAGCTCACAGCACGGAAAAGCTCTCGGTTTACCTGACGAGCAAAAATTTTGGTGATGGACATGGTGGTGGTTAAAGGAAGAGAATGAAGTTTGAATGAGTCGTTCGCAACAGGATGTACGTAAATCTGTTTTGGGGAATATCGCCCTTTATCACCGCGCGGTCACATCCCCAAAAATTCCATTAACACCATCCGAGGCGGATGAATCTATTGGTACACGATGCAATGGAGATAGAGGACAGAGTCAAGGCAGAAGATGGAAGGATCTCGCCATCAACTTTTGCCTCCGAGTCCAAGAATCGACGTTTTTCAAAAAAACCCGTCGAGAGAGCTAGAAAGACCAGCTAATCTTTCCGTCGACCCCGACCCTCAGACCGCTTGCCATGAGGTAGCGATTTGAGCAACGCAGATTTGCTGCGGTTCTTGTTTTTGACATTTGCGCCAGAGTAGAAATTTGACGCTTTTTTCTAAGGACGAAAAAATGAGTGTCGCGAATGGTAAAACACAAGAACGACGTACCTTGTTTGTTTTCATCCGCGGTTCCTTTTTGGATACAGCACCCTCATCATCTGCGTCAGAGTCGTCGTCTATGATAATTATATTAGCTTCGACTCAAAGAGAAAAGAGAAAAACGGACCTTGACCAACAGTCGTCTCAGGAATTTCTGTGGTGTCCTCTTTGATACCCTCCCACACGTCATTCCACGTCAGTTCCTCCTCTTCCTCTGCAGGCTCGTCCTCGCCCTCATTCTCCTCAGCCTCGGCCTCTGCCTCGTCCTGCTCATCCACCGCAGCAGCTGGGCCCACAAACACGTCGTCCAGAGGCTGTATATCCTCCGCCACGAACGTGTTCTTCTGCATTATTGTACCCAGGTTCTGCCGCACCCCCGGGACCTCCCCGTCCGCCCCCTGCAGCCCCCTCCACCCGCTCTCCGCCTTGCCCTTGCCTTCTCCCGCCGCGCGCGCTCCTTGGCCTCGCTCTTGTTCAGCTCCTCCGACCGCTCCGGCGGTGCGACGAAGAACGGTATCCGCCCACGCACCCAGTCGCTCAACACAATCTTCGCGACCGCATCCAGGTCCGGCTCCCCGTGTTTGAGCAGCCGCCCCTTCATCCGCGCGAGCTTGTCGAGGAACTCCTCGGGCTCCCAGCTGCCCTCTTCGGGCAGCGCAACGCCGTACGTGCGCGACAGGTACACGGGCTTGACGCGCGCCATCAGCGCGGGGATGTGGTCCGACGGCGTGGGCAGCGCCTCGACGCGCACCACGCCCTTCAAGACCGTGGACGTCTCCGAGTCGTGCGCGGAGGTGGGGACGATCCCCGGGCAGTCGATGAGGTAAATGCGCCGCGTCAGGGTGATGTATTGCCAAACCTGTATCACATTAGCACACAAGAGGTGAGCGTGGAATAAGGCGTACTTTGGTTTCGCCGGGCACGGGCGCGACACGGCAGACTTTTCCGCTTTTGAGCGTATTGATGACGCTGCTTTTGCCGACGTTAGGATACCCAATGAAGCCGACGGAGATCTGCTTCTTGTCCGAATGAAGCTGGGCGAACTGCCTCAGGAGCTGGATGAGGGACCCTTTGCCAAACGAGTGATTTGGCGAAGCGTGGAACGCAATTGTCGGGAAGCGCGGAGTCAGGTGTTGTATATAGCGGGCCTGAACACAATCAATAAAGCTCGACGGAGAGGAACATAGAAAACGTACCGTAACCCAATTCGGCACCAAATCGCATTTGTTGATGACGAGTACAACCTGCTTGTGCGATTTTTCCTTTTTGACGTATTCCAGCACAGACTCGCACATTGTCCCAAGGGGATCCCGAGCGTCGAGGATATGGAGGATGACATCGGAAGAGTCGATGACTTTGTACAGCTCTCCGTATATCCGCCGCGAAGTGCCTTTAGCGTAGATTGGCTCGTGGTAGTCTGCATGCGTTTGCGGTTCTATAATAGACGACGCAAGTCGCTCTGTCCGCTCGTTCAGTCATGATGCATCACAAAGGGCGCAAGAGTTTGACCTATTGTGCCTGTGCCGTTTTCGAGTGCAGTTCCTGCAGCTTCTTCTTCAGCGGCTGCGCCAAGCTTGCTAAGTTCGTCGAAGGAAGCTGCTTCAATTCTGGGCCGCTTTCTCTGCGCTTTAGGACCAAATGTATCACCAAATGGCTCAACTTCAACGATGTGAGGACGCTATTATTGATCAGCCTTTTTCGTACACAGACTGAAAAGACATACCTTGCGCAAATTCGGGTTTGCAGCATCATCCAATAGCGCCATAGGCAGCTTGTTCCGGCGCAGAAGAACTGAATACGGATCATCCTTCTTTGTGGAGAGACTTGTGCGGAAATGGTCGAGCGCAGTCTGCGAGATTACTCTCGTATTCCCTACCCAATTATTCGCACCTCTTTCAGAATCACATAAGAGGACTTGAACATACCGAACCACCGACGATCAGGCTGAACCCGTCCCGGCTTCGTCTCATCCTCGCCTTTCTGAAAAGCAGCGGCTTGGATGATTTTTCCATCCTTGTCACGGATGGGTTTGCCCCCGTTGAGCATTTTGAGACGGGAAACCTGCTTGGCATTGCGGTAGAAGTTCTCTCCTTTGACTCTCTTAAGTGAGACTTTGGAAGCCGAGGTAGAAGACCTCGTTTTGGAAGGAGAACTCTGCTTTTTTAACGGCGCCATGAAAGCTTGAAAAAGAAATTATGCACCGCCACCGGCAATCATACATAAATGATTGTGGCTGTTTGGCAGCGGCCTTCAATAATTTGTACCTTTCACTTTCTGACTCCAGTTTCTTGCTTTCGAGTCTGCCTAGATGGCTTCTACTGGCCACCCTGAGCTTCATCTGCTTCACAAAAATCTACAGAATATATATGACGCGCTCCTGAACTTCAGGCCACTAGCTGGAGTTCCCCCAATACTTGATTCATCTGTGGACGCCGATCCGAACGACGATGGACAATGGTTGCGACACGAAAATATTCCAGGCATCAAGAAGCTGCGAGAGTCTATCAAATTCGATATAGATATCCTAGAAAAGGCTTGCTTGGTCTCTCTGCATATTTATACGTCCTGCTCATGTTGCGGAAGGACAGTAGTTTCTTTCAAATCCTGCGTCTGAGCATGAACAGCCAATATCGACCCATGCCCCATATCTAGTCTCTGTTTACCAGGAGCTTCTATGTGCCGCCCCACCTATAGTCTCTGTCTTCAAATTTCTGCAGCTCAATCCTTCCGATGGCGCAGATCGTGGGCGGGAGCGCAAGGGAAGGCGACCACCATCGACCAAGGTGGATGTTGTAGCCGACAATGGCCGGCGGTGGATACGAATAAATACGTGAGTCGGCGCGGATATCTTTTACTCGTCCTAACTTTTTTTTTGGTAGGATTAAAAACGCAGGCATACTTGCAGAACTCCGCGAGATCGACTCCTACCTGACCGAGTCGGATTCGGAATCCGACTCTGATGACCCGGATCACAGGCCAAGCCTTGCACAAACTGAATTCGACAATTCTATTCTGCAAATGGGCCGCGTCCTCATCGAAGCTGCGAACGCGAATCCAATCGAGGGCGTGAACGGCCCTGAAATTCCCCGCGTGACGCTGCGGCTCACTCGACTAGACACTTCTCCTTTTCGTGCCAACGGAGAGTCCAACGATCCTCGAATAGCACACACCGTCCAACTCCTCCGCGATATGGGCATAGATGTCGAGTTGGGTGAAAGGCTGGAGAGCGAGATTCCAATACCACTCTTTAAGGCCCCGGCCCCGCCCCCAGTTCCACTCCAGCCCACACGACAGATCAATTTAGATCTCTCGGTCCTTGTGGCACTCGTGTCTGATCTCACCCACTCGCCGCTGCCGTCGTCCGTTGAGGAAGCGACCGCTCGATTTCTCCCGCCTCAGCGGTATCGCGAATGGAAACCTCAGGATCGATTAGCTGCGGACGTCCCAGAGACCATCGGCGGAATCTCGCAAGACATCGTTAAGCACAGCCGAGCCCTGACAACCCATATTCTCCAAGAAATGGGCAAGGGCCTTCTGCAGGAGATCCACGACAAGCTCTTCAGCAATGCGGACCCCTCTGGGAGAGTCGAATTTTGGACGAGCGAAGAGGCGCGCGATCGCTGTATGCGGATAGTTACTAGAATAGGGGGCGAGCGCGAAGTCCGTAGAGCGGAGGCTCTATTTCCCCCGGATACCATGTCGACCGCGGACGCGGAGGCACAGTTTTGGCAGGACTCGCGCTACCCAGCAAACTTCATTCCCCTCCTCCCAATCAGACTGTACCCAGCGCCGCCCCTTCCGCCAGTTGAAGGTGCCCCCGAGCCGCACTCGCGGTTCTTCCGCTCAATGACGAAAGTGTGCCAGGACTTGCTCGCACAGGCTGAGGAGGCGGCGCAGGCGGCCCCTGCGAACGGCCGAAATCCTTCCCGAAATGAGGCTGAGCCCGGGGACGGAGATATACAGCATACAACGACCAAGATTAATTCGCGGCTTTCGCCGCATGCGGTCAAGAGCATGTTGCGGGGCGCTGAGTTAGGTTGGACTACCTTGAGCACTACCAAGTCGAGCGTCAAAGCGCTGTTGCGGGAGATAAAGGCTGCGCGCTTGGCGGGCCGGCTTGTGGAAGACGCAGAAGAGGATTCCCAGAATGTACACGACGCAGCGGCTGCGATTTGGATCGTAGATCCGAGAAACTTGCAATGTTTCGTTTGACGAACTCGCAGATGTAAACTTGTGTACTTTTTCTTGTATTGCATTTCGTATGCTGTCCCCATTGTGCTCGCCGTGGCGTATGGCGTATGGCTTACCTCTCCTGCCTTCAACTGGCATAGTACCGGTAACCTCTTTATAATATGTACCGACAATCGTAGACAGACAGAACTTGCTATTCAAGCCCACATAGCTTTGAATTTTTCGTCAAACTCTCGCAGTGCACCGCTGGCAACGGTGTATAACTTCCAGTCCCTCTCATTCACCCAGGCAGGCCGCTGAAAATCGTCGGCTTCTCCCTCGCCGACGCCGGTGGTATGACTCTCTTCCTCCTCCGTCTCCGCAGGATCATGAACCTGTGGCTCGGTAGCTTCTGTGTTCCCCGGAACTGCCATTAGTAGCTGTTTCAGCGAGTTTTGGATAGTCGTCAGGGTCAACGAGAAATCCTGGAGAAGATACCAAACGTCGCCGCGACGGATACCGTTCGCTTTCGCCAACGTAGACACTTGGCCGTGAATGTAGAAATCCAGCAGATATGCATTCAGAACATGTCCACTTTCAGAGGTCGTCAAGTGTCCCAAGGATGGAATCGCGTTGTTGTTCAAATGGAGGCTGTTCCTGGTCGTATGGGCCAATTCTTCGACACCACCAAATTTGTCCCCATGACCAGAATTGGCCACGAACGGAGAGCGGGCAACTACGCGGACTGCTGTGTCTTCAAGACAGGCTCGTAATATGCATGTATTTGGGCTATGTGGCTGTTGGCTCAGGATACGTGGATAGGATGTTTTGCTGAGAGGAAGGAGACTATCTTGGCCAACCTCCGGATCCATCTCTAGTCGGGCAGCACAAGCAAGAGCGTATCCGGTGAACGTGTCGAGGATTTTTTGGTCCTGATACAAAAGTACCTCGCGAACAGGCTCCGGCAAGTCAGGAAGTACGACCATGGAGGGTGATTTCTTGGCAAGGGCCAAGTTTTTCTCGCTTGCGTACGCGCGCGAGATATATCGGCGACCAAAGAGATGTGCCATGACAAGGATGAAATTCCTTTTAGCCGTGATCGTATCTTGTTCGCAGATGTCGTGCAAAGCGCCGCTTTTCAAGAGGGCGACTAAAGCGAAGTTGCTTGGTTCATGATACTAACCAATAGTCAGATTGAGCGCGTATATGCAAACATAAAACACTCACGTAGAGATGAGCCGCCAAACTGAAGAGATTCATGGGCTTTCCGTTCTTGTCTAAGAGACCTGAACGGCGCAAATACTCGATACTGAACCTCATATGATGCAAGACCTGCTCCCGCCCAATATTGGAGACAAAGCTGACTCGAGGGAGTTCTAAAATGCTTTGCACGGCCGCAACAGCCGACTCGGCGTTGTTGGACCCACTCAGAAGATTCATTAATCGCAGAGAAAGAGTTGAGGTGAGGGGAAAATTCCCTCCGAGCGGTGGTAGTTTCGATAAAATCAAACGCTGTACTCGTTCCATGGGTAAGCCGTAGAAGATCACATTTCCACGTAGGTCGAAGCCTCGTCTTCCTGCTCTGCCGGAACATTGTCGATACTGGTATGCATGGAATATCAGCATTTGCACAATATTATTATAAAGCAGACAAACTTGCCATCAGCGCTGTTAAAAATGGCGAATCTCCGCAAAAAACCGCCGTCTTAGCCGGGGCATTGATTCCCAGCGCCAGTGTACCTATGTTCGCGTCAATTGAATTAAGACGACACAGAAAATGCGTCGCACCTGTGGCGATCATGACTCGTATGAATCCCTGCCGAAATAAGCTGAATCCGAATGAGATGTGGGATAATTGGAGTAAAGAATTTTACGCGCCTTTCCACAAAGCTCCTATATTTTTTATTCATCCCGGCGTGATGAACGCCGACACCCCTCTCCAATGCATCCAATGCCCAATCTGGAGTGCTGGACCATCGACGAAGTTCCTGAATGTGCTCGGCGAGGTCCGACTTTGAATAAGCCGTTATGCCGGCGAATGAGAACTGAGGCGAGGGCTCGTCAGGGTTAAAGTTGGATTCCCAGGAGTGCTGCTCTCCTCGACTTTCAGGGGCGTCCTCGTCGCCCTGCTTTCGCTGTTTTGCGACTTTGACTGCCGCTCGCTCGCGCTCTTTCGCACGCTTTGTCCACTGGTCCCACTGGCGAATCTTTTCTTTCCACTTTGGGTCATTCTCTCGCCAGACACTTCCGCTGCTGTAAGAGTCGAAAGAAGCTCTTGAACCAGGATGTCGCAATCCGTGCGATCGAAACTGAACAGGATTGCAGGCTGAATATCTGAATAAATTTATGTTTAACGGATAAAATATTCCAACTTACGAGTTCGCCTTTCACATGAAGGTCTGACAAAAGGAAGATGAGGTTTTTCCTGTAGCTCTCGCGAGAAGGAGGCTTGTTAGCATCTTGAAGTGATCTGACTTTCGGATCTTGTAAATCCCGTATGATATTGGATGCAGCGTCTCCATCGTTCCCGGCCCGGGCCTCCATGAGAAGTATCAGTTGCCTCTTTAAAGCACGTTCGTATCGAATGATATCTTTCTGAACGAGCAGGTTGGGTCCGTGTTCCGAGTGAAAGAATACTTCTGGGTCAAGAGCTTCACAGCCGGGTGCGTGTCCTGCAAGGGCCTGATATAACGTCAGAGTGTCCGATGCTTCTAGCGCGAGGTCGTCAGGAATTGAACGGATTCCAAACGACATCAACGAGATCGGATGAAGAAATCGGCTCCGCTGCGTGTCTTGATGAACAACGAGACCTTCGAATTTTGGCGGAAGGGACTTCTCGTCCATTATGTAGTAGAACTTTCGCAGGTGGGAATATCGGTGGGGATGTTCGATGACCCGGTAATTGAAACCATGCGCCTGTTGAACGGATTCAAGCCATCGACTGAAGTCTTGGGGTGATCCAACTGTCGCAGAAAGACCGCTTGAGGAGTATATTAGATGGTGAAAATATCAAAGGAACAGTACGCCGCACATAATAGGGCAAGGAGCCATTAAGATTATTTGTTCCCAAACTGCGCCCCCTTCTTGTTGGCCGATCGAATGAATTTCGTCCAGGATTATTCTTCAAACCCGTCAGATTAAGGTATCCCGGAAGCAAACGACTAACGATTTCAATCTCGGGGTCCATACTCGGGCAAGAGGAGGTGAAAGTAGTAATGTCTAGAACAGCATGCTGCATGAGGTAAAATCGAGGACGGGATGAAGTAATGTATACCGCCAAGATTTCGGGAACTGTGACTAGAATTTGGCACTTGAGAGGGTCATTGATCCGATAGTCCCGTGTATGTATCGCCCAAAGAGATTCTAGGTTGAAGACGATCAAAAGTTGGGTTCAACGCTGAAAATAATCACACGAACTGCCGTTGAGACTCTTCTTGAACCGAGCATATATTTCGGCGGCGATTTGGGTGACCAACGCTTTCGTCGGCGCGACGTATACCAGTATGCCGTCGTCGGACTCCCTCAGTACTTTCTCCATCGAGTAATACGAAATGAATGTTTTACCCGCACTTGTTGGAGCTGCTCCACTTTTAGTTAACTGTTGACCGTTTTGGCGGATGGACTGACCTATGACTAGGACGGAAAATTTTCCATCGATACAATCCAGAACTTCTCTTTGCCATGCATCCGGTTTAAGGAAACCCGAGATCATAAGCACTATCCATGCTGCGATCCATAAACTCGCCAAAGAGGCGAAGTTGCCATGCAACGGGTGCTCGGTTATGCTCATGAACTTGTACCGAGGCCTTTTGGAGGTGGTCTTTAATAGCTTCTCGAAAGCAAAGGCAAGAGGTCTGTCAGGAAGATTGAGGGAGCCCGAAAGAAGGGCGGACGAATAGGCAGCAAAACCCAGGGATGTAAGAACGGTCTTGATGATATCGGCCGCAGAGGCTGTCAACGCTTTTCGATCACAGATAACTTTCACCTCCTTCATGATCGCGAGGGCGAATTTGTCGCGTACGGGAGCTGACTCCCTTTCGGAGCTTTCGATCCATTGATGTAGCGTTATATGGAGGGAGTATAGACGCATTTCCAGACCAATCATAGGCTCGTCGGATCGTTTGTTTCGAAACATGGAGGAATCCTTTCTGCCTTTTGGTCGGTGGTTAGTTGAGACATGCTATCCAACTCCTCCCGCCACCACTTGTACGAAATATCGTCCTGCGAAGCAGCTTTCTCCCGCATAATCTTTTCCCGAAGCTGTTGGGTGGAGGTAAGGACGATTTTCCCTTTCTTGCCGGATTGATGGTTCTTAGGTTCGGTGCGTTCCTGCGACTGATTTTCGTTAGCGTGCAAACAATGAATCTAAAATGTTTCTACCTTGGGAATACGTGAATCTTTCGAGGGCGTCTTTACGGAGACGATGGTAATTTGCTGAAGACTAGTGCCAAGTGCGCCAGTGAGAGTTGCGGCATTTTTCTGGAGGGTGGCCATAAATCTCTGATTACTTCTGTTCTCGCGCTGGCGCTGGCGCTCATCCAGGACTTTACGGTCTTCCCCGCCGAGATGACTGGGCAAGATCGACCTAGAGTTATGCCAGTGTGTAGTGTCCGAAAATGGGACACCGAAGTCGAGTGAGTAGCCGGTGCCGGTGTCTCATCCTCGACGGAGGTATTGGGCAACAACACGGAGTTGAAGTTGAACACCTGGTGATCAAATGGGAGCAATTTATAGACACTGGAAGTGTCCGCCGGCACCACATTCGCGGGTGTATATTTATACCGCGCGCGGAAAGCAGAGAAATCAGGAATCGGGAGGGATAAATGGCTCCAGACTGCGCAAGCTTCCTCGTACGCGATGGGGCCGACTATATCTGAGAAAGCCGGGCAAGGATGCAAAACGACAATAGAGATCAAGGATATAAAGACTCTTCCGTCGATATCGAATGGGAGAGGTGACGCGAAGAAGAACACCTTGGGCAGGAACAGGTTCGAAATCAAATCCATCAGATCCCGGCTCAATGACTGGCAGGGTTGAGCACGCTCGAGCAGCGACAATTCCGGGAGAATGGCGGCATGAGCAGAAATAGAAACAAAAGTTCCTGTGAGAAATCGGATCGCAGATACTGTACAACGTGTTGAGAAAATACGATCATGCGGGATTGTTGCGTTGTGGATCGCCGCTGCGTCGATAATAGAGAGGAGAATTGGCCTGGGTGTGCCTAGCGATCTCAGCATCCATTGAAAGTCGAGCTGTTTGGCGGCCTGAAAAATGTTCTCGGAAAGCGGTTGTTGGTTGCGTCGATGTGCCTCATGATATACAAATGACAAGATCTGCGGCAGAGATTAATCCGGGGCATCGCGCAATGCAGCATACACTGACCTTGGAGTCGTGGAACTCCGCATCATTGAGTAGTGCAATGGCCATGCCTCCATTGATGAGTTGGAATAAGAAGATCCTTTGAAGAAGTGCTCGTCATTGTGAAACCTGCCGCAGTCTGATGGAAGTCCGCCATCGTTGACAGGACAAACATGGGCCTTTTGGCACCCTCGAAATGAAGCCATGAAGGGTCATTGAGATCGTCAAATGTATGGACGGCGACGTCAAGCTTCAAAAGATGTTCGAACAACAACGAGCGCGCCAGATGTCGCGATGCGACATTGAAAGCCAAATCGCCAGTGTGTACCGTCGAGTGGTAATTGACTACATATTCGTAGTCGGCAGTCGTTCAACGGTCCTGATCATGGACTGCATACCTTGCCAGAATACAATTTCGAAATTGGCGCGACGACTGATGAATTCAAGAAGGGTTGTTTCCAGAATATAATATGCGTGCAATAGCTGGAAGCTCCCGTCTAGGACAACTGGTAAGATATCGAAATGCAGGAAACGACAGGGATGTGGTCACCTTGAGAACGTCCGATCGCAAGAAGAGGGTCATCCAGAACTCTTTCCAGTAACGATTCACCTGAGGATATTTTTTAGTGCCAGTCCATCTTGGATACTTCATTCCGACCAACCCGAAATTATGAAGAGTTCAGCCCCGGCGTAGTCTCCAAGAAGATCCATCCATCTCGCCCTTCGAGTAGCAGAGGTAAACCATTGTTGATCCACTTCATCTAAAGCCTGGTGGGAAGATATGGAGTTGTGCTGTTCAACGGACAGTGGATGGTCGAGCCTATCGACATCGTCGAAATTTTCTAAATCCATGCCAGTAGTTGAATGAACGAAGACAAAGAGCACAGTGGTGCCGGTCGCATGCCTCGAGGCGTGCGGAGTTACTAAATCACACGGTTAGACGCCCATTTAACTTCGACCCTTCATAGTCAAAATTATTTTGGGCCATGTCAGTACGTAGACGGTTAAAATGAGCTGCTCGATTTTTGCTTAGAAGGTTTTGTCGAGCTGCCGTTCCTTGATGGGAAAAACTGCGACATATTAGAAGATGACCGAGTGCTGAGCGCTGAGAGTCTTCAAAGGACGAAGGTCGAAACAGGAAATTGGCGTTTACCCCGCCACGACGAGCCGGGCCGGGAACTGGACGCATATGGACCCGTTCCGGGTCACCAGCAACGCCCGATCGCTTATGCGCCTCAACGTGCGCGACGCCAGAAGACGATGTGGGAGGCGCCGTGGTCGCGCAAGCACTTTGCGCACTCCCGCACGTCGACGGGTGGACTTGGGCTCTGGCGTGGACTTCCTCCGGATGCCGGCGTGATGATCATCACGTACGGACATGGGAAGGCTCCAGCTAGTCTCCCTGAGGCAGACGGAATACCAGAACCGGCGCAAACCTTCGCGAGCTCAGGATACCAGTTGTCAGATCAAGGATATCCTGAGGCACGCCGGTTTGAAGGAATTGATCTACTCTGCCTCTGGGAGACTACTGTGTTGATGTGTGGCTTCGTTTGTGACACCCCCTGTGTTTGCCATTTCCGTTCGACCATGCCTCGCAAAACTCTCCGCCGCGGCAAGTTGAAGCTGCCCGCATTCTCGCAGAGAAAGTCTTTGAGTGGGAGAGGAAATGCGAAGAGCACTGTGCGATTCTACGCCAAGACCCCAACCAGATGACGGCTGCCTACTTGGAGTGTGCGCGCGACGCGCCACCGATCGGCACCCTTCCGCCTCGCGACCAGTGGGAGCAGTGCATGGAGCAGGTCGCGAGCAGTATCGGCGAGGAAACTGCTACTTTTGTTCAGTACAAGATTCCTTGATTGTTTTGCATCGTCGTCACCACCTAACCACTGCAGTCGCGTCAAGGCCCTCAATGCATATGCCCTGCTTTCCCGTCTCGCTCGGCTCAAGGCCGCCGAGGAAGACATCCGATGTACAATGAAATGCTCAGGATCAAGGAGCGTCTCAAGTACGTGGTTCACCTTTCTCTTGACTAACCCCTTCGTTCAACATCTGTGGGCAGCCGCGAGCATGTGTATGGAATATGTGCATATGGCCCTGCCCGCCACCCTCCATCCATTCCTCGCACAGGAGCTCAGGAACAGTCATAGGCACCTCTCCTTCTCCTTCCCTTCGACCCCGGCCTACCCTTTGGTTTCTCCCTGCCGACCCCTTTACGTCGACTCGGTCCAGCACCGCGCGCGCACTCGCGTGACGCCGGAACTCGTCGAGGGCTATCGCCGGAACCCAGAACCGCTTTCATCACAGACTTTCGTCTCCTCTGACGATGAGTACTTCCATGTGGCCTCTTGGGTGACAGCAGGGAGGGGGAAAGCGAAGGAAACCCTGTTCTATGTTGTCTTCGCCGACGAGGGCCGGAGGCTGTATGCCACCCCTCAGACGCATTTTTCAAACTTCTTGAGAACTCGGAACAACTCTCATCCGAATAGATACAGTATTATTCTCTCGTCTCATCATGTATTCTCTAACGAACATATCATCGTCCTTTGCATCCGAGATGGAGATGTCATGGGTGTTGGTGCGCACCACCTATCAATGGAGGAATTTTATGTTTTCTTGACGATGACATCTGCGTCTTCATGTTCTCTAAAAGTTGGACTCGCAGTCCGTGAGGTGTGTCTGACCTTTTCTCGAGGCTCTCGAGTTCTTTATATTGTGTGAGTTCTTCTTCGAGACTCTCGAGTTCTTTCGAGGCTCTTGACT